>RYFJ01003959.1:0-101700 GCA_003991445.1 Oryza meyeriana var. granulata
CCAAAATGCCAAAACAGAAACTCGCATCTATAATGTCACTCGTGAACAAAACTCGCACAAAATTGATGAAATCGTGAAGCTTAATACAAACATTGACTGGAAAATAGTTGTAGCAAAAATATTAAGGCATTTTAACATGTGAAATAAGGTTCCATAAAGAGGTTCACCGTTCACGCCTGAAGCCTTAATAAATAAATTAGTGGCAAGAAAGTCGGACATAATTTTGCAAATTGCTTCAAGATCAACTTAGCAACAGCAAGGCCAGAATGTAAGCAGTAGAGAAACAATTAAAGTGCAGAATCTTACAAGCTCGTTGATGGCTATGAACAATCTCGCACTTGTGTACTCAGTGTTCCCACAACACCATCAGAGGGCAAATATGATGAAGCAATCCTTGGTTGAAGCAACGTGAGATGATAGATGCGAATTGGCCACTCATATAGTCTGACTAGAATCGGCAGGAGCCTGAACATTTGGTTGATCTTTTCTGTCTCCGTTGTTGTGGTGTAATAGCATGCCTCGGGGACGCCTAACATCCGACACTACATTGCACAAACATTAACAAAACATGAGAAATAATATGCAAATCAAAGTCTGCAACAGGAAACTGAAACAGTGCGATAAAACCAACTGTATAATGCCCTCACTCTCCAGACCCATGTTTAAGAGCAACAATCTCGATCATTGGTGCTGAGCCATGACTCCTGCCTGACACCCTTTCATTGGCATATGCTCACTAGACAACTTTCGGCACAATCTGACCAGTGCGACCAACCTTTTCCCAGCAGCCTGATCCCGAGGTTGCGACAAAGAGCCCTCTGGTGCACGACTCCGACGAGGCAGCACGTCCGACGGTGCGAATCCGGCTGCGTTGACACACGCGCGAGACGAGCGGAAAGCCTTCTGTGGCCAGGAACGCGATCCGGAGGAGTCGGCCGTCCGCCCTGCGGCCGGACGCCGCGCTTCTGCGCACAGGATCCAACCCTAATCCGCATCACCCGTGGCGTTTCCGCGGCGGCTGAAGTGAATTCGAGGGAGTGCTCACCTCGGAGGCGGAGGAGGGTGGTCCGCAGGCCGAAGGGGCGCGTCGGGCCGGCGCTGGCCGTCGAAGACGCCGAGGCAGGTGCCGGGGCGTGCTCGACTCGACTCGATGTCCTCGAGCACGTGGTTCCCCTGCACACGGCGACGGACAGCTCGCCGGCGTGCAGCGCGCGGTCCGCGCCACCTAACAGAGCCATCACGGCCGCACGGCGTGTGGTCCGCGCTGCCGCGGAGGCGGTGCGGAGGACGACGCGCGTGCCCGGGAGGTGGGCCGACCCCGCCGCCACGCAGAGAGGAGCCTGGAGCGCGCCAGCACTGCTCCCGCCACTCCGGGAACCCCGGGGGGCGTCGCCCGAGCGGCGGCGCCGCGACTGGAGGGGAGAAGAGAGAAGGAGAGCGGAGAGAATCGCGCGCTTCGCACGGCGGTGTGGTGCCGTGGACGACGCGGTCAGCAATCGGTACGAGAAAAACATAGAAAAAAGAAACGGAGGAAGAGAGCGAGGAAGTCGGGTTCGTTCGGGTCGGTGCGACCGGTGTGTAATGTGCGCCGCCTGCTCTGACTCCCTCGTGCCGGTGCGATGGAATTGGACGGCCGTCGTTTTTCTCTTCTGCGTAATTTAGAGTGGGCCAACCTGTAGGATCCGATTTCGGTCAAACGTTATATACCGATTGTTTTTTATCGCGAAAGATAACCCGTCTTCTTCTTATGTGCTCAACTTATTAAAAAAAAATCTTTGCTAACATTGTTTCTGTCAACATCTAGATTTATTTTAAGAGACTAGGCGTATTTTTCTAGCTTAATATTTGGTAATGGAAAAGTTTCTAAATCTTATTAATTAAGAAAGTAAAAGTGCGCAATTCGTCAATATGAACAACCAGCTTTTCCATATAATACACATCACTTCTGTTATGGGAAGTATTTTTAGTAGACATTTATCTGGAAAAAAGAAAGTTTTATTTAAAAGCTTGGTCAAAATGCAAAGACGGTTTGTCACTTAGCAACTACCCTACATTTCCAAATATTTATCACGGACAACATTCATATTTAAAATTTTGTATCTTAAGCATAAGCATTAAATTTCCATTCATCCTAATTTAACCATTTAAGAATTATTAGTGACCAAAGGCATAACAATGCCGATCTGACGGATAGTATCTGGTAATGGATGGAGAATACAAAAGATAAGTTTACATCAGTATTCATTTGTCTTTGGTGTTGACTACCACACTAAAACATCATCAAAGCATCGACGTAGGCTACACAAACAATGATATATAATGAAGTTTTTTTTCCTTGCTTCTATATGAAAGCTATAATTTATTATAGCACTGACCATATGTTTAGATACTCAAAATTTGTTTTAAGTTATAACATTTACCATTATAAATTTCACACTTTCAGCCTTATTTCAAATTCACAAATTATATAGAATTTGGGTTGGAAAGCCACAACAAATCCTACCTTCGGAATACCCTTAGGCTGCATTCGACAAGATATGTTTGGCTGATATTTTTGGCGCACGTAAAAAGAGACAAGCCATTAGCGTATGATTAATTAAGTTTTAATTATTATAAACTTGAAAAATAGATTTATTTGATTTTTTAAATCAACCTTTATATAGATTTTTAAAAAAAACACAGTTTAAACGGTTCGGGAAGCATACTCACGAAAAAACAAAAGATTTTTTTACCCTTCCAGATATTCGAATGTTACTTAACGCACTCACTCGCATGAATCTGGAAGCTATATGTTTAGATACTCAAAATTTATTTTAAGTCACAACATTTTCCATTATAAATTTCACGCTTTCAGCCTTATTTTAAATTCACAAATTTTACAGGATTTGGGTAGGAAAATCCTACGTTCGGAATACCCTTAACGCACTCGCACGAATCTGAAAGCCGTAGCGGCTAACATACAACAACACAGCCCCGGTGTTCCCTTCCCACTTCCCAGATCTTCCTCCGTTGGATTGCACAGGACACAAGGGAATTTCTAGGGTTTAGGCAGCGAGCGTGGTGGGGAGCGATGGGTGCGGCGGGCGACGAGTCGGCGGCTGCTGCTGCTGCGGCGGCGGCGGGCGGTGCCGCCGCGGGGGACGACGCGGTTGACTCCAAGGACATGCAGCAGCAGAGCAAGGCGCTCGACAAGCTCACCGACCGCGTCGAGGACCGCCAGCTCGATTCCTCCCGCGTCCAATCCGTACGTTTTGTTCATCTCCAAACCCAATCCCTTATCGATTACTCATCCTAGCGTCATTATCAGCGTGGAACATGCATATATTTATTGTCGATCCGTTCATTGGCAAGCAACGGAGTGAGGAGCTGGGTAATTTAGATGTTTGGTAGACTCATGACGGTTTACTAATGTCTATTGGTAGACTGACCTCACAATAGCCGTGCCTAGAGGAATGTCGTGTATTTTGTTTTTTAGGTCACAGTATTTCAGTTGTCATCTAAGTATTGATCCAACAACTAAACATTTCATGTGCTAGAGGAACGTCGTGTATTTTTTTTTAGGTCACAGTATTTCAGTTGTCATCTAAGTATTGATCCGACAACTAAACATTTCATGTGCTTCTTTATCCTGAGTATGAACAGTATGGCATTTTGAGTACAAAATTCTCTAATCCCATGTTATTGCTATTGCCCTCATGCACCCACAACAGAACTACCATCATCACAAGACACCAAACTATAGCCTGTAGAGCGATGAGCTGAAGACTTTTACATTTTTTATGTGTTTTTTTAAAGTGCAGAATAGATCCTGTAATTTGTCCATCCTTGTTGCAGGATCTGTTCTGCATGTAAAAATCAGGACACATTAAATGATCTTGAGGGCAGAATGATGAACACCTTTTTGCACGGTGGCGTGCGTGAGCCTGATTTTTTTTCACGTTCTTGAGGGTGATAACATTAGATTGATATACGGGTGTTTTCAGGATAAATCATGCTGAATTGGGTTTTGGATGGTTGCTAGTTATTCTTTAGTTATGCTTGGCTTAACCGTGAGATTATTTTGAATCTTCGCAATTTTATTGGAACGCCTATAGTTTTTCAGATATAAAGGTGCTCATAAATTTGTGGTTATGGTACCAGTTTTCTGCTTTGAGCCTTTGACACATGATTTGCTTACAAATATTGAAGGGACTGTATTGGTGCCAACTTTCCATTTAAGAAAGATCTATGTGTTTAATTGTCTCATTCGTTTGCAGGCTATGGCAGCTCTTGCTTCTTCTAAAGAAGCTGATTGGAATGCCATGAGATTGAGGTCAGTGTACAAAACACCCATGATTCTCCATTTGACTATTATAACAGTCCTAGGAATTGCACCTATTCCTCAGAGGTGTTTATGGTGGTTGTAATTTTTTCCTGAGTTGATGATCACAGCAGACTTATTATGTGAAATATACTAGTAAGACTTAATGTAAGCTAAATGACTAGAAATTGTGTGAGGAGAAAAACAAACTGAAGTTTAATTTGAACAGCAGCTTTGCTTGCCAAAATTTTTAGCTTCATCTAAGACTAAAAGCACTATGATGAAGCCCTGAGGAAAAAGAGTCAGGTGACTTGCACACTGTTGGTCTTGATATCAATGGGTAGTCTTTAACTGATGAAATAACAGCAAAAAATAAAACGAACAGTCTAAATGCAACAGGAAGGAACACTCAGGCATGTTTAAGTGGATCTCTCCCATTTATTTCTTGCAAACTTTTGATTTTTCCTGATTCTGCATGATAGTATGATGCTATTTCTTCAAGGTGTATAAACCCCCTTGCGAAATGAAGGCAATACACTAGAATAGACTTGTGAGCTCATCATGGGATAAATGGGTTGACCCTGGTTTACTGAAACTGTTGTGTGTCGAATGATTGTTACTATTAGTTACATGTTGGAATGTCTTTGCTCTTTCACCAGGGAGAAAGAATTAGCTGCTGTCAAGATCAACCCTGCTGATGTTGAAATTATCGCTAACGAGCTTGAGGTGAGCACTAAATCTCATCCGATGATGGTTTATAATATTTTTCAAATCCTGTTCTAAAATATATTTTAATACTCAGTTGGACAAGAAGATCGCAGAGAGAACACTCCGGGAGCACAAAGGTGACGCTGTAGCTGCAGTCCGGTTCTTGCTTCGCTGATTCTCACACATTTTGCAAGATCTATACACCATATGTGAAGCAGAGCTGTGGTTTGCTATTGCTGTTAAGAGGAATTTCTGTATCCATATTTGGCATCCATGTAGAACTTTCTTTCCATGATGTTGCAAACTGGTTTCTGTTGCCCTTGTAAAAACCTGAAGGTTCACTCAGGAGTTTATTACTGTTTATCCAAGGTCTTTTTGTACCTATACACAAAATGTTCTGTTCTTTTGATATCCAAGCTCTGGCCTCTGGCACGGAATGACTGGATGGCTATGAAGCAGAAAAAAGCTGATAGATTATCCAATATGAAGAGAAGGTGATTCTTGTTTCGTACTAGTATGCTTTTATTACAACAAGGTGAAGGCCTTCAAAGGCAGAAACATTCCATCTATACCCACATGGCAAATTGCATCCATTTGATTGTCCCGCATCATTCGCACCTACCTATTTGCTACAACATTGTTGTGTACTGACAGCTTCTTGAGTTAGAAGCTGCAACCTGCAGTCCAATTTCTGGAAAACTGTCTGAAACGAAGCATTGAGAAACTTCTTTGTAGTGTCTACTACTATGGGAATTAACGAGTCACATCTAATTTTGGAGACTATTTACGCTAATCTTGGAGAGATCATCAAGCTGATCAGCAACCTTTCTTTACTCTGTGCTGATAGGTTCAAGTTTATCAGCGCGATCAAACTATGTACAGAAGTTTATCATGGTGACCTTTAAGAGCATTTCCAGCAGGGATCCAAACTAGTCCTCAAACGGGTTTTGCGGTGAGACAAAATTTAGATCGCAGGGACCTAATAGGCCTAAAATGAGGAGACCCTAAAATCCAGCCTAATCCCCAGTCCTGGGGCTCTACACCATAGCCTATCGACGTTTTTTTGGCGCATATGACAATTCCTCAAGCCACGTGCCGTGACATCTAGAGGAGGAGGAAAGATTGGATTTTTTTCTTCAGGTGAAACCCCGAACTGCTCGCCGCGCGCCCTGCCTCGCCGACCTCTGCGCCGCGCGCCCGGCTCCTGCGCGCGCGCCTCCCGTGGGTCTCCTGCACGCTGTCCTGCCCGCCAGACTCTGCGCGCGCCTGCCGTCGGCTTCCTGCGCCGCGCCGTCCGCCCGCTCCTGCTCCCGCTCTTGTGCTTGGCCTCCTGCCGCGCGCTCCGCCCAGCCTCTAGCCACCCGGCCTCCTGCGCGCCGCCCTGCCCAGCTCCTGCACCGCCCTGCCTGCTGCCTCCTGATCCTGTTTGCTGCTGTGCTCTGCTGCTACTGCATATATATATATATATATTATATATATATAATATTATATATATTATATTATATATAATATATATATATATGACCTAGAGTATAAAATAAGCGTAGTGAAATATAGAAGAGCTTAGTGAAAACATAGAAGAATACTATATGGAAATTCTAATATAGAATGCATAGGACTACATTTTCGCTCCAATTGGTATAGGGAAGTATAAAATCTAAAAGAGATATTGAAAGGGTTATCCAAGACTAGAAAACATTCAATAATAGGAGAAATCCTATGAATACTGGGAGAAAAATTCATTCTCTGTAAATTAATATATAAATCCGGACTATATAATTAAAACATGCCAATAGAAGCAACTCCAAGGACATAGAAGCATTAGGTTTCTTACTATAATGCTGCTGATCTATGTGGAATCTTTGTATTCTGTTGATCCATTTTGCTTATTTGATATTATAGGCATCTTATTACAGTATTATCATTTAACTTTTATAGTTAATGACATTCTGGATTTACTTCTAACTTCTTCGGCATGGTTTCTTACTATAAATGCTGCTGATCTATGTGGACTCCTACTTTTCCTTATTGCTCCTAATTTTAACAATTCTTTTATATGCATTTTAAATTTTATGTCCTTTGGAGTTGCTTCTATTGAGCATGTTTTAATTATATAGTCCGGTTACCAACTTCTACAACTTCTTCTACAGGCAAGGCAATATGCGAGCACTTCGTTCACTATCAAACCAACAAATATAACTGTATATTACTGTATATTACTGTAAATTACTGTTCCAATTTACTATTCATAGTTACTATTCACTGATAGCGATTTTTTGCAGGATCCTTTTTGGCTGGCGAAACCACTGGTACAGCCGGGTGTAAAACGATTAGATGTGTTATCCTACTCGGTACTCACCATATTTATCACTTATTTGTTTTTTAGAAGCAAATTTTCTCAGATATCCCTAGTCATATTTTATTTTCTGACAGAGAGTTTATCTTCTCCCCAGGCAGTTCCACCCGAAGGGAACACTTCTTACGATAACAGTTCTCCTGATGCTATTCGAGATGCAGGCTGTAACGAGAAACTATGAAGAGGTTTCTCTATAGGGTCCTCGCATAAACTTCTTCCAGAAAATAAAATGATAGGGAAAACTTAAAGAAGACTTACTTCATAATTAAACAAATAAGTTTACATATGGTTTTCCCTTTCGGGAACCCCGAAGGATGAAAAACAAGCTTACTAGCTTACCTTACTGAAGTATATTACACTCCTTGCTATTATATACTTGCAAGGTATTTTCTTATCAGGCTACTACTACTAAGGCTAGAGGGTGGATGAAAGCTCTGCTTGGAGGAAGTTTTTTGCTTCGTCGATGTGTTGTGTGTGTTTCCACTGGGCAGGCTTCTCCTTTTATAGAAGCTCCGGGAGGGAGGTTCGTCAGAATCTTCATGCTTATCTTCACAGCATTGTGGCTTTACGAGTACGCCATCTTCATGCTGTTGCTTCTTTCTTTCTTTATTCACGGGCGTCCTTCATTCACTTTCCCACCGAAAGCAAGATTCTTCTTCTTCATGTCACTTTCGCATTCACTTTTCCGCCGAAAGTATGCCTCCTGTGATATATTATTCAATTCTTTGGGCATTATTAGCCTACTAATTAGCTAGTTCACTGGTCGTGCCCGAATAATTGATAATACCTTATCAATTTAATATTTGCTTTATCCTTAGCTAATAATTTTAGTGGTCTGGTTGTCCATGACCACCAATATCCATGGTATCTACGTCTGAGAGAGATATTTCAAATTTTTCATCATAAACTTTTTTCATCTCTTCAAACTTCTCATTTAATTCTTGTTTTAATTCCTTGAGTATTTCTTCCTTGAATTCTTTCTTCCACTGGGGAGAAACTTCTTCAAATTTTTCTATTATTTTCCAATCTATATATTCACCATCTAAAGGGTCAATTCCCTTTGTTAGGCATTCTTTATATGTGGGTTTTTTAGATGGCATTTCTTCTTTTATATTTATATAATGAGGGGACTCTGGAGCCTTCTTATTCTTCAATCTTTTGTATTTTTGAATATATTCTTTGGCTGCTGGCTCTATATAGTAATTTACTCCTAATATTTTTCTTGCCTGACTTAGTGCTTCTTCAATATCTTTATATTTTTTCCATGATATTCCACCGTTAATTTTGAGTCTATCTTCTGGCTATTATTTGTTCAAAGGATATGTTATATTCCTGGAACCTTTCCTTCAAAAACACATATATGGGTTTTTGGTCTATGGTTTCATATTTGGGAAATAGGCATTGATTCATTATTTGATGGAAATATTCAGAAAGGCTATTTAAATATTGATAAATATATCCCTTTTCTTCTCTTTTGTTATTATATTGATACCAAAAATTATCTAAGATGCATTCTAGCACTTCATCTATAACTACGTGATCCTTTGGTTTAAATTTATAGGTATTGGGTGGAAATATTTTCAACTTATTATCATCTCCGAATGTGAAGAATTCAACTCCACTATAATTCATTGATCTCTTCATACCTGCAAGATAGGTATACGAGAAAGCAAATCAGGTAAATGGTTATCTTTTCCTTTAATATGCTCAAAAATAACTTTATATCCATTTCCGGTAATGATATCTTCAAATAAAATCCACCTCCTAGTAGAACTCTTCTTACTATTAAGCTGATTATAATCTACAGATGCTTCACAATCTGTTCTAACTATAATTCTTTAAAACCTAGATATAGTCTAAAAGCATTATCGCATTAATTATTGCGAGTATCTCTATGTCTGTATTATTCATAGTTTTTAATTTATACTTCCATAGGCATATCTACATATTTTTTCTCCTGTTTTGGGTGAAATTTAGTAGGTCTTTGTTTTAATATAGCGCCCCATCCTTGTTGGGATGCATCAGTTTCAATAATGAAAAAAATTATCTTCTAGTGGTAATTCTAAAGGTTTTAAACCTTTAACCCTTTCTTTTATTATCTTTACTAGTATAATGTCTTCAGAGTTAAAATATTTTTGGCCATTTTTTCTTAATTTCGCATATAATGGTCCTGCTAGTTTTGCTAAATTATCTTATGTGATTTCTAGCATAATTTATAATTCCCAAAAATTGCCGTAGCTCCTTTTTATCATTCATGACATCAGGGAATTGTAAAATTTTCTTGGCAATATGATCTTGTAATGTATTTTGCCTTTCTCCTATTTTCATGACCAAGGAAGTTAATTTTCTCCTTGCATATTTCCATTTTCTTCTTGGATAAAATTAACCCATTTTGTTCTACCTTTCTAAAAAAGATTTCAAGGTGAGCAATATGCTCCTTATATGTTTTTGAGAACCAGCAAATCATCTATATAGACTAATATAAAATCTTGGTTTTCGTTAAATATATTTTGTATTTTTCTTTGGAATAAGGCAGGTGCATTTTTTAATCCTAATGGCATTACAAGCCATTCATAGTGTCCCTGAGGACACGTGAATGCAGCCCATTCTATAGATTCTTTCTGCCATCTTTACTTGCAAAACTAGCTTTCAAGTCAATTTTAGAGAAATATTTACTACTTGTATTTTGTTGATCCATTCTTGCTTATTTGGAATATTATAGGCATCTTCTACAGCATTAGAATCGATATTTTTTCGAATAGATAGATAGTAAAATTTGAATGGAGACACAACTATTCTATGATGGATTTTAAACTTACCTCTATTTCGTGCTTTAGTAGGCTTAGTATTCGGCAATTGCAATGGCTTCTTTATTTCTTTATGTGCAAAAAAAAGTAAGATGTTAGACCGACGGGGCGAATTTTCTCATGTATTTCCCCCACGCAGCATATAATCGGATCTTTTGTAGTGTAAGTAATATGTATGGTAGGTTATGTGGCTCTTTTCACACAAATGCAAACCGTATGGATGCGGTAGGCTTAGAGCATAATGCATGCATATGCGGAACTGGTATAGCGAGTTTTATTTTAAGTAGATCAAAAAATATTTTTGAATAGAAAGGTCAATGTATCTAACCAATTATTTCACAGGAGTACTAGTTGCTGAAGGCGATTTCAGAATCAAAAAAGTAAAGTCAAAATCATTTAGCTATTCTCTCAATTTCAATCGACGCTGCTGGATTTAGTATATCTAATATGAATTGGCGATCAGAACACATTGGATAGAACTTCTAAAAGGTTCTCAGAAAAGAGGTAATTTTTTCTGGGCTGTATTTTTTTCTAGGTACATAGGATTCTTACGGTTGGGGCTTCCAATTATCTTGGTAAGAATATTATTATCTGTACTTCCATCTCAACAATTCTTTTTTTTTTCCACAAGGGGGTCGTGATGTTCTTTCTACGGAATCGCAGGCTAGTATTCATTAGCGTTACTTGTGGTGCACTTTTGTGGATGTAGGCAGTGGTTATGAGATTCGATAGAAAAGAAGGAGTAGTGTGCATTTTTCGCTTGGGTTCCATGGAATAACGTCGCGTCTTCCTTCGATTCTTATGCGGGATATCCAATCAATTAGAATTCAGGTTAAGAGGGTCTTTTTCGCTCGTCGTACCTTTATAATGAATCCGGGCCAGGGGGGCCATTCCCTTGACTCGTATGATGAGAAGTTTTTTACTCACAACAGAGAAATTGAACAAAAAGCTGCGCGAATTGGCCTATTTCTTGCCCGCATACAATGGAAGTATTTTGAGTACCAAATTGCATTTTTTTGAAATGATTGAATGAAAGAAGAATTGGAAGAAGAAAGTTTTTCAACACGGGGAGAAGGTCTTCGAAATTGCATTTTGTAAGGGGATTTTGAGTATTTATATAAGGAAGGAACAAACGAGGATAGAGAAAATTGCTTCTAATTTGCTTGTCCGTGGGATATATGCATAATATTCTTCCATTTTCATCCGAAGGTTTTTTTTTTCTATTTCTCTATCACACCATCTGGATCTAAAGAAGAACCAATGCAATGAAATTCTACTAGTATACAAAAAAAGAAGAATAGATACAAGGCTCAAATCCTTGTTATAGAATTTTTCCTTCAAAGAAAAGAAATTCCTATAGAGCGGCGATGAAATAGAGTAGCGATAAAGCGGATTCATTAACAACTGCAATTTACAAACGATCAAAATGAAAAAAGAAGCATTGCTTACTTTCCTATATCTTGTATTTATGTACTTTTGCCCTGGGGGTCTCTTTCTCTTTTAACAATGTCATGGAACTTTGGATTAGAATTGGGGAATACCGGCAATCCCAAATTCTCTTAACTGCTATTCAAGAGAAAAGAGTTCTAGAAAGATTCATGGAATTAGAAGACCTTTTTTATCTTGGACGAGATGATAAAAAGAGATAACGAATACAATGTACAAAAACTCCATATAGGAATACACAAGGAATATACAATGGGCCAAAATAATTATGAGCGGTCATCTCATTTTTGCATTTTCGACAAATATAATCTGTTTTGGACTATTCTAAGTGGTTTTTTTTTCTGGGTAAAGAGGAACTTGTTTATTTGAATTCTTGGTTTAGGAATTCTTCTATAACTTAAATGACTCAGTAAAAGCTTTTTTTTATTCTTTTGTTACTGATTTTTTTTTGTTGGATTTCACTCCACCCCGCGGTTGGATACTAATTCGTTTGGTCTATAACGATCTTGGATGGGTTCCTACGAGCTAATTTTTCACTATTTTTTGTTGTTAGTTTTCCAGTGAATTCTAGATACATGTTTTGAATTTTGGGTCTTTTTTTGTTTAAAACGCTATCTCCTTCGCTTGTAGTCATTTATCATTCAATTAGTGAAGCATAACTCATTCGATCTCCTGATATATAATCAAATTAGCATCTTTTTCCTTTAGAAAGAAGCTTTTTCCATTTAGCAAAATTCTTTTTTTCTATTTCTACCTGCTCAAGGTATTCATCATTCCAGTCAACTGTTGCAGTAGAATGACAAGACTCATGTATAGGACTGAAGATTAGCTTTTAGCTACATATCTAATTTATTGTAGAAATTCCGGGATGCGATTGGAACATGGAAATAGAAATACTTTTTCTTGGGTAACTAGGAACAGATACTCGATCGTCGTTCTGTATCGATATGATATACGTAATACTCGGACATCTATTTCAATGCATATCCATTTTTGCGCAGCAGGGTTATGAAAACATAGAAGCACTGGAGATTGTATGTGCAATTGCATTTAGCTACTAAGCTGTGGATATTGAAGTTCCCAAGAGTGCTTCCACTGTATTTGAAGCAGTTTCTTCGAATTCCCTTATGATATGCAACTGAAACAGTTTTGCTAATGGAAAAAGGGAGGGAATGTGGGTGTTGTCTTATTTTGCCCGAGGGATTCGAATTAGCGCCGCGCCGACCGTATTTCTCCTGAGTTGAAAGAAAAGATAGGAAATCTCTCTTTTCAGAGTATCGTCCCAATAAAAAATATTCTTGTGATAGGCCCCGTTCAGGTAAGAAATATAGTGAAATCGTCTTTCCCATTCTATTCCCCTGACCCTGCTATGAAGATAAGACGTGCCATTTCTAAAAATATCCATATATGTGGGGGAACGAGGAAGGGATGTAGATCCTATCCTGATGGTAGCAAGTCAAATAGGTCGATAATGCAAGTCAACAGGTGTATATAGAAAATACTGCGTAAAAAAAAGAGGGGGATATGAAATATCCATAGTCGCTGCATCGGATGGACGCCAAGTGATTTGATCTTATACTCCGGTCCCAGAATTCTTGTTTCAGAGGGGGAAAGAGGAATCGATCAAGCTTGATCAACCATTAACAAGTAATCCTAATGTGGGAGGATTGGTCAGGGGATGCAGAAATAGTTGCTTCAGGATCATTACGCGTTCAAGGCCTTTGTTCTTCTTGCATCGTTTTTTTTGGCACAAGTTTTTGAGTACTCAAAAAGAAACAGTTAAAAGGTTCAATGGACGAAATGAATTTCTATGCAGCACATAGAATCCCGGGATTTCTTACATCAAGTTGTAAAAAAGCCGCGATTATTGGCGACTTGCTAGAATTCTCTATGATCCATGGAAATCTTCTTTTTAGACTATTTTTGTTTGCGAAGATGTCTTGTCTGCAATTCCTTATTTCATTCATGCCAAAAGAGGAGAACCAAGCAGGGTGAGAACAATAAAAAGGAACAAATCCTTTTTAGGAGGGATTGCTGTCTTCTTAATCCTCTATTGGCAAGCCTTTTCTGGTCGATTCTTCTTGTATGATCGAAATAAAATCTTTTTTCTCCTATTCGCAAAGATACTATTTCTGCTTTATTCGGTCTGTCTCTGAACCTCTTTTGCTTAGGTTCAGGCGATGGTAGTGGACAACAGAGGAAAGAAAATATGGCGGGGACAAATTTTTTGTGACCAAATAGAATTGCTTGACTTGTTCAATTAAGTTCCATTTAGACTTACAGAATTTTGCAAAAAAAAACGTTACTCTTCCATTGAAGGCTTTTTTTATTTAGGCTAGTAAGTAGTTTGATTAAGTTTTATAGTTTATTACTCTAAATTAATCAATATTACTCTTTTTATATCCCTATACCAATTTGGAGCGAAAGCATTGTAGTCTATGCATTCTATATTAGAGACATTCAATATAATAGGAGAAATCCCTATGAATACTGGGAAGAAAAATTCAATTCCATAAAATTAATATAAAAATCCGGAACTGAAATAATTAAACATGCCCAATAGAAACAACTCCAAAGACGATAGAAGAATTTAAATGCAAGATAGAAGAATTGTTAAAATTAGGAGCAATAGGGAAAGTGGAGTCCACATAGACAGCAGCATTTAATAGTAAGAAAATACCATGCCGAAGAAGTTAAGGAATCCAAGCAGACTTCATCCACCTCTCAGCTTAGTAGTGTAGTTAGCCCTGATAAGAAAAAAATACCCTTGCAAGTTATAATAGCAAGGAGTTATATAACTTCAGTAAGGTAAGCTAGTAAGCTTGTTTTTCATCCTTCGGGGTTCCCGAAAGGGAAAACCATATGTAAACTATTTGTTTAATTATGAAGTAGTCTTCTTTAAGTTCCCTGTCATTTATTTTCTGGAAGAATGTTTATGCGAGGGACCCTATAGGAGAAACCTCTTCGATAGTTCTCGTTTACAGCACTGCATTCTCGAATAGGCATCAGTGTGGAGGGAAACTGGTTATTGGTAGAAGAAGTGTTCCCTTCGGGTGGGAACTGTCTGGGGAAGAAGATACTCTCTGTCAGAAAATAAAATGTGACTAGGATATACGTGAGAAAATTGCTTTAAAAAACAAATAAGTGATAAAATATGATGAAGTAGCGAGTAGGATACACATCTAATCGTTTACACACGGTTGTACCAGTGGGTTTCGCCAGCCAAAAATGATCCTGCAAAAAATCGCCTATCAGAATGAACATGAATAGTAAATGGAACAGTAATTTACAGTTTTATATATAATATATATAAATATATATATATATATATATATAATAAGAGTACTACTAGCTGCAGCATTATTCTTTTATATTATATTATGAGTAATAGCGTGCAGTACTACTCGTTGCAATATAATAAGGCACTTCTTTATATACGTGAATATATTTTTTAATTAGTGTCAAATTAGGCATATACATATAGTCTAGGTAAAAAATAATAGAAAAAGAAATAAGGGCTGGAGAAATGAGGCACGGTGCTGCGAGTTCAGAGTATTTTAGTATTTTTAGGGTCCAAAGAAAATAAGGACCAATACCCTATTTAATATTGAGGCTCTAAAATATGGCTATTGCTGTGGAGATGCTCACGAGTCTGAATTTCATGATGCAGATTCTTTGCTGACACGCGGGCCCAATCGTACGCTGCTCCTGCCGTGGGCGCTCGCGTATTGGTACGAGCTTCTGCCTCCCGAACAAAAACACGTCGCTTTATACACGTGTCGCCCTCCTTGTGTGCCCGCTTCCCGTATCCAGTGCACCATTGGGCAGCGGCTGTGGGCCACACTATCCCACGTGTACACGCGCGAGTCGTCTTTATTAAGCGCGGTGCATTTCGCGCTTGCTATCCATCTCATTCTCAGGTGGTTTTCTGATAGTGTAGGGAAAAAAAGTTTTTCAAATTAGACCACTTTGAAAGCGGTTCTAGGAGTTTCGGACGGGGTGGGCACACTCCTCCCGTCTGGCGGGAGCAACGGGGTGATGCGATCCGAGAAGGCCCCTCGACCGTAAGCGGTCCCGTTGTGGTGGCGCCTCGCGTCCGTGTCCCGCTGTCGCCGGCGATCTTCTTCCAGGAGAAGTTCGACGGTAGCCGCGGATCTAACCTGTGTCGTGTAATTTGTGATCTATTGACTAACGCGTTTGAAATTTCGTTGGTTCGTTGGTATGCTGTGATCTGGTTAATTCCTTTAGCCGCGTTGTATTGTCCGTTGTTTCCGTGGATCTATCAGAAGTGGCATTTTGATGAGACGAAGCGGAGAGTTTAACAATTCTCGAGTCCATTGTGCCATTTCGTAACTGTTTCTGTTTTGGCCTCGCGATCCGCAGCTTTGAGATATTCTTCTCTTATGTGTTTGTGTGGCACACCGTTATTTGCTTCGAGATGATCCGTTGTTTCAGCCGTTTCAGTAGTGATCGCGTGCTTTCTACGCGTTCATTTCTCAGATCGCCGGAGAATTCGAATGGGAAATAAGAATGCACTTTGTAAAGAATTAAGCAGGGTTAGGGTTATTACTTGTTTTTATAAGATTATTACTTGCTCCTCCCATCGTTGATTGACATTTTTCTGATGTATTGAGTGACATGTTTTCTGTTCGTGGATGGGTCGGATTGGTTGGCTTTCTGAATTCTGAACTCCGAACTGTGTGTGTCAACAGGGGATGGAGATCGCGTGAAGGTAAAATCTGAGTGGAAGAAGGAGGATAACACGGCCGGCAAGTAGAACCGCACGTCCGGCAAGTGGAACGGCGACGCCGACGACAAGGGTGAAGAGCGATGCACACGACGCTGCCAGTTCGGTTTCGGTTTCTTCTGTTTGGTTCAGCATGTGCGAGTTACGAAGTTACTCTGGTTTTCTCTGGCAGGTATCAACCTCAGAAGACTACAATTCTACGCCATCTCGGCGAAATACCCTGAGTTTAGCAACAAGGACAAGACCCTTGTGCTGCAGTTCTCGGTGAAGCACGAGCAGAAGCTCGACTCGGCGGCGCTACGTGAAATGCTCGGTGGAGACGTTGACCAGAGAAGTTGTGGCGAGACGCGTACAGTAATGTGATTACCTGCTCCTGTGTGCTCATCTAAGAGTTCAGACTGCATTATGTTTATCGGTTGGCTTTAAATTGCAGCATCATGTTTGACCAGATATCTCGGTATGCCACCACCAAGAAGGTTCACGCTTATCCTTACAAAGAACGGCAAAACCATCTGATCAAGAAGGACAGTGCCATGGCGAGACCGATCAACTGACGCATGTGTACACCTTGATCATCCGGTCCTGACCCACATACAGCATTCTGTTGATAACACTGAAGAAGCAATCCGGCAGCATCTATGATGATTGGATATTCTTCCTCCAAAGAAAAAGCAGAGGATCCTGAAGCCAAGAAGGTAACTGTAGAGATAATGTCACTGGCTGTTCTGAAAAGGCAGCAACTATTGTTCTATTTCTCAGAGATATAACTAATAAAGATAATATCTTACTATTTGCAGCCAGAAACTGGGCATGACAAGAGAATACATCCTGATCCTGAGGACAAGAAGCCTGAGGTTGCTTTCTTTTTTTTCTGCAACTTTAGATGACTCCCTGTCTGAAGATTAATTGAATTTTTTTAGCAGTACCACTCTCCTGAGTTTGTAATGAAAATGTGGGCAAATTCGCTGCATGTATGTTGTGAGCCTGCTGCTCAGAAAAAGCAGAGTACATGCACTACCCATTGTTTTATTTTGAGTAAATCTAACCCAATATGGTACAACATTGTAAATTTCTAAACTGAGCTATAGTCTGTTATTTTCGCTTGATGCTTCTCTCTTTTTTTTGATGGAATTGATGGTTTCTTGTCTGAATAATCGTTGTTTGCAGGGCTATGATGAATATCCCCAAGGAAACTGATCCAGATGCAACAAAGGTGTGTATTGCCATTCTCTTATTTTAAATAGCATTTTCCAATTCTTCTCACACAAGTTCTATGAGGAAGATTTCATATTATTCAATTTGTACTCCGCCTGCTTCCACCATTATTCTTCTCATACAGTATGCAATTTCACATTATTCAATTTGTGTTGCAGCCTGAGGACTGGGATGATGAGGAAGATGGAGAATGGACAGCTCCAACCATTCCAAACCCTGAGTACAAGGGACCATGAAGCAAAAGGTATGAGTATAACTAAATAGTTCATTTCCTCCAGACAAGCTGGATTCTGCATCATGAGTTTATGACTCCTCACATAATTGCATGAAAATTTTGTGTATTAAGAAAAATTAAGAACCCCAACTACAAGGGCAAATGGAAGCACCATTATCCCCAACCCAGGTATTACACTAAGCAATATTTTTTCCGTAGAAAGAAGAAACAATGGTAATCTAATGAACTGTATACGCCTTTATCGCTCATGTGAATTCCTTTCTTGTCTGTACAGATTACAAGGATGATCCTTACATCTATGCTTTTGACAGTTTGAACCACATTGGCATGAACTGGGCAGGTTAGCGCTGAATTCCATGAAAATGCAATTAAATTCTATAGTTCTGTTGGAACATTAGTAATTCCAGTGTATTGGTAACAGGTTAAATCGGGAACTTTGTTTGACAACATTCTTATCACTGATGACCCTGAGTATGCCAAGAAATTTGCAGAAGAGACCTGGGCTAAGCATAAAGATGTGCGTCGTCTTGTCTTTAATGTACATTACTGTTTTATTATGTTTTAGTTTCTAGTTGTGAATATCTAAATCGTGATTCGTCTGTGTAGGCTGAGAAAGCCGCCTTGGATGAGGCTGAGAAGAAAAGGCTTGAGGAGGTATGCATGCATGAAAACCGAAAACTCCATTTTTCTAACCATGTTTTGCTTGCTGCTTCTTGTTTGAAGTAGATGCAGAAGAAACCTGTAATGATAAACTAACAAAACATTCTTCAGCACTAACCTTTAACCGTTCCTCATTGCCAGGAATCTGCAAACTCTAAAATCGATGACGACGACGATGATGCTAATGTAAGCTCCAGACTCATTCGTTTCTCATGAATGTCTCTAGCTAGATACAGTACTAACCTTGTGTTAAACACCATGCCTTAATTTGTATGGCAGGAGGATGAGGATGATGCGGACGATGACAAAATTGATGCCGTTGCTGACCAGAACAAGGGCTCGGGCGATGAGAAACCGCAGGACATCAAGGTCAGAGCTGATGCAAGCCAGAGAGCAAGGCAAGGGTGATTCTTCCTCTGAGAAGAAGACGAGCTTTAGAGATATGAGATGATGATGAGGAGAGCAGCAGAAGCAGGAAGGTTGCCATTTTCCCTTTTTTTTGTTCGGTTAGAGTGATCGGAGAAAGGTCATCTGGCCGTGCATGTTTAGCACTAGTGAGTAAGAGACATTCCTAAGAGGAGGAGTAACACAATCTTTTTCACCTGATAAATGGAATAGCCAAAAGCCCTCAGGCAGCTAGCGAGTTAACGGTAGGTGTCGGCAAGCCGCTACTTCCCCAGCTTTTTTTTTGATTCCGCGCGCACGTTTCCCAAAATGATAAACGGTGTGTTTTTTACAAAAATTTTTTATATGAAAGTATCTTTCAAAAGCAAATATCATCCATTTTTTAACTTTTTAATAGTAATATTAATAATCACGTGTTAATATGTTTTCGTTTACGTCGATTATTTAAGCCATTCAATAAGCTACTTAAGAACACTAGGCATAACATCCCTTATCTTAAATGGGACTTCTAAATTTCTATAGTAACTATACTATTGAGCAACCCTTTTCTGGCGAATTCCGATAGATGAATGGAAATAATCACATCAGCCGGTCTGATGCTATAGTCACCTGTATCTTAAATCATGTACCCAAGCATAGTCACCTGCCGCGCATCCGAGACAAAATTGCTCACACCCATTATATGCTATTCTCTCATTTATAACATGATTTACTAATACCATTAAATTTTATAAAATTTTAATACCAATTTGTTCTTTTTTACAATGCAGTGAGAAACATTAAAATTCTCTCCATATATTATTTCCTTTTACAATCTTTTACTTACTTCTCACTCTTTTTCATATTCAATAACGATAGTGATTACTCCAGCCATTAACCCTTGCATCCTAACTTCAACAACCAGCTTGTGTGCTTGCGCTCTCTGGTCATAAACTGTAATATGTATACATCTTTTCACACATGAGTTTATCTATTTTGTTAGTAGTTTATCGGTGCCGGTCATCTTCCTCGTCTCCGGCGAATGATCCATAAGGTGCGACATTAACTTTGCTGCCAAGCTCCTTCAACCTCCCACTCTTGGAGCTCCATACGGTTCGAGACCTAGGGGTCATCTTTGGCAGCTTGCTGCGGTTTCTCCCTCCTCGCCGGCGTCGTCCTCGATCTGGCCGTCGCCGCTGTGGAAGAATTTGCAAAGATAAGGAGCTGGTTGCTTTTTCACTTTCTTTTCGAGTCCTATGTGTTTTCTGTACTTAGTGTGTAATTTGCCCAACTATCAGGGGATTCTTTGCAAAATCAGCTGTACTCTCAATTGCTATCCAACATATGCTGAGCGGTTTAGTGTGTTACTGCTGAGCTGTTGCCTCAATTTATGCTTTTAAAAAAGAATGTAATACGCATTGTTTTAGTTGTGGAAATTGGCAAAGTTTTTGTTGGCGTACCATTTTTTTTGTGACCGTCAGTCACGGCTGAATTTATGATTATTATTTCAGCACTTTGAATTTAACTGAAGTCTTCCTCTCTTCATTTGCTTGTGCGTTGCAATTTAATACCACAAACACGAGCCATACACAATTTGGTTCCAGAAACCAGATTACTCAGAGCATTTAAGACTTCAGAAATCATTCACATCACAAGTGATAAGCGAATTACAGCAAATTAGAGAGATTAAGTTTGTTTCGACATGATGCATCCTTACGCAAACATTATCTGGTTGCGGCTACAAAAATATTTTTCAAATCTCCCGCATGCAGCTTTGGATCAAAAGTTGCACAAAGCTCCTATTCTGTTCTATGGAAACTGAGTATCTTGAACCCAGGTGCATATGCTCTTCGACCTGAAACCACAGGTCACAAAGAAAGGCCGCCCGGAATCATTCACTTCTTCGAGGAACGGAAGCCTCCAAAACCCATCAAGGCAGCAACATCAGGGTCTATGTCCTCAGGCTCATTCTGGGCAGCCAGCTCTTTCTGAAATTGTTCGAATTTTGACATCAAGTTATTACGAATCCTAATAATTTTCACAGCCAACAGGAATGTGAATCGTAATTCATAATGAAAGCAGAAAATGGCTACTGTCAGTGATCAGCATGCATGGTTGCACTTACCTTTTTCTCTTTCTTCTTTTCTTTGCGTTGGCGCTTCCTCTCCTCCTCCTCTTGCTGTTGTTTCATTATTCTCTCATCCAAATCTGAAAGGCATATTAACAGAAAAAAAAGAAGAAAAAAAGAAAAAAAAAAAGAAAAAAGGCAGAATTTTACTCCCTTTATAGAATTCCACAGAAAATTTTTCCTTCTTAAGGGCAAATAAGGGAATAACATCCCAATTTTGTATTTTAATGATTTTTCTCACTTGTTCACTAAAGCTGCCTGGGTCTTTCCTCTTCTTAAGTGACTCAAACCTTTTCTGAACCTGCAGCCAGAAATTTACTTGAGAAAATAAATAGCAACAGGAGAAAAAGATTACCGATTAAAATATTCCAAAACAAGTCCAGATAGATATCAAGGGAGCTAACAATGCAATGCAACCATTGGTCCACTTGTCTCACATGAACAAATAAAAAATGTAGTACAAATATGAATGAGCAAGACTTGTAACAATGGGAATAGGATCGCTAATTTTCAATTGCAGATCTGACAAAGAAGCTCAGATATTATACCTGTTCAAGTGATGCTCTCTCGACACGCATAGACATGCCCAATGCTCTCTGATCTGTCAAACAATGAAACCATGTAGCATGAAACTGACGATTAGAAGGTTTGGTTTGATGTACCAACTCAGCCTAAACCAGAAGTCTCAGAATACTTACGTTTCTTGCCATTTATATGGTCCAAATAGTTAGTGAACTTAACACACATTCACATACTGAACAGTAGTAACCAGCCTGTCAGGGAAGTAAAAAGTTAAAAGCAAAATTTTGTGTAGGCAATCCTAGAATCATTGAACTTGAAACAAGACTGTTATTGTTAATAATGCAACTATTGGAATAGACATATCATGAACATGAATCTCAGTCTAATTATAGAAATTGTTCTGATAAAACTCTGTTTCAACAATGTTATTAAATCGTCCGATTAATCATGATTAGTTGTCCTAATCAGTGCCAGTAGCTTGATTATGCACTCCGATGCGATCAGCTCGATCAGAAAACTAGTTGTATGACTAATCACCAACTAACCATGATTAGTCATCCGATTATGCTGTGGACAACTAGTTTGGCAGAGCCAATTTGAGGACCAGAGGGAGCTGAGCATTGGTGTGGCTGTGGGCTTGCCATTAGGTTACAATGTTGTGATTTTGACCCATATATATAGTTATTACTTGCTTTGTTTACCACTTTATGATTACACACATTTATTAGTACAATATACAGAACAGAATCAGTATAATGTTTAGCTATACTTAACTACTTATATTATACACATCCTAGGTAGCAGGACGACTAGACACCGACTAGCCCTCGACTAATCAGACCTGATCGACGACTAATCACGATTAGTCGTCTGATCAGTACCCTTACGACTAACTTTAATTTATGATTTGAAAACATTGGCTTTCAAAAGCGAAACAAATAACGACAAGTGAATCCCAGAGTGCATGTAAATAATTAAAGCTCGATGAAAATTTTATAACATGTCCTACGGGATTTCTGGACAAACCTGCTGACTCAAAGGTGCAATTGGGTACCACCTGAAAAAATTGCGAGCACAATCAGTTATGTACTCAATCAGAGGGCGTTCATATTGTAAAAAACAGCTTGTAGATGCTAAAGAAAATAATGTACTAAAACTATAAGCACAAAAAACCAGGAAGCAGAACTCATTGATCCAGTAGGTTATGTGGAATGAGGAAACATGGAAAAGCGATGCTAAAGCGAAGACTTATTATAAAGCAAAGATGATAACAAACCTGAGTCTTGCCAAGACGAGACTCAAGGTCAACTTCATAGTCCCTGTGCTTCAGAGGTTGCCTTTGCACAGGAGGTCCCTTTTCTGTGATATATAGTTGAAATTAATTAAGGTTTACAAGAACGAAGATGTACAAATCCAAATCCTAACAGAATTGAAGTATACTAGCACTACATACCCTTGCCTTTCCGGGCTTCTTCCTGTATCAGCAAGAGAAAAGACAAAACACAGTTAGCAACATGTCGAGGGAAGTAAGTATGAAGTATAATTCTTTTGAACTTTGAAAAATGATTGTTAGAATGTAAGATGAGGACCTTCTCATCCCACTCCCTCTGTCGAGCTCGTTCCAAGTACTCCTCCTTGTCAAATTTCCTCCGGAATGTGTTATTCAAACACCAACCGCTATGCATAACAACAAGAAAAAGGTCAGCTCAAATGTATCACACTGTCTTACTTACCATTGAAAAGAGTCTCTTTTAGGTAGAAGTAACTTACATTGCCAGACATGTTGCTCTCTCCACCGCCAAGCAGCTGCTACCTAAGAATCCCAAGCAGAAGCAGCATATAAGAAACGGGTAGACCGTAGACATAACAGAGAATCTCTCCCCCTATCTGAGAAAAGGGTATAACTAGCAGTGGCGGACCTAGGAAAATCACAATGGGTGTGCCAACTTGTAAAATCAACTTGATCTAAGACATCCAAACCCCAAAAAAACATGCATTCAATCTTGAATTGTAAAATTAATTTGATCTAAGCCTACAAAATCACCCAAAACATGCCTACAATCTTGAGCTCTAATTGACTTCAGGTTCAATCTTATCGGCCAGGGAGGGGAGAGGATAATAGTAAGTGAAGAAGGGCCATCAGAGGATCACAAAAACCTGGTTGGGCGCCGAGCCCTCCCTCCTGGTCGCCGCCGCGCCCAGCGCCTAGCCCCACAGCTTGCTGAGTCGCCTCTCGCTCTCTCTGGCTTGGGTGTCAGCCGTCGGCGTCAGGTCGTGCGGGGCTAGCCCACGTTCCCTTCCCGATCCCACCGGAACCGCAAGGCCCCCGGGTCGGATCTGGAGGACGCGCCGCGCACCACACGGCACGACGAGAGATGAGAAGCGGAGGAAGGAGGGTGTGAGCGGGTACCTCGCGGCGGCGGAAGGATCGGAGTAACGCGCGAGAGGGAGCCGGAAAGTTTGCCGCTGACGCGCCTTCGCCTTCGCCTTCCTCCTCGATCTCTGGCTAGGTCGTGCGCGGCGGCGCCTTCTCGCCGCCGGCCGCCGGAACCCTATCGATTTTCTTTTTCCTTTTTTTTTTGTTTGAGGAGGCAGTGTCGTGTTTGTTTGGAGATGCAGCTGCACGAGAGTTGGGCCTCTCGTAGGTTGCTAAAGTGGGAGTGTGCCTATCAGGCCTTTTTGGTGTAATAATATTTAGGCCCAGTAATGCAGAACTAAAGCAAAAAAAAAAAGAAGGGGGGGGGGGGGAAGGGGATTTTTACTGTTACTAATTTAATTTTTTTAAATTTACAAAACTAATTTTGATTGGGAAATTTGCAAAACTAACCTCTTGCCGCCCTGGGCCACGGCGGTTTTTAAAAACCGCCGTGGCCCAGGGCGGCGAATGGCATCCCGTCACCCGGGGCTA
This sequence comes from Oryza meyeriana var. granulata, assembly GCA_003991445.1. Classification (NCBI taxonomy): domain Eukaryota; kingdom Viridiplantae; phylum Streptophyta; class Magnoliopsida; order Poales; family Poaceae; genus Oryza; species Oryza meyeriana. The sequence continues at coordinate 24,417 of RYFJ01003959.1, forward strand.
ACGGCCCCGGTGGCCGTTAGCCACGGGGAGGCCACGTGGATTTGCCGCTGTCGGAGGATAAAACCTCGACGGCGGGAAGTCGGGTGACCCCCCTTTTGAGATTCGGCCAGGGGAGTAGTTCTCAGGCGAAGCCGGCTTCAGGTGTAGCAGAAAGATACGCGAAGAAGACGGTGAACAGCACACTCAGAGGAGACACGAGGAATTATACAGGTTCGGGCCCGCTCGGAAGCGTAATACCCTACTCCTGTGTGTATGCTATCTGTGGTGGATGAATGTAATATGGTAGTTACAAGGTAAAGCTAGCTCACGGCCGGAGCCGGAGAAGAGGAACGGTGGCTAGAGAATAAGCTTGGGAGCAGGAGACAGGGAAAGCTCTGTCCCGTCCGGTCCCCTCTCCCTGTGCCTGTGGTTTGGATCCTCCTTTATAGATGAGGGGAGTCCACAACGCCGGATGCACGTGAGAGAGCTAGGTATGATCTGTCTTGTCAAAGTCTTGTCGCCGTCTTGTCTTGCACGTCCGCCTGCTGGCGCCTGCTGCGCGTCCACGCGGGTAGGTCGGCTGCGGAGGACGGCTGGAACGTGGAGACGTGATGGCGACGCCTCCAAGTCAAGGGTCTCTGACTCTTCTTGACTTCAGCGCACACTCTTCCCTCAGAAGTCAAAAGGTTTCTGACAGCAGTCGGGTGTCCACGGGGGGCCATTGGGAGACGCCCACACGTGGCAGAGTAGTTTGGTCCAGAGCCTGCGGGGACCGACATGTGGGCCCGGGCAGGCAGTGAATTGTGCCCGGAGGCAAGGCTCGGGCCCGAGCCAAAGAGGACCCGGGGCCGAGCTGATATATACGATGCCCCGGGGGCGTGCCCGGGGCCGATGGCGATAGTGCCCCGGGCACGAGCCCGGGGCCGTCGCGGTCGCGCCCCAGGCACGAGCCCGGGGCCGTCAGCGACCGAAGGCGGTAGCGCCCGGCACGAGCCCGGGCCGGTGGCAATAGTGCCCCCGGGGATCCACGTGGCCGAAGACCCACGCGTCCCCAGGGCATGTGGGACCCCCTGTCCTACTTCGCCGACAGTGGCCCCTGGCCCTGTTGCTCGGCTGGGGTCTGCCCCGGCCAGGAACAGGGCCACGTCTTGAAGAAAGGAGGGGACGCTGGGTCCGCCTGTTCGTCATGCACTGACGTAGCTGACGATTTGTTGATTTAGATGCGATACGTACCCGGACCCGGCTGGAATCATGAACGAAGTGTTGAGGAAGGCCGGCGGCAGCGGTCGATGCGAGGGCGGCAGCTTGCCGCCCGTACTGTCGCCACCGAGTTCTTCGTGTGACCGCTGGTCGGAGGCCGCGGCAGCAATGAGGCACGTCGTCCATTTGGAGCTGCCACCTAATCCGCCGCCGATGAGTTCTCCCGCCGCTAGCCCGAGATGGAGGCGCGGGAGAAGGAAAACACTCTCCCCGGGAACAACGCGTCCGGGCCCAAGAGCTGGCTCGCGTCCCGGGGTGCTGAGTTCGGCTGCGCGAGGGAGTCGCGGTTGTTCGCGAGAAAGTCGCGGTGGTTTCGCGAGGTGTTCGTGGCAGGATCGCGAGGACGTCGGCGGTTCGCGAGGAAGTCTCGGGAGGCCGTGGTCGAGCCCGCTGCCCGGAGGCAGGGTTCTTCGACTGCGGCGACCATCTCGTAGAGCTGATGCCTGACGAGGAGGTTGAGGAAGACGCCGGTTTCCTCTGACGCTATGCGCGGGCGCCTTCGGGGTCCGGGGCCCTCCATGCCCCGGGCGCCCTTCTTCTGTCGTCGTCCGGGGTCCGGTCCGAAGGAGGCCAGCGACCTCTCCCCGTGCGACGGCGTCTCCGGGCCTCGCTCGTCTTGCGCTCCGGTTTGCCTGTCTTGTAAAAAGAAGAGATGTTTGCATATGTATATGGTCATGTTTATACTTTTCGTACCTTGTTTATTGTGTTGTTCGGAGGTCGCTTGTACTCGGGGTCCCGTGTCTGGGGACGTCGAGTATCGGGCGCCGTCCGACATCGAGGGCCAGCAACTGCGAACAGCCGTTGGGTGTGAGACCCCTGTCCGGGCCCCGGCGCAGCCGCTTGCCCCGGGAGTTCGGGCCCCGGGAGGCGGCGAACGCGACCGTCGGACGCCTCGGGGAGCTCGTTCCCGGGGGCGCGTGATGTCCGGAGGTGAGCTTGGCGGGGCGATGAAGCCCGTAGGTCCGGGGCCCTCCTTCTTCTGGTTCCGGGGGCCCTCCGCGCCCTCGGGCGCCGTTGGTCCGGAGAGCGTAGCGAGGCCACGAGGACACTCTTGGTTCGCCGAGAGCCCCTTGGAATTGATCCCACCCGGGCCCGGGGTCGCTAGGCAACGAAGGCCCCGAGCGCCTCGGTCGGCACCGCCATCCTCTCCGGGACCTAGGCTGATCATACAGGGAAAAATACAAGTGAGGAATATGTGAAGCTGATAAGGTAACGTATCTGGATATTTGCGAAGGCGCATGGCTTCGCGAGCACCATCCGGGACTGGGAGTGTTTCTCGCTCGGGAGCGCCGAGCATCGGGCCGACCCGCCGTGAAACGCTTAGCGCCCGAGCCTCTTTTCCGGGGCTGGGGTAGGCGCCTGCCCGAGAGCTCGCCACAAGGGCCGCGAGCACCTGGGCGCGGGGCTGCGAGTGGTCGAGTCTGAGTGGCTCGGTCCTTCTGTGTTCCAGGTCCGGGGGTCCTCCGTGCCCCCGGTCCCGTTCGCCTAGGGAGCACAGTGAAGTCGCGACGACAGGCTCTACATGATGAATCGTGAGAGCACTTGGCTCGCTCCCTTGTCCGCCTCCATGCTGCGAAGCCGTTGCGTCTACCACCTCCTAGGGCCTCTTCGCGGGTCGCGACTGAGCGGAGGAAAAGGATTGCGCATAAGGAATCTGCCCCCTAGCAGCGGAAAAAACCGAGCCCGAAGCCAACCAGTGCGGACACCGCAAGCCGGGGCTTAGACGATGTCCGGGGTTTAGCAGATGGGATACGGTAGCTCGCTGTAGGAACAGATGCTTAGGCGCAACACCCAGCCACCGCATGGGCGCGACCCGATTATGCCCCCGGGGGAAGATCATCACGATCGCGACATAGAGAAATGATAAGGGCACGAGCCCGGAAACGATAATAAAAATATTACTCTGGAAGGCGAGTACACATGGGGCCTGCCCAGTGTTGAGGTTTAGAGGCACTTACAGGATGTGTTTTCAGATAATATTTGTGAAGATGCTCCCAGGCTTACCGGGCCCGGTTGGGAAGTTCCGATCATCAGGGAGGGGCCTTCCCACGGGGGGAAGATTTCATTCCGACCCGTACGAAGATACGGCGGAGATTCAAACCCCCAACCCGAGGCAACCGGACCCGAACCTTACGCTAAAGATAGCGCTTGAGGCCTTGTTGGTAACGAGCGACGCGGAGCGGAGCGCGCCACCTTCGTTCCTCGAGGAAGTCGAGGTTGTCGAGCTGCCTATTGTCGTGGTTGATGTTTGTCGATGTTGGGCTGTGCCCGAGAGCCGAAGAAGATCTGGCGACAGAACGGCTTTGGCCCGGTACACCAGGAAGAACTGGGCCTCCCCGGGCGCTAAGCTTGGTGCGGTATGAGTCGTCCCCGGGACCGCCGGGGAAAGGTCTACTCTACGCATAGTGAACTGTGAGAGCGTCCGGTCTGTTCCCTCGTCCATCCCATGCTACGCAACACATGGAAAACAACGAAAGGAACGAGACCGGGAAGAATATTAAAAATATTGCTTATGTAAAGTGTATATACATGGGGCCCAGGCTAGCGCTGAGTTTCCGGAGAAGTCCAGCGCTGGCCCGGGTTTACCCAACTTACAGGATGTTTATACAGATGGATTTGCGAAGATACTTGTTATGCCTAGGGATGGAGCTCGGACTAGCTTCCCTCGCGAGCCCGAGTCCGGTATGTGTTCGGGCCCGGGCCCCGGCTAGCGCTAAGGATATACGTCCGGGACCCGGGGCCCCGGACTGGGATACGTTTGATATAAGCCGGTTCCGGGGGCGGGCTTGAATATGGGATGTGAGACGACCTTCCGGACGCATTCTCGCCGGAGCGGTGCTATCCGGGCTATCGCGCCCTATTCCGGGTGTCGCGTTCCTAGCTTGCACTCGCCTTGGCGATGCCGCCCTGGTTCGGCTCCTCGGTGTCGACCCGGGGCGCGGATTCGGGAATCCGAGCCTCGGCTCAAATATGTGCCCGGGACCAAGGGGCCCGGACTGAAATACAACTGATGTGTATTGGTCGACATGAGCCTGGCACGGAGGCCTGGGCAAGGACATGGACCACGTCGGGACGACTTCCCCGGACACGCCCATGCGAGGCGATGTTGTCCCGGGTACTCGCGCCCCTGTGAGGGTCATTCCGGGCGCCATGTTTCCTAGGCGCGCATTCGCCTGGCGAGGGGTGCTCTACGACGAGCGCCGTGCTTGCTGCCTGCAGAAATATCTTGGTGCACGCCCAACCATCGACTCGCGCGTCACGGCCTGAGGCCACGGCGCGAGGAGTGGGCACGAGCCCCGCTACCGAGGGTAGCGAGGACGCTCTCGAGTTCTGGCCTGTCAGGGGCAGTGTTTTGGCTCAGCTTCCCTTTCGAGGGTGCGAGCTCTCGACACCGGGAGAGGTCCTCAACCGGGAGCGGCCTGCCCGACTCGCGCTCGACAGGGCGGCGTGGTCCGGACTATCACACGGGACCCGGAGGCCCCGGACTGGGTCGGGACGAACGCCCGGACTTTGCCACCTAATCCGATGGAGTCCGAGCCAGCCGTTCCTATGTACCTGGGCGCCCAGGAGCCAAGGGCTCCAACCGGGGCCAGTTACACGCGCCCGGGAGCCAAGCTCCGACCGGGGCGAGCATGTGCCCGGGAGCGAAACTCCCACCGGGCTAAGTACGCAAGTACGCGCCCGGGAGCCGAGCTCTGACCGGGGCGAAGTACGCGCCCGGGAGCCGAGCTCCGACCGGGGCGAGCATGTGCCCGGGAGCTAAGCTCCCACCGGGCTAAGTACGCAAGTACGCGCCCGGGAGCCGAGCTCTGACCGGGGCGAAGTAAGTACACGCCCGGGAGCCGAGCTCCGACCGGGGCGAGCATGTGCCCGGGAGCTAAGCTCCCACCGGGCTAAGTACGCAAGTACGCGCCCGGGAGCCGAGCTCTGACCGGGGCGAGCATGTGCCCGGGAGCGAACCTCCCACCGGGCTAAGTACGCAAGTATGCGCCCGGGAGCCGAGCTCTGACCGGGGCGAAGTACGCGCCCGGGAGCCGAGCTCCGACCGGGGCGAGCATGTGCCCGGGAGCTAAGCTCCCACCGGGCTAAGTACGCAAGTACGCGCCCGGGAGCCGAGCTCTGACCGGGGCGAGCATGTGCCGGGGAGCGAAACTCCCACCGGGTAAGTACGCAAGTACGCGCTCGGGAGCCGAGCTCTGACCGGGGCGAAGTACGCGCCGGGAGCCGAGCTCCGACCGGGGCGAGCATGTGCCCGGGAGCTAAGCTCCCACCGGGCTAAGTACGCAAGTACGCGCCCGGGAGCCGAGCTCTGACCGGGGCGAGCATGTGCCCGGGAGCTAAGCTCCCACCGGGCTAAGTACGCAAGTACGCGCCCGGGAGCCGAGCTCTGACCGGGGCGAAGTACGCGCCCGGGAGCCGAGCTCCGACCGGGGCGAGCATGTGCCCGGGAGCTAAGCTCCCACCGGGCTAAGTACGCAAGTACGCGCCCGGGAGCCGAGCTCTGACCGGGGCGAGCATGTGCCCGGGAGCTAAGCTCCCACCGGGCTAAGTACGCAAGTACGCGCCCGGGAGCCGAGCTCTGACCGGGGCGAAGTACGCGCCCGGGAGCCGAGCTCCGACCGGGGCGAGCATGTGCCCGGGAGCGAAGCTCCCACCGGGCTAAGTACGCAAGTACGCGCCCGGGAGCCGAGCTCTGACCGGGGCGAGCATGTGCCCGGGAGCTAAGCTCCCACCGGGCTAAGTACGCAAGTACGCGCCCGGGAGCCGAGCTCTGACCGGGGCGAGCATGTGCCCGGGGGCTAAGCTCCCACCGGGCTAAGTACGCAAGTACGCGCCCGGGAGCCGAGCTCCGACCGGGGCGAGCATGTGCCCGGGAGCTAAGCTCCCACCGGGCTAAGTAAGTACGCGCCCGGGAGCCAAGCTCCGACCGGGGCGAGCTACGCGCCCGGGGGCCAAAGGCTCCGACCGGGGCAGACAAGGGTTCCTAACTGAAAAGCTGATTGACAAGTGCCGGGTAAGGATATGTACCGTATTAGGACGAGTTCCCCGGGTCCGACCTTGCCGAGGCGGTACTGTCCGGGTACTCGTGCCCCGTCGAAGTCGTTCCGGCTCGGGAGCAGGACTCGGACCGTCCGCCAAGGGTTCGGATCATCCGAACCGCCTCGGTCGGGCTCGGGCCCGCTACTGCTCTTGCCGGAGCTTCTTGACGCGCTCGGCCAGCTTTTGGACGGCGCGGCATTCCACGAGGTCATGCGAATCCGTCTCGTGGACGGCGCACCACCTCCGGGCTTCGACCGGCTCGAGGCGCTCGGCCAAGCGCTGGACGGCACGACACTTCGTGATGTCGTGCCGGTCCGTGTCGTGGAAGGTGCACCACCCACGGGCTGCGGCCGGCTTGAGACGCTCGGCCATCCCCTGGACGGCGCGCACTCCGTGATGTCGTGCCGGTCCGTGTCGTGGTAGGCGCACCACCCCCGAACTATGGCCGGCTCGGTACGCTCGGGTGAGCGCTGGATGGCGTGGCACTCCGTGATGTCGTGCCAGTCCGTCTGGTGGAGAGGGCACCACCTCTGGGCTGTTGCCGGCGGTGGCGGCGCGCGTGCGGCCTTTCGCCGCTTGCTGCGACCATCGCCTCCGCGGGCATCATAGCTCCGGGAGCTGCCCGTAGTCGCCATGGCGTAGCTCTCGGCTGCCGCCTTGGCCTTCTGGCGCTTCCTCCTGTCCCGCCGCAGCGCGGAACGTGAAAGCTTGCCATCTTCTTCAGGACCCTGGTCGGGGGCCCCAGGACTTGCGGCAGCGTTCGTGCGCCGCTCGCGCTGCCGCTCGATCGTGACCCGGGCGTCCTCCTGAACCTGCGTCCGGTCCAACCAATCGTGGAGGTCGCCGTGGCCATTGTTGGAGTCCCGCGGACGATGGCCTTCCTCCATGGAGTGCGTTGGTGTTGGAGGCGCCGGCGTACCACCTGAAAAGGAAACTCCCCCTACCTGGCGCGCCAGCTGTCGGAGGATAAAACCTCGACGGCGGGAAGTCGGGTGACCCCCCTTTTGAGATTCGGCCAGGGGAGTAGTTCTCAGGCGAAGCCGGCTTCAGGTGTAGCAGAAAGATACGCGAAGAAGACGGTGAACAGCACACTCAGAGGAGACACGAGGATTTATACAGGTTCGGGCCGCTCGGAAGCGTAATACCCTACTCCTGTGTGTATGCTATCTGTGGTGGATGAATGTAATATGGTAGTTACAAGGTAAAGCTAGCTCACGGCCGGAGCCGGAGAAGAGGAACGGTGGCTAGAGAATAAGCTTGGGAGCAGGAGACAGGGAAAGCTCTGTCCCGTCCGGTCCCCTCTCCCTGTGCCTGTGGTTTGGATCCTCCTTTATAGATGAGGGGAGTCCACAACGCCGGATGCACGTGAGAGAGCTAGGTATGATCTGTCTTGTCAAAGTCTTGTCGCCGTCTTGTCTTGCACGTCCGCCTGCTGGCGCCTGCTGCGTCCACGCCGGGTAGGTCGGCTGCGGAGGACGGCTGGAACGTGGAGACGTGATGGCGTACGCCTCCAAGTCAAGGGTCTCTGACTCTTCTTGACTTCAGCGCACACTCTTCCCTCAGAAGTCAAAAGGTTTCTGACAGCAGTCGGGTGTCCACGGGGGGCCATTGGGAGACGCCCACACGTGGCAGAGTAGTTGGTCCAGAGCCTGCCGGGGACCGACATGTGGGCCCCGGGCAGGCAGTGAATTGTGCCCGGAGGCAAGGCTCGGGCCCGAGGCCAAAGAGGACCCGGGGCCGAGCTGATATATACGATGCCCCGGGGGCGTGCCCGGGGCCGATGGCGATAGTGCCCCGGGCACGAGCCCGGGGCCGTCGGCGGTCGCGCCCCAGGCACGAGCCCGGGGCCGTCAGCGACCGAAGGCGGTAGCGCCCCGGGCACGAGCCCGGGGCCGGTGGCGATAGTGCCCCCCGGGGATCCACGTGGCCGAAGACCCACGCGTCCCCAGGGCATGTGGGACCCCCTGTCCTACTTCGCCGACAGCCGCCCTGGGGGACGGCGGCGAATGCCATTCGCCGCCGTCCCCCAGGGCGGCGAATGCATAGGACCGTCCACACAGCGATCGGACGGTCCGAATCCACGGCAAATTATTGTAACGCGCGCTAACTACCTTAAAACAGTCATAACTTTCGCATACGGTCTCGGAATCGGGCAAATAAGTACTCTACGGACATCTACAGAAAATTTTACATCCGCTTCCCCCCACTTTGTCGGGTTTGTCCAAAAAATTTTTGCGAAATTCGGCCGGGAAGATTGAGTTTTTGAGGTCCGAAGTTTCAGCACGGTTTTTAAAGCACACTTGTAATTTTCTACAGGCCACATCTTACATCGGTTTAAGCTGCACCTTTATGAGATTTTGCTATTCTCGTGTTGCTAGTTGAGAAAAAAATATAAAAAAAAAAGAAAAAAAAATTTTGCAGAGCGGCCCCCTAGATTCGGACCGTCCGATCGCTGTGCGGACGGTCCTATGCATTCGCCGCCCTGGGGGACGGCGGCGAATGCCCCCAGGGGGCCGAATGCAAAATTGCATTCGCTCCACGTGGCCTCCCCGTGGCTAACGGCCGCCGGGGCCGTTAGCCCCGGGTGACGGGATGCCATTCGCCGCCCTGGGCCACGGCGGTTTTTAAATACCGCCGTGGCCCAGGGCGGCAAGAGGTTAGTTTTGCAAATTTCCCAAATCGAAAATTAGTTTTGTAAATTTTAAAAAAAATTAAATTAGTAACAGTAAAAATTCGGGGGGGGGGGGTGATATTCTGGTGGGCTCCTGTCAAATCCGTTGGATCAGAATTGGACGACTGTGGGTGAGTCTGACGATGTTTTTTTCTTTCTAAAGAGACCTCAGATTATAATATTATATTTCCTTCGTAGTAAAATATAACTATTTTTAGAGTTTAAATTTTATCCTAAATATAATAAAGTAATACTCGTAAAACAAGTCTGAGCCCACACTTTACTCACCCCGAACAGACAAACAAGTATTTTTATCTCTTTTCTTAATAACCCTGCTAAGAGTTAAAACTTGCTATAGGATGGGGAGAGTATTCCCTTCTCACTGTTCCAGAGCTAGACACGCTGGGATAAGCATTACTTTATTCAACTATGTCAAAGCACAGTAAAAAAACCAAGATTATAGTCGTCTCACAGATGTCTCATTTGAATATTTGATAGTATTAAGAAAGCACAAGTGCACCAGTAAATTAAAGGTCTAAACAGACACAGCAAAAGTGCCCAGGTAGAAAGAACATCCACCCAAAGATGACGATGAGAAGTGAGAATGTGTGTATCTATCAGTACACTGGCGGATTCCATTGCTACTAGAAACATGTATCTTACTGAATCTGAGATGAGTTCGAAACTGAAAGCAGAGAGGCTTCCTACGGCTCCACCTTGGTCACCTTCTCCCACTGACCATCTGATGCTTCCTTCCACAGTGTAATATCATTGGAGCCGACCGCCACGGACAGTATGTTTCCGGTCAATGACCAGGAAACTCTCCATGCCGGAGCCTCAAAGTCGTGCATCACCTTCCCTTCCCATTTGTCACCCTCTTTACCTTTGGTCCAGATGACAACCTTACCATCTTCAGAGGCACTGGCAATGGTCGACTTCGCCAGGCCCAAAACCGGTGCCCAGGATACATCTCTCACGCAGTCCATGTGCATGTCGGAGGGCAGAGCGCTCTCCAGCTTCCAGCTACCATTGAGGAAAGCCCACACCTTGACAACAGAGTCGAAGCCACCAGAGACGAGCTTCTGGACAAGTTCCCCTGAGCCAATCATGGAACCAAGTGCAGTTGCTGGAGCCCATGAGACTGCCATCACACCAACAGGGTGTGCTCGCTCAATGGTTGCAGAGTCCCATCCTCCATCAGAGCACATTGTAATGACAGAGATGCTCCCGTCGGAGGAGCCACAGGAAAGGCAAAGGCCGAGCTCATACGGAGCCCAAGCAATGGAGTTGACTGAGGACTTGTGGTTGTCGAACACATGGGCCTGAGACCATTGCCCAGCTGCACCCTCCTTCCAAACTATCACATGGCCATCGTAGCCACAGGATGCAAGAATCGAACCAAACTTGGGATGCGCCCATGCAACACTCCACACAGGTCCATAGTGGCCACTGAGGGTGGCAAGCAGCTGGGATGGGGTGGATGCACCTCCAATGTTGATGATCTTCACAGTGGAGTCTGAGGAGGCTGTGGCAAGGCGCTTCCCATAGTAATCAATGGAAGAATCATGGACCATGTCCTTGTGGTCGAGCTCTATCTTCTTTGACGACATGCTACCAACTTAATCCAGACACCAACTTGAATGCCTCCTCTGTAGCCCTGACTGTGATTAAAATGAAGTGACAAGGTTAATTCACCAATGCAGATCAGATGGAACAAATTAATTACAGAGAAAAGCACCCCATCTCAGATTGACCAATACAACAATACACAAAAAAAAACAGAGAGTCATGTTGTTCGTAGTTTATTATATGTTTCCTTCCGTCGATTGTTTCACCAAATATTGTGGACAGACTAGTAATACATACTACTATATAATCAACAGAAGGAACAAAAACGAAATCAAACATATGAGGCATCGTGTTCGTCATGGTTTATTACACATTTGCTTCACACTGATTGTTTCATCCAACACCAAGTACAGACTAATACATACTGCAATATATCAACAGAAGGAACAAAATGGCATCAAACATATCAGGCTTATTAGATATATGGGGAAAGACGGTTTTGATGTGTCCATGGATCACAACTGGTAATTGCACATTGCAGCCTTAGCTTGCTGCTTGCACCTTGCACTTGCAGGATCAGAAGATGGAGAGAATAGTAACGGGTAAATGGTGATGCAAAACCACCGCATCAATATCTAAAATCTAACCAGAAGAGTAACTTCGCAGGACCGATCTGAAGCAACAACCATGCTAAGCTATCTTAGATCAAACGACAAGCTTTGTAGCTAACGTAGGACCGAATGGAATTGACAACCAACAACACCTAGCAAGTTTCAGACACCCATGGATTAGCAATAGCATTATCGTCAATCAAAAGTCCCACGCTCATAATGGAATCTGAGAAACGCGCTGCACGCGAAGAACAACACAGGACTAGGGAATTCAGAGAACCAACAAGAGCCCTAAGTCTCGCTCGCTGGCACGAAGAAGCCCCTGGACCGAGGCCTCACGGCGGAGGTCCGTGAGGGCTAGCCCCCGTTCCCTTCCCGATCCCACCGGAACCGCAAGGCCTCCGGTCCGGATCTGGAGGACGCGCCGCGCACCACACGGCAGAGCACTGCACGACGAGAGATGAGAAGCGGAGGAAGGAGGGTGTGAGCGGGTACCTCGCGGCGGCGGAAGGATCGGAGTAACGAGCGGGAGGGAGCCGAAAAGTTCGCCGCCGACGAGCCTTCGCCTTCGCCTTCCTCCTCGGTCTCTGGCTGGGGCGGGGGGTTTATTTCCTTCTTTCTTCAGACCTCAGTTTTGCAAACAGGTCCTCGAAATTAGTAAGCTCGTTCATATACCGTTTCAACGGTATACCGTCTCTTAGTTTTTCTCGTTTAATTACAATGAACGGGATTTATATGTTTATACTTACTGTTTTACATACTCTAGAAATGTGGTACATATAAGTTTGAGTAATTGTTTTTAATACATATAAGTTTATTTAAAAAATAGAAACTATCAAACTAAAATAGTGTAAAGTCAAAATTGCCAAGTACAATGATACGGAGCTTCTCTTGATTGATATGGATAATCAATCTCGCCATGTTTTACTAGCTCTCAGGCAAAACTTGCAGCAACTCAGAGGCAAGTCCATAGAATCCTGCTATCGATGTTTTACACCGATAATAAGATATGGGGCTACTCGTGAGACCAAAACTTGATAGACTACAAAGAAATACGGAATAATTTATACTGGTTCAGGTCCTTGAGATGAGATAATACCTTACGTCCAGTTGTGGTGTATTGTCTTTGAGGTTTCTCTGGTGAGATTTCGATCTGGTGATCTTGCCCTAATGGGGTGTCCTGTCTCCCCTTATATACCGAGGAACAGTGTTATAGAGTAGGAATCCCAGTCAGACTCCGACCAAGGGATTTCTTTCTAGGAATACAACGTGTCCGATTAGGACTATATCCTTTTCTTGTCATGCAAGGTAATATATGTCGAGTTCTATTATATTCCTAATTATAAGGTTAGGTCTATCCTCTGTCTGAGTGGCCCATAAACTTCTCATGAGGTATTTAGGGCCCATGGCCTCCACAGCAACCCCTAAGACCTTCATAGTTGAGTCACAGCTGATTCCGAGTGCTCATCCTCCACGGTGAAGAATTCCTGAGTGCATTACTCCCGAGTACTCTTTGTCCGAGTTCTGCTTCATGTCAGTTGGCAACGAGACTATGAAAGGCTTTATAGAGAAATATGAATAGTGTGCGTCGAATAGGCGCACCTATTAGGTGTAGCCTCCGACTTTGTGCTTAATTGTGAAACAATTAAATATAAAGCTAAAGATCTTTAACCCTTTAGTCTTTTCCGAGTAGTATACTACACGGTATTTAGACTCTTCAGCATCATGTCAGCTAGAAGAATTTTTGCTCAGGGCAATTGTTAGCTAAGCATGTAAGCCGAGTACCACTTCTTAGATTTTAACCCAATATGTGGTCAGGTGTACTTGAGAGATACCTGCATCCCCAATTTTAATGGAGGCCAGCTGTCGATCCTTATAAGGATATATCCTCAATACTTGGTAAATAATGGAGATATCTGAACACAGTTGTCCAGCAATTAGGCTTTCATGAAGCATATATGATTATTTAATCAGTTTTCGTAAATAGCATCTGCACTTTGATTTTAACACAGCCAGCGGTCGGTCCAATAGAGCATGTCATTTAGAAACTCATATCTTATGGCCCAGTACTGAATTTGTCGGCTTTGAAAGTGCATCTAGACCCCTAAGTGGGTTTTGGTGAGTTGAATGACAAAATAATTAAAAGACTAATTTGTTTGCTAAGTGTTGAGCAGGGATTTATTCTTATGATTATATTGTGATATTATTGGCTCATAAGAATATGCTTTTATTGATGACTTGTATTAATATATACAAGTAAGTGTGTGATTTCATGAAGAAAATTGTGACTAACAACAAGCAAGTGTTGTTATTTAAAGAGACATGGTGATATGCATCGAATGGTCTCTTTAGTGAAAAAGCTTGTTGGACAACTTGGGATATTTGGTTAAAAGGAAATTTGTAATTTCTTTTGACTTGGTTCTAGCTAGTGCACAAAACAAGAGACATGGTTTTATGCATTGTTGATGGTCTCATATTTAGAAAGCATTAGACAAGTCATAGTACATGGATTTTATTAGGTATTTATTATTGATGTAAAGTAAAGCTTAGCTTAAAGTCGATAAGAATGTGTGAAGATGTCAAGCAAAGGGACAAGTAACGAGGGACTAAGCAAGGGGGAACCAAGTGATGACTTGGAACTAGTAATCCATGCTAGGGTGAAGTGAACGTGTGCTTGGAGTTCACCTCGAGTCTTATCTAGCGAAGCAATGCAAAGCATCGAATCATTGTTGATCATTTGATGAAGTGGTTTATGGATAGATAATGGTATGTTGATCATATTTGTTGAAATATCTTAAGTCACTAGCTCAAGATGGATATGCTCAGTGGTTGTTCAATGTTGAAAGATCTCAAGTTGAGAATGATCAAGTATTGGCATGTTGAAGACATAGAAGCTCAAGTGGATGAAATATTGTAAATGTTTAATCTTGAGTATAGGAATGTCGTATATCAAGAGGGATGCAACATTGACTGCATGGAAACACCAAAAGTCCTCATAGGTCAACCCATGTGAGAAAGCTTTGAGAGTTAACTTGAGTATGCTGACCAGAGTAAAACTGGCCTAGCCGGTTTTGCAAACCAACCTGGCCGGTTTCCTCTGAGTCAGCCCCTAACAGCTAGTTGGTTTGAAAAACCGGCCTGGTCAGTTTTGGGAACCGGCCTGACCGGTTTTTCTCTGATAGTAACGGCTAGTTTTTGGTGAGTGGGTATTTATACCCTTTGGCCCTCTCCCTTGAGGGCTGCTGGTTGATTCTGGTTCTTGCACGTTCCAAAGACTTTCTAACACCAGCAAGGCTCTCCCCAACCTCTCTTTGTGAGATAGGCTTGATTTGGTTGAAATATTTGAGTTGGGTTGAGAGAGAGTTTGTGTGTGAGCTTTAGAGAGCAATCCATAGTCTTGAGCACTTGAAGGTGAAGTCTCGCAGCTCGTGAAGCATTTATTACTCTTGGAGGTGAAGCCTCCTAGACGGCTGGGCGTCGCCGGTGAGCTCCCAAGTTTGTGGTGAGCAACGGATCGTTTGTGCAAGTTTAATCTTGCCTCCGAAAGGGAAAAGATCGCCATAGTGAAATCGGGGACATAGCTTGACCTTGGGGTCACCAAAAGCTTCCTCAACGGAGACATAGGGTTCATGGTGGTGAATCCAAACTTCGGGAAACAAACTCCTTGTGTCTCCACTGCGGTTTGTCTCACATTTGATCTCTAGCACATTTACTTTGCTTTCGCTCGATCTACTTTGGTGTGCTTGTATTGTGTGCAGAGACTAAGTGGACCTGCTGTGCTACATTAGCAAAAGCACATCTTTAAGTTTGGTTTGTGCTAGAACTCATCGAGGGCGTGTATTTTACTTGTGTAGGTTCTACAGTAGCAAACCGGCCTGACCGGTTTGAGAAACCGACCTGGTCGGTTTTGGGTTTTGAGTCAGCTTCCTCTTTGAAAATGGCCTGACCGGTTTGGGAAACTGGCCTGGCCGGTTTTGGTACTGACTTTGGATTAAGTTTTGATAATTGCAGAATTTGCATATTCACCCTCCCTCTAGGCGACATCTCGGCCCTTTCAGGTCTAAGCCCACTTATCAACATAGGCTCTATAAAAGCGAGGGGAGAGAGAAAAGATTCCTCATCTTCTCCAATCCGCCAATCGTTTTGTCTTTTAGCTTTCGCGCCCAACTTTTGCGCTCCTTTTCGCTAGGGTTTGCAACAGCTCGCACCCCCGCATGAGATTCGCCCGATTCTGCTCCTCCGCATCTATTCCAAACCTCCACAAACATTTTCCCCAAATCTTCTCACTCCCAGCAATGCCGAGAGACCTCTTTGAGATCCCGGAGATGTCCGCCGAAGCTTGGCCAATGTCGGACTGCGGTTCGTTGAAGCTGAAGTTACTGGAGAAGCGATTAACGCTGCAGCGTTAAGTTGTCATCCATTGGCGCACCGCAGAAGGGGAATCTATGCCGGCGCCCCAATCCAATGAGACCGTCGTCTTCACCTCTTTCTTCGATCGCGGTCTTGCCCTCCATTCTTTAGATTTCCTACGCCAACTTCTGTCTTTTTACCAAATAGAGTTGGTGAATCTGAACCCCAACTCTATCCTGTATATCTCCATGTTTGTTACTTTGTGTGAAGCTTTTCTGGGGGTTAAGCCCCATTTCAATCTTTTTCGATATTTGTTCCACATCAAGCCCCAGCCATCCAAAAATAAAGTCCAGGTTATCGGGGGAGCCGGTCTCCAACTTAGGAATGAAATGAAGAAAATCTACCTTCACGTTCCTTTGAAAACCCCCCTCAAGGGCTGGCACAGAGAATGGTTCTACTGTTCTAATCTCGAACCTTCTCTGCCCCCTTTCACTAGTTCTCCACCAACAGTTCTGCCTAGCTGGTCTTCAGTGCCAAGCTATGAAGAAATAGGCCAAGTATACCAGCTGATGGAGAAAATCGATCTGCTGAAGAGCTCGGGGCTGATTGGTCCCTAGGTGGCGAGATGCTTCTTGAACCGCCGCACCAGGCCTTTGAAGGCTAGGAGCCACTTCGGTTGAGATTACCAGGGCAAGGATGATCCTAGCCGAGAATAGCCCAACTTAACCGACAAGAATAAGGTCACCGATATCTTGCTCGGCTTTTTGTCAACGGGGTAGTGGAGACAGAGGACGCCGGACGCGCTCCCACACCCTACAACCAAAGCAGGCCTCGGCCACAGGTAATCTTGAGAAACTGATATTGAATTGCTATCCATTCGTGGTGAACGCCTGTTAGTTTCTGTCTGGGATTGTTCTACAATGTATGATGTATGTCATCGAAATACTTGCGGGATTGTGTGGAATTTAATGACGACTCCTTCAAACCAGCCAGCCATCAAAACGAAGAAACGACCAGCTAGTCCTTCTGCTGCCTAACCCAGCTCTAAGAGGGCTAGGAAGAAACCATTTGAAAACCCAGGTAAGAAGAAGACAAGCATGCTGAGTGCAACGCCGGAGAGCCTGAGGATCAAGGACCCTGCCAGCTTAGCTCCCAGGCCACCAAGCCCAAAACTGGTGTCTCCAAGTCCAAGGCCAGCAACATCGAGCCCAAGGTCAGCACCGCCGAGCTCAAGATCAGCAACATCGAGCTCAAGGCCGGTACCACCGAGCTCAAAATCAGCAACATCGAGCCCAAGAACAGCACCGCTGAGTATCTCGACACCCTAGTCACCTGCGCCAGGAACAGAGCCGACTGGAGCCAGATCGCCACCGCCGACTACTGCGTTGACTGGCTCGACAGCCGGCAGCTCTCCGCCGCCGAGCCGGCCATCAAGCTCCTCGCCGACAGCTTCTAGTGCTCCCTCGTGGAAGTTCAAGGCTTCCAAGAGGTAAGCAATCTTCAATCTGCTAAGAATCTTGAATGATGTGGTAGTGTCTTGACATTTGATATATTGTGTACGAAGCGAGTTGACATAGATCCCAAGGGGACTACGCCAGCTGCTCTTGCCCCTAAGCCCATCCTAGCCAAGCCAGCACCAACAATTTCATCTGCTGAGCCAGAGGCTGCCCCAACTACAGAAGCTGAAGCAGTCCTGACAACAGGATCACCAGAGCCGGCCAACCAGGGAGCGAGTACTGAATTTGCTGCTCCAGCCCCCGAGCAGATCATTGAAGCCCCTGCAGCTGCCGAGTTCAGATCCAGGACCCCATCTCCATCAATATCGTCGTCATCTTCTGATGAAGTAGATCTCCCTAGGCTCGAAGCCCCTCCGTGCAACTTCCTAAAAACTTTTCATTGGGTCACCCTCGAGGAAGTTGCGGAGAGCTACGAGTACGACGAGCAAGCAGCATCGAGGGAGCGTGAAGTTCTTCTACTTGCTGCAATTGCTGCATCTAGGGGAGTCTAGGTATGTAACGAATCTCACCACGTTGGGTTCTTGATAGTTCCCCTTGATCTGGTACTCTGCCTTTTGACTCTGTTTTCCTCTGTTTTGTTTTGAGCAGAAGATCGTCGATCGCTCGGAGAAAATAAATAAGGTCCTGACCGAGCTCGCCCCCCCATCTCCAACAACTAGGCCAGCTCCAGGTAGCCAAGGACAACCTGGAGCGGACCAGCCAAGAAAGGGAAACATGGCTGATGGGATCGGTAAGGGGTGGCCCGATCTTTCGGTGAGTTGAAGGTAACTACGATTTAGGAGAAACGTTGATGACCCGACTACAACCGTACGAGACATTGTGTTGTTGCGCCTTAGCGATCAATACACCTCTCCAAGGGTTGTTAATCTTGCCGATGCAGATCAACCTTATTCCTGTAAGCAAATCGAAGAAACGAGCAAGAACAAGATAAAAGTAATCTGATATTGCAAATAAGAATTGAATACAAATGATAAGGTGGGGTTCCGTAATAGGAAAACGGCGATCTAACCGATCACGGCTTTACCCGGAAAAAGTAGCAATGGCTAAACTTTAATCTAAACAAAAACCCAAATCTAAACGACGACGGCTACTAAATATATATGAGTTGGGACATCCTAGGGTTCACCCAAGAGAGCATACCCCTTGGGCTTAGCCCACGACACAATTACAATGCCCAAGGCCCAAAACAGACTCGGACTGAAAGAAGTACGTGCCTTATTTCGACGATTCTAGACAGCTCAGGAGGAATTCTGATATGGGACCAAAACCATCTGAAAGTAGACTCCATAAGCTTTCCAACAAGTACTCATGGGCTCCGAAAGTCCTTCTAGATCAGCGGCTAAGTTTGTTTCAAGTTGATGCTATCAGGAGGCCCGAATCCGAATCCAAAACGTACAGAACTTCATCTCTTGCCTTCTATGGACCAAAAGTGACGTGGTGATGTAGGAGTAGACTTGGGTAAGGTCTTGGTTTGGTCCCCAATCAATTTCTTTGATCATCCATGCGTTCCTTGCGCTCGGCCTCTTTCCCTTCACCCAAGCAAATATCTCTGCAAATAAGAACATACAAAACTCATGATGGAGTAACGCCTGTTCAAATATATAACACGTAAATCTTACGTAGAAAGCATGCACCTTTAGTTGATGAGTACATAAGATAGCTATGATCATATCCGAGTTAGTGATGTCCTCATCACAAGCTCAGGGATGAAAACTGGGCTTTAGCCGAAAAGATCAGAAGTAAGTCTTCTGTGTTATCCTCCCGAGTAGACTTCTTCAGCATTGTTGATTCCTGACTACCTTGTTTGAGATTAGACTGCAATCTTGAGTTCTTGATTGTTTTGATTTGCAGCCCTCGAAGCCGAGCTGAAGGCCCTGACAGAGGAGAAGAAACAACAAGATAACAAGCTGAAGGAAGTAGAAAAGGCTAAAGCCGAAGTGGAGAAGGCCAAAGCCAAGGTGGAGGCCGACTATGCCAGTAAGTCTCCTGCTTGAGAATGATCTTGACTCAACTACTTGTTGCTTCGACTGCGTATTTTGGCTAACAAATATTCTTGTTGATGCATCTGAACAGCTTCAAAAGCCAATGCCCAGATCCAGTTTAACGCCTTCGTGGAGGAAATCAAGATTGTTAAGGAGTCACAGAAAATCCTCGTCAGATCCGTGAAAGGGCTCATTGACATTATGGAACCTCTAGTATCGTCTCCCAGGTGCAAGCACGCCTAAGCGAAGTCCCGAGTATCTTGAAGAAGTACTCGGATAAGCGTGTAGCTGTCGGCATTGTCCAAACTATTGCCATGACCAAATTGATCTACCCTAGGGTAGATATCGAGGCCATCGGTGAGGGTTTTGCCGAGGAAACAACTCCCAAAGAGGCACTAGAGCTGATTAGCTAGGCGAGGTCGACTGTGGAGGCAATAGCAAAGGACCTGGGTATGTAAAAACAAAACAATTATGCAATCGATGCATATATAACTTTTGTAAAGACTTTTGTAAATATCTGTACAATGCTACCGAGTACTTGTTTATTCTTAGTCGTCATTAGCTTTATCCAACTACGTGGTCTGCGCCGAGTAGATCGATAGGAACTTAAGAAAAAACGTTCTCTTCTGAGAGCTATACTCGGGCAAACTAAGCATAATCGTTGTAGAACTTCATGACTTAGATAAAACAAGCTCAAATTTTGTTAACAAGGCACATAATACATACAGCCTCCGACTCACTACTCGGTTGGGACAAGCGATGTAATGAGTCAGAGAAAAAAAATTATATAAATATGTGTAGAGAAAATACAAGACTCCGGTATAGAAAGGACGTAGCTATTTTATATTCCATGAGTTGCTGACGAGGGCACCGTCTTCAGTCTTCAGTCAGTGGGCGCCTGGACGTATTACCTCAGCGATAATGAACGGCCCTTGCCATAAAGGGGATAGTTTATGCCTGTCTTTGGTGGTTTGTATTTTTTTTAAAATGAGATCCCCCACCAAAAAGGCACGGCCACGAACATTTCGACTGTGATAACGACGTAAGCCTTGAAGATACCTTACCGACTGGATAGTTGCGATGTCCCTTACTTTCTCCAATTGATCGAGTTCGACCAATCGGTCTCCGTTTGATTTGTCTTATGAGTGGGCCCGAACTCGCGGAGAGCCGAACTCCAATTCGGTTGGTAACACAGCCTCAGCACCATAGACTAAGAAGAAAGGAGATTGCCTTGTTGCCCGACTAACCGTGGTTCTTAGAGACCAGAGAACGGATGAAAGTTCTTGTACCCACCGCCTTGCATATGGTTGTAGTCGGCCAAATGCCCTAGCCTTGATATCTGGTAAGACCATTCCATTAGCACGCTCAACCTGCCCATTACTTCGTAGATGTGTTACAGAAATATAATAGATCTTGATGCCGAAGTCATCACAGAAATCTTGAAAAACACCGCCAGTGAACTGAATACCGTTGTCTGTTATGATGCGGTTAGGAACTCTACCATTGTCCATTATGATGCGGTTAGAAACTCCAAATCGATATAAGATACTCATGATGAAGTCCTTTGCTCGTGCCGCTGTTATGGTAGCAGTGGGTTTTGCCTCAATCCACTTTGTGAATTTATCCACTGTGACGAACAAGTGTGTGAACCCTCTTGGCACTTTTTTGGACGGCCCGACCATGTCAAGCCCCTAAACTTCAAAGAGCCAAGAGATTGAAATTGTTTGAAATTCTTGAGCTGCAAGATATGTCTGCCTTGCATAGAATTGGCATCCCTCGCATGTGTGAATTATGTCTTTAGCATCTGTCACTTCAATCAGCTAGAAGAAACCCTGTCTGTAAGCCTTTCCGATTAACGTCCTGGATGCAGCATGGTTGCCACAAATACCCGAGTGGATCGACTGCAAAATCTGCTTGCCCTCCTCGGGTGTGACGCAGCGCATGAGGACTTTGAATGCGCTTTGACGGTATGGGTCTTCTCCGACTACGAGAAAACATTTGCTTCGACGTTTGATCCGTTCAGCTTCATTGCGATCTTCTGGGAGTTCGTCTTCCAAGAGGAATTTGACAACTGGAGTCTGCCAATCTTGAGAGATGATCAGTACTTCATTTGTTCCGGGGTAGGTTCAGCCTCCGACTGTTCAAGCACTGGTTTCTTCTTGATTGATGGCTCCCATAGTTGCTTGACAAAAATCTCAGTCGGGACCACTTCTCGCTTGGATCCCATGTTGTCCTATTCGTCTGCAGCCTCATTGTACTGTCATAATACATGAGTTATCTCCAGCCCATTGAACTTGTTTTCCAACTTTTGAACCTCCTGACAATACGCCGCTATATTACCATCGAGGCATGTCCAGTCTTTCATGACTTAGTTGACCACGAGTTGAGAATCGTTATGTACGAACAGTCAGTGGATGCTGAGTGATATGGCAATGCAGAGCCTGTGGATGAGTGCCTCGTATTCGGCAACATTGTGGGAAGCCAGAAAATGAATCTGGAGAACGTACTTTAGTTTTTCACCAGCGCGTGATGTCAGCACGACGTCAGCCCCTGCGCCACCGATCCGTAGAGAACTGTCGAAGTACATCGTCCAGTACTCTAGCTTGTCCGTGTTTATAGTCGTCTGGACTTCTGTCCACTCGGCCACAAAGTCGGCTAAAGCTTGAGATTTGATTGCTGTCCGTGGCTGAAAGATGATGTCAAACGCCATCAACTCGAGCGCCCATTTGGCGATTCTGCCAGTGGCCTCGCGATTGTGTAAGACATCCTCGAGTGGATACGATATGACAACAGTTACTTGATGTGACTGAAAATAGTGCACCAGCTTCCGGACAGTGATGAGTAGGCCATATAACAGCTTCTAGACTTAAGGATATCTCATCTTGGAGTCGGCTAGGACTTCGCTGACGAAGTAGCTGGCCTTTGTAGTTTCTATATATGACCTGGCTCTGATCTCTCCACTACCACCACCATGCTGATTACCTGAGTGGTTGCCGCCAGATATAATATTAGTGGTTCTTGGAGCATAGGTGAATGCCAACACCGGTGGTGATATGAGAAATCTTTTGAAGTCTTCGAAGGCTTGTTGGGCTTCGGGTGTCTATTAAAAATTGTCCGCTTTCTTCAATAATTTGAAAAAGAGCATGCCCCGTTCACCAAGTAGAGAGATAAATCGGCTGAGTGCCACCATGCAGCTTGTCAGCTTTTGGACATCCTTCTGCCTAGTTAGGGGTGCCATGTTCAGAATAGCGTTGATTTTCTCTGGATTGGCCTCGATGCCTCAATGTGATACAATGAAGCCAAGTAGCTTTTCGGACGGTATATCGAAGGTACACTTTTTCAGATTCAACTTCATCTTGAATCTCCGAAAGCTTTGAAAAGTTTTTTCCAAGTCGGCGATGAGGTCTTTCTTGGATTTTGTCTTAAACACCATGTCATCGACATACGCCTCCACGTTACGCCCGAGTTGAGTGTGTAGACACTGCTGAATTACTCAATGATACGTTGTTCTAGCATTTTTCAACCTGAACGGCATAGTGACATAACAGTATGCTCCGAACAGCGTGATGAAAGAAGTCTTCAGGCAGTCCTCCTCCTTCAAGCTAATTTGGTGATATCCCGAATAACAGTCGAGAAAACTGAGAAGTTCGCACCCCGCAGTTGAATCCACCACCTGATCTATTCTGGGTAGACCAAATGGGTCTTTGGGGCACGCCTTGTTTAAGTCAGTATAGTCGACTCACATACATCATTTACCGTTCTTCTTCCAGACCAAGACTGGGTTTGCTAGCCAATCCCGGTGATAGACCTCTTTGATGAATCCGGTTGCAAGGTGCTTGGTTATCTCCTCTCGAATAGCATCTTTGCGGTCCTGTACGAAGCGCTATAGCCGTTGTTTGACTGGCTTGGCGTCCGGCTTGACATTGAGGGATTGCTCGCTCACCTCACTTGGTACCCCAGGCATATCGGAAGGTTTCCAAGCAAATATATCACTGTTCGCCTGGAGGAAGATAACGAGCTCATCTTCCTATTTGGGGTCAAGTCCGGTCCCGACAAGAGCAGTTTTGGAGGGGTTGGAAGGGTCTAGGGGGATCTTTTTTGTATTAGAGTCCGCTGAAATTCCCGACTTGGCTAATTTTCTTGCCGGAACTTGATCGTCCTCGCTTGCTGTTGTGGCAGCTAGTCGGATGTTGTTACGCTCGGTTGCCGCTTCTTGAGATTGAGCCAGCTCACAGCTCTCCTTATCGCAAGTGAAGGCTTGCTTGACATCGCTGTGAAGAGAAAGAACTCCAGCTGGTCCTGTCATCTTGAGCATCATGTAGGTGTAATGCGGCACTGCCATGAATTTGGCTAGTGCTGGTCGTCCGAGTATTGCGTGATATGCAGTCTCGAAGTCGGCAACCTGAAAGCAAATATTCTCGGTGCGGAAATTATCCCGCGTGCCAAAAGTGACTGGCAGAGTTATCTGTCCGAGTAGAGTAGAAGACAGGCCAGGGATTACCCCGTGAAAGGGCGCTGTACTCGGCCGTAGCTCGGAACGAGGAATCTTCATCTTGTCAAGCGTCTTGGCGAACAAAATATTGAGAGCACTTCCTCCATCGATGAGAACCTTCTTTAGCTTGATGCTTCTGATGACCGGGTCTAGGATGAGTAGATAATGTCCTGGATGAGTAACCCGATCGGGGTGATCTGCGCGGTCAAACGTGATTGGCTTTTCTAACCAACGCAGGTATGGGGGGTGTCTGCCGAGATCGAGTTGACTTGACGTGCTGTGAGCTTCTGCTTCCTCTTCGACTCGTATGCAGACAACCCTCCAAAGATGTGGTTGAACTCAGCTTGGGGATCTTGGTAATCACCGGCTACGCCCGAATTTGGCTTGTCCTTGTCTTTATTGGCGCTAGATGTTGAAGCCTGCTCAGAGGCAAACTTCTTGAGCATGAAGCAGTCCTTAGCCATGTGCTTGCCCTTCGGATGAAAGGAGCATGGCCCGTTCATCACTTTTTGGTACTCGCTTCTCCTCGGGGGTTGCGGCCGAGTACGCTCCACGGCAGCCACCACGTTGTCCGACTTCCGCTTGCGGTTGCTAGACTTGTTCTATGCTGGCTCGTCGTTGTCTTTCTTATCCTTCTGCCGGGGCTTTTTCTTGTCATCCATGGCCTCAGCAACTGCGTCTGCCGAGTCGACGTATTTGTTCACCATGTCAAAAAGGGCCTTGATAGAAGAGGGAGGTTTCCGAGTAAACTTGGCAATGAACGGGGCATCTCTGACTCTCTTACAGAAGGCGGCGATGACAATCTCGTTCTTGATCATTGGGATTGAATTCCTCTTCTCGGAAAACCTCTTGATGAAATCACGAAGAGACTCGTTCTTCCTTTGGTGCAACTGATACAGATCGTACTCGGAAGATGGCCTCTCATAAGTTCCCTGGAAGTTGGCGATGAAGCGTTCTCGGAGTTCTCCCCAGGAGCCGATTGATTGCTTGGGAAGTCCCGTTAGCCATGTCCTCGCTGAGTCGGCTAGAGCGACTGGGAGGTAGTTAGCCATGGCTTTGTGATCTCCTCCAGTTGCTCGGATCGCCAGAGTGTAAACTGTGAACCAGGACTCGGGGTTGGTCTTCCCGTCATATTTTTCAATTCCAGTCGGCTTGAAACCTGACGGCCAGTCGACCTGTTGCAGCTCCTAGGTGAAGGTCGGTACTCCTTCATCTGTATGAGGATTCTGACTCCGACTATGGCGGTAAAACCGTTCGTGGTGGAGGCCGGAGCGCTCATTCTCGTCTTCCAGTTGGTGACGCTCATCTTTCTCGCGTTCGCGGCGCCATGCGTTGATGTCTTGCCGGAGATCACGTCGTAGCCGGTCTCGGAGATCCTAGTTGTCCCGACGGTCGTCTTGATGTCGGCGCCGCAGGTCGTTATTGTGGTTGTCGAGTGCCGTGTGGCGTGACTCCGTATGCGGCTGATTAGAGCCAGCCGCACGGCGTCGTGTCGAGACAGATGAGACTGCCGTTGGAGAAGCCGACATGTTGGTTGGTATGAAAGCGTCGCCTGACTGTTGGTGCTGCTGACATGCAGCAGCAGTGATCATGGCTTTTATCCTTGCTATCGTCGGGTGGCCTGGTGATCAGGCCCGAATTAGAGTGTATCCAATAGAGTTGCAGCGGCCACAACGTTCTGTTGAGGAGTTACGAAAATGTCGTGGTCGCCGACTCGGGTTTGAAAGATTTGTTGTTGAGCAGTCCATCCAGCTCTGCACAGATCATCGTTGCGGGCGTCACGCTCGGCGTGTAGTCGTCTTGCGTCTTCCTCCTGTTGTTCTCGCAATCGGCGGGCCTTCTCCTCTTGCTAATCACATAGCCGGTGTGCCTCTTGAGTAGGAGTCGAGCCCTTGGACTCCATGAAGACTTCGCGTGGTGGAGAGAAACTTGCCGAACTGCTATCCGACTTAGAGTCGGAATCAGAGTAGTTAATGGAGGTGATTACAACTCCGATCTCGAGCAGTTCTAGATCGTATCCGAGTCAAACTCCAGGGGATCGGGTTTGCCGCATTGGGTGTTGATTGAAGATATCCGCGGTGTCACCGAGTCTGAACGGGAGATTGATGATCTCCTCCTTTCTTAGCCCGATCTCGGTCTGCTCAAGGCCGAATCTGAGTTGGACACCGAAAGAAAGAGTTGTCCCGAGACCCAGGCATGTCGAAGATTGCCGCAGCATGTCGACGAGGATCGCTGCAGCGTTGCGTGGGCCGACCGGCGCTGAGTCGGCTTGGTTCCTGGCCGATCGAATCCGATCCGAGTCGGACAGGGTGAGATTGCCGAACTTGTCGGCGACGAAGTCGAGGCTCCCAAAGGTGATTGTTTCCCCGGAGAAGAAGTTGATGCCGTCGACTCCGGTGGTTGAATCCATCAAGCTTGTCGAAGATGATCTCGCCGATGCCCCTACCTGGCACGCCAACTGTTGATGTTTTGCACCGGCAATAAAAATATGAGGCTACTCGTGAGACCTAAACTTGATGGACTACAAAGAAACACAGAACAATTTATACTAATTCAGGCCCTCGACATAAGGTAATACCCTACGTCCAGTTGTGGTGTATTGCCTTTGAGATTTCTCTGATGAGATTTCGATCTGGTGATCTTGCCCTCAGGAAATGCCTTGTCTCCCCTTATATACCAAGGGACAGGGTTAGAGTAGGAATCCTAGTCGGACTCCGACAAAGAAATTTCCTTCTAGGAATACAACATGCCCGACTAGGACATAGGTTAGACGCATCCTCTATCTGAGTGGCCCATATGCTTCTCATGAGATACCCGAGCCCATGGCCTCCACACTTGCCTTCTCAACCGCATGATGTATATACAAGTATACATACAGAAGCTAAAGAAGCAGTAAATGTTAGTACTTCCATTAACCATGGGAGAAAATATAATGGCTTTAGAAGGGATTAGCATGTCATAGAGACAAACAGACAATTATTTTCTTCCCAACATTACAGCTGCTCAAATAAAATGGCCAATGAACAGATCAACAATGGTTCACAACTCATGACAGACATCGATGGTCAATCATCAGATTAAACAATGGGCAGGTTAGCAACATTTTCAATCTTGCGTGGCAACACATGCATAATTGCATGACCGAACTACCAATTTACAATTGTGAGACGACAACATATGGAACAAAAACCTTGTCTGTGGCTGTCAACTGGGTATCATTAGTGGGAGACGAACACCTGCTACAAAGAAGTGTCAGACACTAGTAGATCAGCAACCATTTCATCGATCAAGGAACCAAGTAACTCTGTTGTAATGTCAATGCCAGCTTCGTATGACTCCATCTTGAAATCTACCCAGCTCCCCAGAGGACTACTCATTTCTTTGTACACGAGTTCATCCACCATCCACTCCTCAGCAACCTTCAGATCAGTCATCTCTGCGTAGATTTCTTCAGCTGTGAGCTTCTGCAGAACTGCCATCCCCAAGAACCATGAGCCATAGCCAGCATTGAAGTAGTATGCACATCTCACACTCAATATCTCATTTACGCCATCGAAGAGCAGCCTCCGACCCATTCTGAGTGCTTTGCCTTCTGCTACACCAGCCGTCAGCCGAATATCGCCATTTAAGTCTTCCAGTAGTTGTGGATCCAGGATATCCGAGTTAACAAATCGCTCAAAACAAGAGCAAACATGACCATTAAGAGGACTGGCATTTAATATTTCTCTTATAAAATCTATCTCCTGTCTGCAATCCATTCGACAAGAACTGCTGCTTTCTGATGGGGGGATGTCCGTCGTAGTCACAGTGATTGATGAGGCTGTGTCAGAATACTCTGAGAAAGCATCCACTTCTAGGAATTTACCAAAGTGTGCGGAATCAGATGTTGTTGCTCCTTCCGTGGAGATAAATATTTTGGTTCCTACAAAGGGGGAAAGTATATAAGATTTTGAGGAACACATACGGCTAATGCACCAGCAACAAGTAAGCAACTGTATATTTACCATTTGCGCTTCTCCAACTCTCTGTTGAGCTACAGGTTTCAGTTGAAACAGACGCATCCCATGTTGAAAGGGGGCTGAGGTGAAGACGCTCTATCTCCATTTTATCCATGGCATCATTATCGTACTTCACAGATTGAGATGACTGGTGAAAGAGACAGAACGTTAGCACAATGACCAATTCTCAATCAGTCATGATTTTATAAATGTACACAGTACTTGTTGTTTTGGAGTTACAGTAAATGCCCAACTTTAGTATAGCAGCAAGAAGGTTCAAGCGTTTGATCCATCCATGCACTAACCAAGCTGAATTTCCTTTTATCTATGACATGAATTTGGTGTTACTAACTTTGCTCTGAGCTGATCATGTACATTCCCAGTATGCCAATCTCAAAAAGATTAAAAGTATATGGAACAAAATACCTAGGAACTACCAAATTATGCGTGTAAGAATCATCAAAGGCACAAAATTGTTGGGTATACAGCCAGGGATTCCCTAACAGCAAAACACAATATTTACCTTTAAGATCAACATAGAATGCCTAAACATATTGTATGCACTAAAGCTAACGAAAATTTGGATTATTAACATCCTAAAATATCAAAATTTTATAATAATTTACACTAAAGCATATGTGATAAAGTTCCAGGTTGATGTAATTTAGAAACACTACCATGGTGGCCAAAATCATTGATGTGCCAAATATGATAGGGTTATCATATAAGTCTATTGCTCTTATTTCTGAATTCTGATGGACAACATAGATCAGCTCTTCTTTAGACAAACTTTGTGATGTTATCAACCGAACCGACAGTCAAAGTATTCTCGTACTTGAAATAAAATATAAATTAACCATATTAGTGTGTGCATGTACCGCAGCTACATGAAGAAAAGATAATATGCCTAACTAGATAAATTTTTTTCCATGTTCCAACAGGTGAAACACAGAATCTGAATATCCTTTTCAGGTAGTTATCATATGCTCACAGCCAGGGAAATGGTATGAATAGGACAAAGAGCTGGGCTTGATAGCAACAGAATTGCATGTGATTCCATACCTGACCATTCTTTGATGCAAGATCTGTCTGGGTCAAATTGGCTTTTCCATCCTTATAGGATTGCATGGACTCCCTATCATAATCAGTAGATGCAATGCTCGATGTTTCACACGCTGATTGTGAATCTTCCAGAACTGATGATGGGGCATATACCCTAACACCTTTGGTTGGCTTACAGTAGGGTGACCTCACCCCAGAAGTCAGTTCTCTCAATTTCTGCTCCAAAAGAAGACCCAAATAATCACCATCAATTGAATCAAATTTAGCATTTGATGTCTCGCTTGAATTAGATACTGAGCTCAAATTCTTTATAAACTGCTTTTCCACTAAATGATTGGGTAGGTGATAACCAGATAATGCTTTATCAACTGGTGAGGTGAATGTGAATGAAACAATATCAGTGCTAATTTTCTTCTTGTTCATGGGAAAAGGTGATTGCTCATCTATTACAATATTGTGCCGGACACGCCTTTGGCTTCTGTCAGCAATATCTTTATCAATTGGATGGCTTTTCTCTGAGTGTGTCCTCCCATCTGATAATCTTCTCGGCTTGGGGATTGTTTTGGCTGTAGAATTGTGTCTTCTATTTGCATGGCCAGTTGACCGCAATTCCACATTTCTGTTACCTTGAGTGTTGTTTTCAGAAAGTGTGCCGGCAGTCCCAACCTTTCTCATAGTGGCATTTATTGGACGTGTGTTGCTTCTTTGCTGGTTGGGTGTTGGTGGCTTTGAATTCACCTTGTGCTTAACCATAGCATTCTGCTTTCTGTTATTTTGCACAAGCACATTGGACGAACTTGTCGTGCCCACTTGATTGCTATTCTTGCATTGGTTAATCCCATTTCTCTCAACCATTCTCTGCTCAGGATCCCTTTGAGTTGCAAGTTTTCTGCTAGTCTTGTTTATGCCTTCCCTTCCTTGGAAATTGGTCGCTCTAGAATCTGGTGATGATCTACTGCTCGCCATGACCTTTGGGCCAACTAGAGCACCTCCATTTGACTGTGAGACCCCAGAAGTTGAGGTGTTCCCTGAACATTTCAGACTTCCATCCAAAGGTTTTCCACCTGGTAGCCTATAAGATGTCAAGCCATCACGCTTCTTCAGTGCTTCATTCATTCTTGGTGGCCTTTGTTGGACTATCGCAATCTCTCTTTGGCTGTATGCACGAACAGCATTTGGATATCCAACATCACGAACCCTGTAAGAGCTAATATCCTCAACTCCAGGCCCTATAATCCTAGATGCTGCCTTCATTATATCAGCAGCATTTCTGCTGGATATATGGTTAGGGTTCTTCACGGGGTATGACTTATATTGTGTAACTGACAGTGTCCTTTTGGCAAGTCTTGGTGGCAATGCTTCCATTCTAAACCTGTCAATAGGACTACCAGGCATCTTATGAGGGCTACCAGGCATCTGATGAGGACTACCAGGCATCTTGAGAGGACTGCCAACATAGCTTCTGCCAATTAACTCATCATGGATATTACTGTTCTGGAGGGGCTCCTGCACAGTTAATGGCATCGTATAGGATCCCGATGAGCTTGCCGCGGGCATGGAATCCAGACCCATAAGCCTCGCTACAACAGTGGGGCCCCTCCTCGCAAGAGCTTCATTATCAATCACTGAAGATGAGCAACTGTGTTCACTGCTTTCCTTCAGACTCAGTGCATCTTCAAGGAACTGCCAATATGTATACAAAGAACCGTAAACAACAAATTAAACTACAGCCAACAAGATTGTTCTCATGAACACGCACCGAATTTGGTCGAGTGCTTGATGTGCCACCATCAGATCCCCTCAAATTTTCAGAAACCCCTGCAAAGGAAGTATCAGTATACAATCTCAGTTCCTCCTTCCATTTATCAAAAAAAAAAAAGAAATGTATAAAGTTTACAGCAATGACTGAACCCTTGTGGCTCATTGACTTACTTGAAGCCGGAGAATCACTCCCGCTTCCACTGACCAGCCGCTTCTTGGACTTCTTGCCCCAATCAAACAGGCTAAAGAAGCCATGTCCCTTTGAAGTAGGTTTCTCCACATCCATTTCCCCTTACTCCCTAAACGTGCAAATAAAATACCTCACGTAAACACAACAAATCAACCAAAACAATACTTAGCTTAAATGCGGCTAAACTAGTAATCAATAAAGAACCAGCGATGAGTCCCCCAAAACCCAGTCTTTACCCCCTAAATATGACCTAGAAAACAAAACCGAAGAAACAGAAGACTCAAAGTCAGAGAACAACGCCTGCAATGTACATCAATGTTCCATCAATTTACCCGAAATGCAGGTAATCCCCACCTAAGAACACCCCCAAGAAACCACAAAGCAGCCGCGCCCGTGTAGAACACCGCAAAGATCCGGCCTTCCACACCCAACTAGAGTCAACGGCGCCGGATTCACCAAAGCAGCGCCCAAACCGAGCCAAATCGCCGCGCAGACCACTCCGGATCGAGCCGCATTGAGCCGTGGCTCGTCGCCTCGCCGGTAAGCTCCGAAAGCAGCGATTTTTTTGTGCGCTTACACCTTGGACTCCGTGCCGCCGTGGAGGATCCGCGGCGTCTCCGTCACATTAGGGCCGGCGAGGGGGAGCGGTGACGGAGGTGGGAGGAGGAGGAGGCCGGGCCGCGGAATCCATTAATGTGGCTGCCTGAGGTGGGCGAGGAAGAGGAGGAGGGGAGAGATTGGAGAGAGGACAGGAAGAAGCCTTTTTTTCCCTCTTGTCCTCTCTTCTGTGTCCTGTGTTCTCTTCTTCTCTCTCTCTGGTCTTTATGACGAAAGGTTTAATAAGAAGGAAGAAAATTTGGGGAATTTTGGGGATCGGTTTGGTCGTTTTCGTGATGTAACGAGATTTGGCGGTTGGGTTTGGATCATTTGGCCCCAAAATTTGGCTCTTTGTGGAGTGTTTCGTCTGGTAAAAAAATGGTTTTTCGGAGTGCCTGCTTGATGGACCCGATGAACAGCTTCTGTTTGGAGTAGGACACGAGCCCAGTGGCCAGCATAGTTAACAGATCATCTATGGTACCAAAAAATTGAATTCAACCAGATTGTCATATGTCCACGGCATAGAGAAGATGGACAATGATAAGAATACACATGTAACAATAAATTGGTACTATGTCTTTGTTTGGAACACATAGTTTTTATAAAAAAAAAATTATATAATCTACTCCATTCATCCAATATATAAAAAAATTATATAATCTACTATTGTAATATCTATGCTTGTATTTTTAGACTGTTTAGCAGATATTAATGACTTATAGTCGAGGGAAAAAGATTTTAGTGTCTCCCATTAAATAAGGGATGGGAGGGTGGTGGGATAAGATAGTAAGAAATTTAAATGTTAAATAATTAAAAAGTGTTATAAGTGTTTATATTTTGTACAAATTTTAAATGTTATAATTTTTGTATTTTAGGATGGAGAGAGAGTAGTTTGTGGCTCTTGTTGCAATGCATGAATTTATAGTATTTTCATAGGTATTAGTTCAATTCCCACAAAAATTCACAACCCCCCACCCCTCCAATTCCTATAAAATTCGTCCAAAAATTCTCCGTGCCCAAAGAAGCCCTTGCTAAAAGAAGTGTCATCCAAGCATTTACATTTGAAGCAGCATTGTTAGCCGGTGCACACTTTGAAATGGTTAAACACAAACACACCACGGCATGTCGCTTGCACCCTAAAATCACGAGAGTTTTTTTTCACGAAATCGGCAGCCGTCGTCGACGGCCACGGCGGCGGCGGTGCACCGTATACGTCAGTAGTTGGTGACAGTGTACAATCATGCGTGCGCAGTATCGACGGTTGCCGGCTCGCAGCCAGAAAAAAGACGATTCCCGTCGCCGTCTTCATCATTTTCATGGATACCGTTGATGTTGCAGCTTACCATCGTGTCCAAAGCCGTATTCTTTTTAATCAAATCCAAATCTTTAAGTCCCTTAATTTTACTGCAAATCCTTCGTAGGATACCCACAAGTACACGGCCACCCCAACCAACTCCATGAACTGGACTAGATCGGGCTACGGTTTCAGTCAAAAGTTTAATTACGAGGTTTTGATTAATCATGTGCATTAATTACTGCAATGGAGTACTGTTTCCACCGGTTAACTAGTACTAGTTACTGACAGTAATTAGCTAGCAGTAGCAGGCGTAGAAAAGGAAAATGGAAAATGTGGTTAAGACGTACACTTTAACCTGACTGAACATTTCACCAACCAACCAAAGTGTAGTACTCTACTCTCCTAGTACGTATGGAGAGCATCCATCCTGATCTTGTTGTCTTTGTCTTCTCCACAAGCCACGCATTCATACGCATCCACCACGAGCCCAGCAGCAGCAGCAGCAGCTAATCAGCTACTGGTACAGGTCGCAATTATGCAAAGTGACAGGAGAGATTAATGCTAACTAATCACACTAGTAGCTGCCCTTGTTTCCTTTGCAAGCAGGGCAGCAGAGTTAATGCGAGGAGGAGAGGAGAGTTAGCTGCTCGAGTTAAGGATACGGCAACTCTGCAAAGTCAGCAGGTGCAAGACATCACCAGCTAAGCTCGTTTGGAGATCAGCATCAGCTTACACTGACAGTACTGATGGATTCGTTGCGTTGATGTTTCAACAACCTGTAGGCCATTCCTACTAGTTTTTGCTTAATCTGCTTAAGATTTGTTAGCGCCTGAGGATAGAATAGAATCATATGTAGAAACATGGATACTTTGGCAGTGTGTTGCTTCGATTCCCTTATCTGACAAGAGTCTGCAAGAGTGCATATGTGTAGGTGCTTGGTCACCATTACAGATGCTTTTCTTTTCGCCCGGGTAAGCAAAGGTCCAAACTTTTTGTTTCTTCTTCCTTGTTTTTTTAAAAGAGAATGCGCAAGAGGATTATGCATCTTTTCTTTGAAAGAAAGAGGAGAAAAATGTCCTGATTTCTTGTTTCAAAGTGCACTAAACAGTCATTTGGAAGACGAGAAATTTGTACTGAATTTTGTGTGTCTAGTGTTATAATTCCAGACGTACACTGAATATTTTGGCACAGCACCAGCTCCCGTCAGAAGTTCAGGTGTGGTGGGGGAGTCGTTGTAGCTGAAAAGCATAGCAGTGGGGTGATTGTGTTTTTCACTCTTCCCCATACTTTACACTTCTGCTTTTCATGAAAAATAAACGAAAAAAACTGAGCTTTTTGTACATTTGAGATCTGCAGAACATAACCTTTTCATGTTAACGAAGTAATGCGAGGTTAGTGCAGATGCAGCACTCTGAAAAAGGATGATATGTAGGGCATGCGTTAAGCCGCGAGAGCACGCAACGAGGAACTGCATGCCACTGACATCGTCCCATGTGGTTTTCGTTCTACGGCACCACGCACTGCAATCTTTCCAGCCAAACCTAACTTTGATCCGCCATAAGACGAGGAAAGACTTTGCTCGTTTTCTGCACCGTGTGCTGTGGTTCAAGCGGCGGTCGCTAGCAGCAGGTTCAGAAGAATGAACTGAAAGTCTGAATTTACAGTTTTCTCTGAAAACTTGTTTTAGATGTTCTGAATGCTCTCAAGCTGATACATGTTGACATGATAATGGCATGGTTTTTAACTTTAAGGCCCCGTGCTCTCAAACTACTCTTATATGGGAGTATTAGGGCCTGTTCGTTCCCACTGCTTCATCCAACTTATTTTTCTCATTTCCCGTGCCACGCTTCCCAAAACAATAAACGGTGTATTTTTTATAAAAATTTTCTATATGAGAGTAGCTATTTTTTAACTTTTTAATAGTAAATACTTAATTAATTACGTGCTAATAATATTTCTTATTTTACGTACGGCTTATTTAAGCCGCAGCTTCCGCCGGAACGAACAGGCTTTTAACATAATAGAGATGATAACACATTCGTCACAAGTATGCAGCTGAAAACAGTATACACTAATTCAGGTTTTCCCGATTTGAAGGGCGAAAAACTGAAGATCAGATTTACAAAATGCAACCGGTCAATGCCACCTGTACCATGACAGACGCATCAGCAACAAGATCCTCTCAGCTCTGATGAGCCTGGACTGTGACCTGAACCGTGGTTGCCTGCCTGCTTGATGCAAAGCAAAGCAGTCGAGGCAGAGCTGCACCATGCAGGCTAGACAACGATAGCGCGGCAGGCAGCAGCAGCGTTTAGGGTTAGCTTGATGATTTAAATTATTGAATGGATTATCGTTGTAGATTATCTATTTGATTATAAGGGTAAATTAAATATTTCGAAAATAAACTTACTAAATAAATTAAAACAAATGGTTTAATCTATTACTGGTTTAAAAGAAGGTATTGGTGATAGCACCAACTCCCATTATAAATTTAGCAAATTATCTCTTAAACTTCTTAGTATTAAGAAACAACTAAATATAAATAGATAGCTACATATAAAATTAAATTAAGGTGAATATTCCCTATATCAAAAAAGATAGGTAACACATTTCATGAATAATATATTTGTATTTATTTTATGTATTATTTTAATATATTTTTTATCCGTAGCAAAACACGGGTATTTAGCTAGGCAATAAACATGTATTTTTGAGGCTTGGAGCCAACAATCCAATCTCTACTATTATAAAAATACTATTATAAAAATAAGGAGTGTTTCCGTTCGTCCGCGTGGTGATGTCAGCAAGCTCCAGGCGGCGTGCTGCAGCATGATGGCGCCCGCAGTGGTGGAGTTGTTGCGCGTACCACGCCGGCCTCGTGGCAATAGGCAGAACTGGAGAGGGGAGAGTTAGATCTAGGATGAATGTACTAGGAGGCCTCCAGTGAGCTCGTCGGCAGAAGCTGCCCTGCTGAGCTCCTTCCACGCCGGATCTGGAAGGGCACGGTGCGGATCCAACCGGTCTCTAAGGATAGATGCAGCAATCGAGGCGGTGGCACGTGGGAGGTCGGAGGCGGCGGCCCTCGACCTCTACCTCCTCGATCGCAGCAGCACCATCAGCTACCTCTCTGGCCATCTCGCCAAGCTGCTGCCCTCCTGCTCCATGGGCACCCTCGCTGCCTACCTCAGCTGGGCCACCGGTGCTAGGTGGTAGGGAAGAGAGGCAGTGGTCAGTGGAAAGAGGAGAGGGAACAGCGCTGGCGGAAAGACGGCGATCACTGAGAAGAGGAGAGGGATCAACGGCGATGGCAACAGATGAGAGGGGGAAGGGAGTAGAGGTGGCTGACAGGGGCACCGGAGAGAAGAGATGGACCGGCAACGGTGAAGGGTTGAAGAGGAGAGTGACGGAAAGAGGAGAGAGAGCTAGAGAAGATGGGAGAAAGATTTAAGGGCCGGGGGAACAGGCTAGGGTTTTCTGGCCGAGGCCCATGGGCCGTCGTCCAATGGGCGAGAGCCCCTTCGTCATCTCAAAAATTTTCAACCGAACTGTTATCCCTTATAAAGGTGTACACCTTAATTCAAAAGGCATTGGAATCAATTTTTTTACTAAACATAGTACTCCCTCCATGTTCCATGTTGGGAATTAAAATTGACTTCACCCAGTGCACATTTTGCTAGTAAATAATCTAAAAAGAACATAGCTTAGCCAAGATCATTTTGGGCCGAATCTTTTTACGGCCCAAAAGTTACGATAACATCTTGCTGGCCCGGTCTTATCGGATCGGATCGATGGATGAATCCCCTCTCTCTGTGTCTGCCATGTGGGCCCCACCTCCCACTAACCACCCGAGGCATCTCAGCATCTGTGCCGCCGCTGTCGTTTCACCGGCAATCCGCTGCATTTCGGCGGCATCAAAAGCCCTAATAAAACCCACCTCCTCCCCCTCCGGCCGCCGCTCCCGTCCCATCTCCTCTCTCTCTCTCTTTCCCCCACCCATGGCCGCCGACCGCCTCCTCCACCTCCTCCGCGCTTCTCCGGCCTCCGCTGCTCCTTCGTCTCGCAGCCGGGGTGCTTTTTTCCAGCAGCCGCAGGGGCTCCGCTTCCCGTCGTCGGGGGCAGCAGCCGGTATGCGGCGGGCCGCCGTGGCCGTGGCCTGCTCAGCGGGAGGGGTCGAGGACGAGGGGATGACGTACAAGGGCGCCGGCGTGGACATCGACGCCGGGACGGAGCTCGTGCGCCGCATAGCCAGGATGGCTCCTAAGATAGGCGGCTTCGGTGGCCTCTTCCCGTTCGGTACCTAATCCTCTCTACACATCTCCACCTCCTTTGCATTGCGATAGTAATAGGTTGGGGTTTAGTTTGCTCGGCATTTTACATGCTCTACTGGGTATGTTGGGAGAATTCTGTGATATGTATTGGTGGCTAGCATCTCCAGGTGACCATTATCTTGTTGCTGGCACCGACGGTGTCGGGACAAAGCTCAAGCTTGCATTTGAAACCGGTATTCATGACACAATTGGAATTGACCTGGTATGTGTTCCACTTTCTAGTTGCTAGATGAGTGTTTATCGCATCCCTTTGAGAGACTGAATGAATGCTTTTAATTCTCATGGTAGGTGGCTATGAGTGTCAATGACATTGTGACATCAGGTGCAAAACCATTGTTCTTCCTAGACTACTATGCTACGAGCAAGCTTGATGTTGATCTAGCTGAGAAGGTATTTAAATGCTATTTTGTTTGCTGAACACAGTAATATGGCTCATGCTCTTTTATCTATCCTCCACTCATAAAGTCGTAATGATTTTGTCTAAAACTTTTTTTTTCTCAACTTCATAGGTTATCAAGGGGATTGTGGATGGATGCCAGCAATCCGATTGTGTTTTGCTAGGAGGGGAGGTGAAGTTTTCTAAAATTAGCACCCTTATTTTAGCAGCAGAATACTTGAATCCTAGTACTGATGAATGCCTTAGTAAATCAGAATAACTGTATCATAATTGGTCATCAGTTTTGCAATGGTTTGTGGATACCAGCATACGATTGCTTCATAAGGATAAGTCTCTAATTATGCTTACACACTGACTGTTAGACCGTTCTCTGACTAGCAAGCACTAACTTCAACCAGTGAATCTCTGTACATGTTGATATGGCGTTCAGCTTAGTCTACATTGTGAATCTTGTTTTTCATTATGTTATGGTTTGTAAATGCTGCCAGAATACTTAACTATGATATATGAAAATCAGTGCAAATTTAACAAAATGTTTTGACTGTATGACTGAATTTTCCTGTCATGCGGATAAATTCAACTGAAAGTGCAAGTATTCACCCTGATCTGTATTTCATTCAAGCACTGATTTACAGTTCTGAAGGTGTTCCATAGGGACCATAATCTCTCCAAATGTATGCAGCAACATACTTCTAGAAAACAATTGCATTTATCATTGAGCCATTTGTCATGCAGACAGCAGAAATGCCTGATTTCTATGCAGAAGGTGAATATGATCTAAGCGGCTTTGCTGTGGGTGCTGTTAAGAAGGATGAAGTCATCGACGGTAAAAACATCGTGGAGGGAGATATCCTCATCGGTCTTCCTTCCAGTGGGGTTCATTCTAACGGGTTCTCCCTTGCTAGAAGGTATTGTGCCTATCCAATTCCAGTTGTTTCAATCCAAATAGATTGTTGGCACAGATTATTTTCTTTTGATGCTGATACTTGCCAACCCGCCCCCCTATTTGAACCCATGGTATCTACAAAATTTCTTTTTTTTTTCCAGAGTACTAGAGAAAAGTGGACTTTCGTTGAATGACCAGCTCCCCAGAAACGATGGCATAACAACTACTGTTGGTGAAGCTCTCATGGCCCCAACTGTTATCTATGTTAACCAGGTAGCTCTTGCTGATGTATGTGTCATATATACCATATATGGATATGCAAACTTCTACTTAAATTGTTTAAAATGAAAAAGGTGCTCGAGATTATTGGCAAGGGTGGTGTAAAAGGATTAGCCCATATTACTGGTGGTGGCTTCACTGATAATATCCCAAGAGTATTTCCTTCTGGGCTTGGGGCGAAGATTTTTACTGCAACATGGGTAGTGCCACCTGTATTCAGGTGGATTCAAGAGGTAAGGGCGAACAATCCACGAGCATTGCTTCCGTGTTCTTGAGCCCCCAGTGAAGATATTCGTTTGTTTTATGCTGGAAATCATTGGATTATTTAGTATCCGTTTTGAATACCTTTAGTGCCAGACATATACAATCATCCATTTTAGAACTCAGTAAGAACTTGAAAGATTAAGGTAAAGTGAGCAATAAATTATACTCGTATCAGGTATGGCAAAGTCCTCAATATTTTTCATACTTGATATTAAGATCTGGGGAACTCTTTGTTAGAGTTTCACGTGTATTAGAGGACCTAAGATATTTGAGCTTCCACACAAATTTCTGAACTGGCCAAGCATAGGGTCTTGTGGATAGAAGGTCCTACCTAGAGACTGAGTTTTGTTTTTGTCGCAATTTTCATGCGCTGTGCTGTGCTGCCTATTCGCTGCTTAGCAATTTTTCGTGTGTTTGTAGGTTGGAAAAATTGAAGATGCAGAGATGAGGCGCACGTTCAATATGGGAATTGGAATGGTCCTGGTAGTAAGCAAGGAAGCAGCTGATGGAATTCTCGTAGTTACCCATGGACCAAACCATGCATATCGCATTGGAGAGGTGATCCGTGGTGAGGGAGTTCACTATGTCTAATCTAATAAGCTTTATACTGCTTTGAGTGGTATGAGAGGTTTGTTGATCGGACGTGCAAACCGGCCTAATTTTTGTAATCGCGTAACATAAAGGGGCCAAGTTCTAGAGCAACAGCGAGTTTAGTCCTGTAGGATAAGAAACACGGGGTGTACTCCTTTTAGTTCCATGAGAACTTGCCCCATAGGTCCAAACACAAACGGCAGATGCTGTCATTTGGACTTTGTTTACGAGAGATGTCAGCTTAAGGAAATATGCTTGCAGAGCAATCTAGGCTCTCTTTGGAGAGTAATCTCCTGCTGGTAGAAGTTTTTCCAAACAGTTTAGATTTTGAGAATCTGTAGTTATGAAATCTAGAAAATAAAATAGAAGTCACCTTAGATTCTTTCCGGCTGGTCTTAAATTCTTACCAGCTGGTCTTAAGCTGTCTCAATCAGGCCCTTACGTCTCACCATCAGAATGAAACTAAGTATATTGAATTCGTTCTCATTACTAGCTGAGTGCATCCACAACAATGCCAAGCAGGAAAAAAAAATACAAAAATATTTCTTTGTATGTTTTAATCAGAAAAAAGAACTTTTAATTAGCTGCTATATAATCTCTCGACACAGATTGACAGAACTTAATCCCGCATGTTATTCCAAGTTCTTGCATCCATTACCACAAGAAAACAACAACGCAATTATAACACGTAAAAAAAGTAAAGAAAAAAAATCTGGATCGAAAAGCTTTACAAGCGTCAAAAGGGCACGATGGTCAAAATCTGGATCGCATCATGGTTAACGCAACGGGACAGCACCTCGCAACTCTCGCCGTCGTCGTCGTCAGTCTCCGGCCGGTCACCAGCGGCGGACGAAGCGGCCCTTGATCCACCGGAACCCCCGGCGGAGCGACGCCTTGACCCTGGCCTCGACGGCGTAGGCCTTGTAAGCCGCCACCCTCCGCCGGCGCTTGGCCTCCGGGTCGCCGGACCACCACGGCGTCGAAGACGACGACGCCGTCCTCTCGCCGCCGTCGCGCGGCGCCGCCGACCTGCCTCTGAACTCCTCCAGATCCCTCATGCCTGGTTTGCCGGCGACGACGACGAACGTGTTGGCGCGCCCGGTTTTGCAGTTCGATGATCGAGGGAGCTTGGCAGCTTGCATATATAGGGGAGAAAATCAGGGAGAGTTTGAGGCCGGCCATGACGGCCTCAACACAGCACTCTCCCAGATTAGGCCTGAAAATGTCGTCGACTAGTGCTTGGCAGGTAGTAACAGCTAGAGAGTTAATTGCTAGCCTCTAGAAACAATAGTTAAGAAATTGATTACGACTTGCATGGAGATTTCTGTATGTTTCTTCTCAGGTAGAAGATGCACGCCGTCGCACTGATGTTTTTATACGTGCAATGTTGCTGGTATGAGTTTTGACAGTTAAATCACATGATTATCGAATGGCCTCGTGAGTTGCAGTCAAATCATTAAGCTAATAATCTGCGTGAAATATGGCAATTTTGCAGCTCGATTATGTGGGTTTTCTTCTCTTTCCTTTTGGGGTGCTTGGCAGTAGTGGAGGAGCAGTCAGCAAGTGCGCCGTCCAGTAGCTGTGATTTGGCGGGCAAAAACGTGTGTTTGGCTCCTGGCTGGATGGAAACAAGTCGCCACCCAACCAAAGCCAACCAGAGATCCGTTTATTCTCGTAGTATATACACGTAGAAAGTGAGAAAACCTTCTTTTTCTTGGAATGTACTACAAAGCTGATCAAAAGCAATCGAGACCAAAAAAAAAATTTACATGCAAACACATGATGTCTAATTCTAACCAAAGAATTCTTTATTTTTTTTGCTCTTTTACTGTGTTCTCTCTCTTAAGTTCTACAAGTCTCCAATTTTTTTTCCATCTTTACTCTCCCACCAAGGGTTACCTACACCGCTAGACCAGACAACTTATTGGAGACAGGAAAAGGCTAACATGTAGGCTGGTACAATCCCCGCACAAGAGGGCATTCATATCATACTCTATGTGCCATAGGCAGATGTACTCAAGGCAGCTGAAATTCAGACGGCAATGTTTCACTAACAAACATTTACAGTCATCTCCACGTACCGGAACGGGAGACGAAAAACCGGAAATCCGGATGCTCTACTTGTACGCAGCTGAGCCAGTTGCCAGCCTCCTCCATCAGCGAGGTGACACGCTGTCCTTGGGTCCCGTCGGAC
Organism: Oryza meyeriana var. granulata; assembly: GCA_003991445.1. Lineage (NCBI taxonomy): Eukaryota > Viridiplantae > Streptophyta > Magnoliopsida > Poales > Poaceae > Oryza > Oryza meyeriana. The sequence goes on from RYFJ01003959.1 coordinate 65,732, forward strand.
GCCCAAATGGAGCTGCGAAGTTTGTAAGATGCCAGTCCAAAGGCAGGCAAAGATAGTTTGCCAGTTGCATTGGCGCAATGGCTGATGCCACCAAAACCAGGGCATGCTGGTGTAGTGGTATCGCTATCTGCAAGAACAGGAATGTAAGCAATCTATGCAGGGTGCGACCTAAAAGTTGCATTAGGCATTAGAAGGTAGTACTATTTACCCTTAGAAGGTGTTGCTAGGCAATGGAATGTCAAGAAACAGGCATCAAGGTCTTCCAACGTCGGTCCTGTTGGAATTCTATATATGGGGTACCTGCAATGGGAAGCATGAGGATGAAACCAGTAATGTATAGAATCATAGCAACACTATATTAGCAGTGATGCTCTTCTACACAGATTGTATGTCGTGCTGAATTTCAGCACAATAGGCATGCCTGTTGTTAGGCATTGCAACTGGTAGGCATCCTCTGCATGGGCCAGCACAGTTGGCAAATGTTATTACTCTCACCGTTGCAACATCATCATTCTAGTACTCAATACTTATAAATCCAAACCGCTGTCTACAGAAAAGGAAGTGCAATATTGTGGCACACAACTAGATGCCATCAGACAATAAGACATAAGATGAGCTCACTGTGGATAGTTTAATATGCCCATTTTTTAAGAGGAAACAACATGAAAACATTGACTTTAAAATACTTCTAGGTTCGAACAATTCCAGTTCTAAAACAATAGATTCACATCTTATCAATTGAAATGAAGACATCTCACAATTTGAAAATGGAAGTAGAAATTGAAGAAATAAAATAGCAGTTGAAACTATACCATGCAACAGACATCCAACTGGATGGCAGCAGATCACAGCTTTTGAATGCCTTCAGAGCTGGAAATCTACTAGCAAGAATTGATACCTGGAGATCATGCAGAATAAGTATTATATAAACAAAATATTATGATAAGCATGGATTTAAAAAAAAACTCACCTTGTCTGTCAGAGGTTCTCTACAAAAAGGGGGATCCCTCTCCAAATACTGAAATATTGGAGAGCTTGCAGATGCATAACCATCAGCATCATCAGCTCGCAAATTACCATTTGACATCCCATGTGTAGCTTCCACGGATGAGACTCTTAATCGGTCAACATCAGTTTCACTGCTACTCTCACTGCTAGCATCCAAGTATTCCCCATCACTTTCATCCCCAAGGCGCCTTAAGCAAGCGAGAAAAATAAGTAGAGAAAGTTATACACTATCAAGGAATCACCAAGATAATCAGAAGAAACCCTACTGAACCGGTAGGCTGTTCCTAATTATCTTCACGGTGGTCGCTATGCCCTAGTACAGATCATCCACTAATAAACCCATAAGCTCACTGTTCTTTCAGTCTAACACAGATTTATTTTTTCTTTATATATATATTTTTTTATGTCAACCAAAACTTATCTGCAAAAGCATGTTCCCAAAACTTCAGGAAAGCATGAGATAATTGCATCTAATAGAACCCAGGAAAACCAACTGAAAATAAAGTTGAGGAATTCCTTGCCTATCCTATGATCTTGTCTAATAACATCCACGCATAAGTTATTTATTTTTTATATAGTTTGAACACAGCTGTAACAAATTGATGTCCTGAAGCAATTCCTTACTAGACCAGTAGTATTAGGTGAAGTTATGCACACATTTGAACACTAAAAAGCCTATATAAACTGAAGCGTAACCAAAGATACAAACAAAGCAACCTGCTAAACATGTTGACCTATTGATGGTTTTTCTTCCAGAATATTCGACCTAGTGAAGGGTTTTCTTTCAAAAAAGTCACAACTTGCCATGTGAGATAAAGACTGCTACCTGGTTCTTGAAGCAGATCTTGATGGATCTGCATACAGCTGGATAGCAGAAAGATATGGCACGTAATACTGCGTTACAGAGTCACTGCCATTTAACAACAGGGGAACACCAGCTCCATAAGCGCTCCACTCCCTGAAAGATTCCCAAAGATCTTCAAGGCAGAAGTATGGTGATGCATTTGTAGAATCACCAGTCCTCCACATTTTCAAGCTCGTCTGCAGAATAACAAAGGCATTACAACCAAATAACGGAGTAACTAGCACCACAGCAAGATAGCTCACTACTTTAATAATAAGCTATTTACCTGATCAAAACATTGTACAAATATCACTGCACGATTTAATAATCCGTCTATGAAAATTAATTCTAATGTCTTTACATCCTAAATCTAAGTAGCGTGCAGATAAAACCACAGGATATAAAACTAGTGCTTAGAGCACAGATAAACCGACAAGCAGTGGGCAACCACACAGTTTTACTGAGTTCTAGATGACACCTCATGTGTTCAGCAAAATTCATAATATAGCAACAACAGTTAAAAATAGTTTGCATCAAACAAAACAAGGATCTTCTTGTTCCTACTTTGAAGAATAATTGCTGCTCCACATACACAATTACGATCATTTAACATCTTAAATGGCAGGTGACTATGAATCAGATCTTAAAAGAAGCAGTCAAGAGTAAATTCAGAAACATGAACCCTTGTGTTGATCACGACTGGAATGCTTTACTAGAACAATTCATTTTCCCCTGAACTACAGTATCGAGCTATATCATCAACCCTACAGCAATGAGCAGCATTTTCCTTTGTTGTCCCGACTCGGTAGCTATACTAACAAAACATATTCATTAAAATTGGAAACAAAAGTGGGTGTCAAAATTCGCTTGTTCCTTCTCATATCACCCAACATAGCTAGTAGTTCCCAAAATTCACACGCTGCAATCTGCAAGTAAACAGAAGCAAGCTTCGCTCCTAAGATACCTTAGGCAGGTATTGGAAGGGCACGGAGGGAGTGGTGGAGGTGAGAAACCTCTCCAAGTTCCCACCCTCCTCCACCGACGTCACATTCACGTCAGCCACCGTCGTGGCAGTCGCCGTGGATGCCACAGAAGGCTTCGACGACGTCGACGAGGAATCATCAGAATCCACCCTACTATCCCCATCCGTCAGCACACCCGTAGCCACCGGACCCGCCGGCGCCGGGGCGGCAGCCTTCTGCCTCGCCGACCGCGGAGACGGCGACGGGGACAGGGAAGGGGACGTGGGGCTACGCAGCCGCTGCTGTTGCTGCTGCTGCTGGCGGCGGGAATGGGGAGGCAGGTAAAACCGTTCGACGCTGTTACGGGAGGAAGAGGAGGTGGCGCCGCCGGAGGACCCCGCCATGTTCGGCGGCGGCGAGGACAGAAAGGGATGGGATCGGGCTAGGGTTTTCAGGGGATTGGGGATTGGGATGCTTAGGGTTAGGGTTTTGGTAGCTTTTCCCTATTTTTTTTAGAGGAGGGTTTGGATCTGAAGCGAGGAGAGGAGGATGCGAGAGGAGCAGGCGCAAGAACGGCCGCAGCCACACTCCACTGTGCTGCTGTGTGTTGCTTCTGCTGCTGCTTGTCCGCCTCCCCTCCCCGTCGCTTGCTTGGCTTAACTCCCGTCCGCCCGGGCCTTTTCCCGGAGCCCCTTTTTTTTTCCTACCGGAGATAGTGTTGAAATCGAAAGAATTTATGATGATTCTCATGAAATTTTTTGTGATGTATTACAAATTATGAAACATTTTGATAAAAAACAATAGCGATATCAGACTTTAGCAATGAAAGATAATAATATTATAGGCACTTCATATGCTCACAATGATACCATAGAGAGAATCCTATCAAAAATTAGCGTGTATTTTTTTCTCTTATGAGCCGAAACAATAACAGAGCAAAAAAAGAAAATACACGAGTACCTTATAAAGTCACAAGTTTCTTCCTCTTGGCTTTCGAAAGAGAATATAAATACCAAGCAATGGCAATCTACCAAGACAACATCGATGTTGAAGATGGTAGCAATGAGAAAGATGGCGGTTACATATTGTGGGGCTTATTCAATAAAAAGAGAGGTCTAAAAGCGGTGGTCCAATTATTTCAAAGCGGCATAGCCCGGAAAATAAGAGGGTGCCAAAAAACGATATAGCCATGAAGGTAACACTTGGCATGATGGTCTTGCCACGTGGATAGTGTAATGTGATCAATTCTTATAAATTTATAGTCTTTATGTGATATTAAAGGGCCGTATTTGCACCAATGATACATAGACTTATCAACACTTGTATATTTTCACGCGCTATTTATAAGGACAACTTCTTTTATGATAGTAGGCATGACCATATTAAGTGCGGAGCAGAAAAAAAGGAAAATAACTCGATGGTAATAGAGGATAGGGATAGGCCAAGGCCACAGCCTAAGGGTCACACCATCGAAACCAACGGCTATGAAGGATGCATAGGGGGTATATAGGGTATGACGCGATATGACAATGGTAAATTTCAGAATGGTTAGGTCAGGTGAGGCAACCAACAGTAGGATAGAACAATGGCAATGGTGGTGAACGCACAACAAGCATCCCATGTAGCATAGCCTACGGCAAATGTTAAGGATTAAGGAAAGTCAGTTAGTTAGGAGACTCACAAGCAGAGCTAGTAAGGTAGAGAAGCGTGCTATAGATGGTAACATGTTAGTCACATCCTTTTTGAATAATAGATATTATAACTATTACCACTACTTAGATAGTACAGAACTACAGGTGGTACCAAGAGTAACAAAAAAATATTTACGAACTAACTTATCATAAAACATTAGTAAAGTCAGGTAAATAAAATTCTCTATAGTTTGAAATGGCGGAAACAGTGATCAAGCTTGAAATGGTGGAAACAATGAGCAAGCCAATGCTTATAGAATATGTTCAAATATAGAGCCTGATATGGACATGTTATTTACATATTGTCCTCTTACAATAATCGAGATAAAAAAGGCTAACAATTAACCCTTAAATTTTTTCTATTACTCTTCATTCCTTTTTTTCCACTCTAATGAAGCAAAATTTTCTTTTATATGGGCTAAGAACTGAGGCTAATCCGATGTTACGCTTAACATTAGTGTTTCTCTCTTATATCTAGCGAGAGCCCTTATTAGTGACTGTTACACATGTCCTTCTGCATATTACTACATGAGTATGATATATTTCTAGCAAAATGTACATAACAACCTTCTTTTCCAACTTTAATAGCAGTTCCAATTATTTGGATTGAAGAAATATTTAGCAAGCCTACCAAAATTTTAGCTCCTAATTAATAAGCAAACCTTAGAAAAGGTTTGATCGTTACAAAATTTGGCTAGATTGTGGTACCACCAAATTTCTACGAGGACTAAATCTAACTCACCCGATACCACTGTATTAGAAATTTACGCAAGTTTAAAGTAGTACCATCGGCAATACCAAATTATTGTCATTTTGCCAATATAAGTATGGCTCATTTGAAACGCAATTATAAAACCAAAAGATAAAGAAAACACGGGATTTTAACAGAAATATAAGTATAAAAATAGAGGATTAGAAAATATGTGAAAAATACAGAAATGACCGTTTGATTAGACAAAAAAAAAGACATGAATTTGAGGATAAGTAAAAAAATTAAAGGATTCCATGAGGTTAGTCCTCATTTAAATTTCCTTCAAAATGCATAGAATAAGACATTTCATAGGATCCAATAGCGTCAATTTCTTTGTTTCAAATGACTATTTAGAAAAAATATATATAGAAATGGAATCCTATAAAAATTTCTATTCATTCTCTTTAAATCATAGAGGGCCTTAAAAGTATTTAACCATGATTACTCAGAACCAGAGGAGCTTTAATACAGAAAAAAAAAAAGAACATTTAGGCTATCTACATCCGGTTTGAATGTAGAGACCGGTTTATCTATTTTCTAAAAAAAGAAAAAAGAACATTGAACACAGTCAGCAAGTTCCGCGCACACAAGAAATCTGGGCACGACATTAAAACCACGCGCCGCAGTCGACGACCATCGGAGACCGAGAGCAGTAAAACAGTTTTTCACCACACGGGGAGTGCCGCCGTGTCTGTCCATCGGCATCGGTAAAAACCAGACCAAAAAGCCGCGGACCCATGCCACCTCACTGCCAAGCTCGCTACACATGGCATGGCCACTCACACGGATGGATGCAAGGCGACACGTTCATGTGGCCGCCTGCCTGACTCGCCCATCCTTTCTTTCACCTTGACCGAGCCAGCAAGGAGCGAGCTACTTCCTTCGGCTTAAAAGACCGTTATATTTTAATAAAAATTTATCTTATAAAAAATGTGTTTCTATAATAAAATTTATTGAGCATCTTTAATATATTTTTTATCGTTTTAACCATCTAACTAATAATACTCTCTCATTCTTCTTGTTCTCTTCTCCATATTTTCTTTTCACATTAATTAAAAATATTAATTAAGAGTATAATAATCTTTTGATCTCATATTTAATTTTTTTGACTAACTAAAATAATGGTTTTTTGGGACAAAGGGAGTACCTCCCTCATCACCTCGTTCCTTTCCAAATCCATGCAAAATCTCCCCGGAGAAAGCAACGGTCTCCGCCTCCTGGTCACAGCTTGTTTCCATATTTGGAGTACCAGGAGATCCGATTCTCAGCCAAGCCCAACCTTACCTGATGGCCATCACCGAAACCATCATCACTTGGAATGTAGCACTAACAACAAATCACTCACGCACTCACTTGTCACCATCTTGGACACAACAAAGGTGTGTGTGCATGTGTTCTTTTTTTTTCTTGTTTTTCTACGAATAATAAGGCATCCACAAGACCAACAAAATCATGAGATCTTGGAAGAGAACAAAATGGAACAAACCAACCACCAGGATCACAAGATACTCCCACAAGGCATAATCAGTACTGTTATCTGTGACACCGATCCTTTCTTCATCCAAGACAAACAAGCAAGCAGCAATCACATGATCCATGGCCATTATTGATGCACCCTCTCAAAGGAGAAACACACCAACACCTCTATCAAGCCTGCAACAGCATCCATTCCTAGTAAGCTACGACTACTACCACCACCTCTACTATAGCTGGTAATAGTAACAACACGACAGCAATGACCCTGATCACACTTGGAGAAACACCTGGGTGCTGACTTTTCCCTTCCAGGAAATAGCATGGATGTTGACCTGACTAACTTGGGCTTACAAGACCTGAAACAGAATGATTTGGTGCCATATCATTGCATAAAACCCAAAGCTAAACGTTGCAAAACCCAACAGATCTACTAAACATTAAGCAGAAACAACCATGCATAATGACATCATTAACAGCAGATCAACCAGCATCAACAGATCGAGAAACATCATAGATCCAAGTAGCACAGTAGCTGTAGGAGCAGAGACCATAAGTAGAGCTGAATAATCAACCATGCTGTTCATCATCAGCAGCAAGTAAATCAGTAGATCAAGCAAGAAGAGTCACTTGGGGGGCAAGATTTCAGCTGAAAAACTGCATTACTTGTGCAGATCCAGGGAGCTACTCTCTTGCAAGAACAAGAGGAACAAGATGGATCACAAGCTCTTCTTACATTGCAACGTCACACGCTTCTACTAAAACACTACTAGTAATATTACAGCTAGGCAAGAACAAGTAACAGTAACAGGAAGAAGAACAGCTACTACATCATCATCATTATTAACTTGGCTTCCACTTTGATCGAACTAATTAGCTGGAAAAACTAAGCAGGGAAAAAGGCAGAGAGAGATCTCTCGTCTCTCCGGTTGAGATCATGCATGTTAAGCAAATCACTCTTCCATCGCCGCACCATGTCAAGCTGCCTCCTTTCCTCCGCTTCTCTTTCTTGCTGTTGTTGCTAGGGTAGGTAGGTGGGGGTGGGGGTGGTTCAGGCGTAGATGACGCCGGAGGAGAGGGCCATGAGGAGGATGGCCGCTTTCTCCTCCTCCCCGAGGCGTCTCCTCCGCCGCATCCGCCGCCGCTGCTTCAGCACCACCTCCTTGCCGAACCCCACCATGCGTAGCTCCATGGTCACCTCCTCCCCCCTCTCCCTCTTGGTCTTCTTCTTCTCCTGCCGCTCCGCGCCCTCGCCGGCGTCCAGCCCCAGCGCCTCTCTCCTCTTCTTCCGGTACCGGATCCCGCAAGCGTTGCACAGCGACTGGATCGAGAGGGATAAAAAAACAGATCGGACGGATCAGCCACCCAAAACGCAGGCGAAAATGCACAGATCGAGAAACCCAAGGGGAGGAGCAGATCGGATCTCACCTTGGGGCCGGAGGGGCCGCCGCGCCAGAGCGGAGTCTTGGTGGTGTGGCAGTCGGTGCACGCCTTGGGCTCGCCGGAGGCCGTGCGCTCGTCCGGATCTATCGACCTGCTCCCCTGCAGCAGATCAAGCGGCAAAAGCCCAGCGGTTTCAGACCCAAGAACGCCATTCCAGCCACAGATCGAGCCTAAAACCCACGGATCGGAGCTCACCTTCTCCACCGAGGAGTCCATCTCCGGCGCCAGGATCGGCGGATCTAACACCACGGAAGCAGCACTCCCCTCCTCCTCCCACCCCTCCCCCCCGCCCGCCCGCTCCACGGCTCCCGCACACCACGCCGCCGGTGGTGGCGCCTCCACACACCCCGCTCGATCCGCGGGCAGATCTCCGCTCCACGGATCTAGCAGAGCAACCTACTACTACTAACTTAGCTAGGGTTAACGCCGGCTACTGACACAGTAGGGGTTAGCGGCGGGAGAAGCGAGGGGAGGGAGGAGAGGAATGGTGGTGGAGGATGAGGTGGGGAGAAGAAAAAGGGAGCGATTTCGATTTAGATCTCAAAATGGAGGAGGGAAGAGGGGAGCGAGTGGAGGGAAACAGAAAACCATGGAGGGAAAGCTGGTGAAATTGGGGTGTTTATGTATGCTCCGTGAGTCTCCCTACACTATAAAGGGTTGTTTGTGCCTGGGGCTTGAGGATCTAGGAAGGTTTTAGAACAAACCAGGATGGTGGAAGGATCACCAATCACCTCAAAGTTCATGTGTCTTACACAGTGTTTCGATCTATCTCGATTTTGTTAGTATATTTACTTAAATATAAAATGGTGTATTTTTTATAAAAAATTTCTATACGAAAGTATCTCAAAAATCAAATAGATCCATTTTCAAGTTTTTTAATAATTAATACTTAATTAATCACACGCTAATGACACTTCTTGTTTTACGTGTGGTTTATAAGCCACACGATTAAGAGGGTGTTCGAATCAGCTTATAAGCCGTATGCAAAACGAGAAACAACGTTAGCGTATGATTAATTAAGTATTAGCTATTATAAACTTGAAAAATGAATATATTTGTTTTCTATAGATACTTTTATATAGAAATTTTTAAAAAAACATACCTTTTTTATTTTGTGAAGTCTGTTAACAGAAACCAAGGAGGAAGCAACAAGCATAAGCAAACACCATGTAAGCTATATCGAAAGCGGCCTTAGGTTGCGTTCGAAACTAAAGCTGGCTAAAGCTTTTTTCACGCAAAACGAGAAATATTATTATCGCACGAATAATTAAGTATTTACCATTATAAATTTGAAAAATAGATTTATTTGATTTTTTAAAGAAACTTTTATATAGAAAACTTTTGCTGGAAAGTGCACTCACGGAGGATGAGATACTAGCTCAGCCCAATATCGTTCGCGTTCGTTCTAGGTGAATGGCTAGGCTACTCTCTCGTTTTTCGTTAGCATGCTTTTTAAATTGCCAAATGGTATATTTCGTGCAAAAACTTTTTATATAGAAGTTGCCTTAAAAAATCAAATAAATCTATTTTTCAAGTTTATAATAATTAAAACTTAATTAATCATGCGCTAATCGTGCGAAACATTTCTATACAGAAGAAGATCACGCAAAACGAGATGAGTCATTAGCACGTGATAAATTGAGTATTAGCTATTGCAAATTTAAAAAATAGATTTATATGATTTTTTAAATCAACTTCTATATAAAAATTATTTTAAAAACTTACCATTTAGTGGTTTGAAAAGTATGCTCATAAAAAATAAGGAGAGTTTTCACCTTAAGTAGCAGATTTGAACGGACTCTTAGTAGGTCTAATTTCTAACGCTAATGGTACCACATGGTTTATCTTAATGTTGTCTGCACACTATAACACATGTATTTTTATGATGTTGTATGTTTTATCTGAAGATAGTGTTGTATATAAATGATAAAATTGTTGAATATAATATTTTTCATTCTAAAAAGACTTTATTTTTAGCATACCTCACCTATATCAATATAAAGCTAAAAGATTAAAACACTATTCACTTTACCAAATTCTAATGTATTTTTTTCACTTTAGCAAACTCCAATATAATGATCGCTCCAAAGATAAAGTATCCGTGTGACAAATGAAATAAACAAAAGATAGAGTTGTTTTCGGATGGAAGATGTATTTAAAAAAATAGCTACATACGCATGAAATATATATATAATCCAGTTACAAATTCTTGCAATATGGTGCTAAAAAATAAGCCATAGTGCATCGTACCATCTATAGTCGTAATTTTAGCAATCTCTTTCGGCTTAAACGATTTACGGGTAATCGCTCAAAACAAAATCATAAATTTCTCCGAAACGAGGATGAACACACACATATATATATTAGTGCTACCATGACATAAACCAATTGAATTCACCCCGAAAATTCCTCGCTTTCAAATCAACAGTAGTACTGGTCACCCTATACTCGGACGCTTCTCCTTCTTTGTGTCCCAAGCAAGACAAGTCGCCTAGGAGTAACAGATGACTAGCCCGTACTAGGCCCAACCCTAACCAGGCGGCGGCCGGGTTACCTGTCTCGGTGAGTCCACTTCACTTGCCTCGCAGCAGGCGAGGCGCGCGTGCGCGGCCGGGAGGCGTCGACCGTTGCCGCTGGCACGCCCACACACGCGCGCGGCCGCACCGCATCAGGCCGACACTAGAACCCAAAAAGGTAGCCCCGCTTCCGGTGCGCGGCCCAGCGCACCGGACACCGAACCGCCCCGCTCCTCGCGCCGCCACGTGGTCCCCCGCGCCGCTGTTTGCTGTTCTGCGAAAATTTCCGGATCCGCGCGAATTTCCCCGCCTGCGCGCAGCTGGCTGCTGTCCCGCGAGTGGAATGACCGCCTTGCCCTCCGCCTCTTTGACCGGTCAGCGCGGTCCGCCTCAGCTCGGGCTCTCGATATACAGCTTCTTCGTCCAGCTTTATAAGCCGCACGAAACTTTTTTAATATATTATTAATTAAGTATTTGTTAAAAAATTAATCTATTTAATTTTTAAGATACTTTTATATATTTTTTTAAAAAAACATACCATACTGTGTTTTGGAAAGTGTATTAACAAAAACCGAGATATAAGTTAAAAATTAAAAGCACATTTAAATAGGGCCTTAGCCCTAAGGGATCAAGTTTAAAGGTGAGAGAAGAAGGAAGAGGAAAAAGATCATGCAAAGAGATAAGAGAAAAAATATCACGCAAAACGAGATGAGCTATTAGTGATGATTGATTAATTAAGTATTAATTATTTTAAATTTGAAAAATAGATTAATATGATTTTTTTAAAACAACTTTTATATAAATTTTTTAAAAAAATATACTGTTTAGCAGTTCGGAAAGCGTGCTCATGCAAAACAAGACATTTTTTCCTCTACTAATAGATTTGAACTATCCCTAAGTAAAGCTTCGAGAAGCGTATTGGGCCTAACTGGAACATGTGGGCCGAGTTTATGGGCCAGTGTCAGGCCAAGTCCACGGGCGGCAAGAACATCTCGGGCGTATAAACCCTAGGGCCTTGTTTGGCTCGTGAGGAAAAGGCCGGGATCCCGTCCTATTTCCTGGCCTCGAAGAGGAAGCCCACTACGAGAGAGAGAAATCTTTCGCCCTGGGTTGATCAAAAATGCATTTGGCTTGGCCCAGGAAGGTGGGTTTCCCGGCCCAATACCCTCCAAACCCTAGGGAATTCGTTCTAGTGCCCTAACCCACCTCTATCCTCGATGATTCCTCCTCTGTGAACGCCATCGCCGCCGCCTCCAGTCCCCCCCACTACCACTGCTGCCTCCCTTCCTCCACAAGCGACACCGCCTCTAAACCATCCACCAGAGCTGCTACCTCTAGGCGCGTTTGCTAGAGTTGCCTTCCTTCCTCCACCAACGCCGTTGCCTCCCTTCCACCACCGCCGTCGAGTAAAGGCCTACAACTTGTGTGTTCACTACTGCCTATAAATTTCCTGCTCTGAATCTCCATTGCATATTCAGCAAGTCCTATGCTATTTAAGCTGTTTGGTCTTTACTCTTTTTTTTAGGATATTGAGTTTAGTTCAAACCTAATAAAAAACAGTATAGACAATGTGTGTAGTATGCGTGAACCTTGTGTATTTTTTACGTTGTATGTAGTAAAAAAATGGGTTCAAGGGCTACTCAACGGAAGCGGGAGGAAAAGAATGACGATATGTTTCTTTTTCTATTCCATACTTTGCATCTTTTGGGTACGGGTGGGAAGAGAGAGAAAATGCCTAGGCATACATCAACCTAATCTGGCATAGAAAAAGTGACAGAAGTACTTGAATGGCATGTGATGAGTTGTGTTGTAGCGTACCGTATGGAACCGGAGGTCTTCAAAAATATTGCAGGTTTTCTTAGAAGGAAAAACTTGGTGCTTCATTGTCACACCCTAGAAAGCGCTTTAATTAAAAAAATCATTTTGGGTAAAAGGAAACACAATAATACATTAGAAAAGTTGGTTGGTGAAAGTGTTTGAATAAAATTTTGAAGTTTCCAATATTAAAAATCCCAAGTTTAAATTTTTAAATAAATACTCGGATGGTTTTATATTCTTGAGGTTTTGTTGGAATATTTTGAGCTTTTAAGTATTTATAATAAAAAATTCTTCGTGTTTCGTTATGGCATTTACTTCTGGTAATTTTCCCATGATTTAATAAACCCTCCGAAATTTTCTCGAATTTTTCGGAGCTCCAGAATTAATGCTATAAACATCATTTCAGTAATTAATTAAATATAAAATAAAATCCCTTGTTCAGGACATTCCTGCCGCAGTTCCTTGATGTCTCTCTGTTTTCCCATGTGGACTCTGACTCCCTTTTCCTTCTAGTGCTTTGTGTCACTTCCGAAACCTTAAAACCTCCTCGGAATCTCGAATGCGAAATCCTCAAATTTATTCGGTTTCAAAACCCTAAAACCCCTTTGGACTCTCAATCTGAGATTTTTTGTATCTGAAATATCTATTATCTGCTTTGAAATAAATCCGAAATATTTCCTTGAAACTCTTCTCCGTCAAAGAATCTAAATCTCCAATCTTCTGAGATTTCCCCCAATTTCAGTCCTAATAAAATATTCTTGTCAATTCTTTAATCCCGAAATATTTATAATATTCGGAATATTCTATTTTTCCAGTTTTCGGGAAAATATTATAATTTCCCACATCTCCGAAGTCAATTATGCCTCGAATATTCCGATCAATCGATCTCTGCTAAATAACTTCCAATTTTATCAGATTCCCAAATTATTCTGAGATCCTGCTTTCCCACATATTCTTTGATAAAATACCCTCCGTTTTTCAAACCCCACAAAATATATCCCATTTCCTAACCCTTTCAAATATTCGCATATTCCCAAATATGTATATATGTGTGTATGTGTATATGTATATATATCCTGATATCCATAATATTGCAAAGTTCCGAATGTTTTCCCCAAAATCAAATATTCCAAAAATGTCCCAAAAACCCCTATTATTCCTATTTTCCCAAATATCCCCAGCACTTGAGTTATTCTCGAATATTCCGATTTCCAAGAAATGTTCCGACAATGTATGTCCCGATATTCCAGAAGGGAAAAACCTTCCAGATAGTTCCCAAAAATTCCGGATTAACCCTAAATTCTCCTAAAAAAATTCCTATTTTCCAATTTTAGGAAAATTTCCGAAAAACTCCCTTTTTCTTTTTCACCCTTTTTTTCCCTTCCTTTCTTCTCCTTTATTTCTTTTTCCCCTCTCCCTTTCCTGTTCATCTCCTACCTCTGGACTCCTCTCTCTCTATTGCTCTCTCGGCCGAGCCAGGGTCGGCCCAAGCGGCCTCTCGGCCAGCGCCACAGCCCGTGCCCCGTCCCCGGCCCACCGCTCCGCCGCCCGGCCCAGCCAGCCCAGCGCCGCCGCGTCGCCTCCGCGCCCAACGCCGCCAAATCCGCGAGCGGCCGCCACCCGTCGCCGCCCCGGACTCCCTCCCCTATAAAGCCAGGGCCGCCGCCAGCCCCGGAAGCCCTAGCCGCCGCCACCTGAGCCGCCCCTGCTCCCTGCTGTCGCCAGCGCTGCCGCTGCGCCTTGCCTGCGCGCCGCCGCCGCCTCTCCTCCCGTGCGCCGCCGCCTCCTCTCGCCTCTCCAGTCGCGGACGCCGCTGCGCCCAGCCGCCGTCGCCCGGTCATCGCCGTCGTCTCTTCGCTCGACGGTGAGCGCCCAAACCGCGTCGCCGCCGCTCTGCTTGATCCCGTGTGCCGCCGTCGTCCCGGCCGACGAGCCGCCGTCGCCGTTCCCTCTCCCCCGGCCTGCCGCCCGTCGTCTGCCGCCGTCCCGCGCCGGTCTTCGCCGTCGCCTGCGTCCCGTTGCTGCGCCTTCGCGCCGGCCGTCGCCCCGACCTTCTCGGCCGCCATGGCGCCATAGCCGGCAGCCGATTTTGCCGGCCTGGGCCAGTGACAGGTGGGCCCGGTCGGCTGGCCCCGTGTGTCACTGCATGTGGGCCCCGCGTCCCTCCCTCTGTGCATGACCAGTGGGCTCGGACGGCAGTACCTTGTCCCCTGCATGACTAGTGGGCCCCGCCCCGTTGGGATCCTTTCGTTTCTGTGGATGCCTGGTGGTCCCCACTGAGTTCCTCTCTTAGACCGACGTGTAGGCCAGTGAATTGTCCCCAAAATCCTCTCAGCCGTGATGATTCGTCCGATGCACATAAAGCCTCCGAATACATCCAGAATGTCCGTTTGGCTCAGACCTAATCCAAGTCATCAGATTTGCTGAAACTCTAGGTCCATGTCATCTGTCCACCATCCATCTTTTCTCTAGTCTTAGTGGGTCCTATTAATATATATAGCCAAAAACATTTATTTTAATTAAAAATCTAGAGAATATTCTAGAAAATTTTCCTTTTCTATCTCTTTCGGATTTTCTCTGAATTCAATCTTCCGAGGGCAACTTTTCCGTCTGAACTTCGATTCGATCTGTTCTTTTTTTTAAATTCATCTAAAATCATGATCTAACTATTTATGTATTTTTTATGTACTGTTAATTTAGAGTTTCTTAGGGTTTTTCTTGTTTTACGTGTAGTTAATCGTTTTTACTGTTTTGAAAGGATCGCTAAGACCGAGAAAGAGTTTGGAAGATTTTTTGGAAGACGTTTTTGTTGCAATGCAAGTCACACGATAATCTCCCTGAATATGTTGATCCCATTTGTAAAATTTATTTTATTTTAACATTATTGCATGCAAGTTTTAGAATGTCATTACAGGTATTTATTTATTATCCAATATTCTTTGATGATTATGGCCATTGATACTAGGGGAGTTTACGGGACAAGCTTGCTATGTTCATATATATGCTATCCCATAATGCGAGCTAACAAGATATGCAATATTAATTCAAGCATAGTGAGGAGACCATCCACCGGCATATTTGGCGGTTCTTTAAGATAGTCCCTACTCTTACCCATAGATTCATTAAGCCTCCTCTTGCAAACCAAACTCACTCAAAGATCACATCAAATGTAAATTTCTTTTATTTTAAATTAAATCATTCATGTGTTTATATTTTTCTTGCAGAATTACTTAGGAGCAATTGATGGTACTCATGTTCCCATTACTATAGACCTTGAAATTGCAGCTCCATATAGGAATAGGAAGAGCACACTAAGCCAAAATGCTATGTTAGCGTGCAATTTTGACTTAAACATCACATTCATTTCATGTGGCTAGAAGGGATCGGTCACAATGCCTGGGTGCTTAGATCTGCTCAGCTAAATGGTTTTCGTGTACATATGAATATTCCATTTGAATGTTCTCTCTCTCAAATATGTATATGACATATACATGCATCATTTAGGAACATGAGTTATTGTTTGTTTACTGGTGATTTTTTATTGCCTTAGTGCTACCGATAAGTGAACTCTTCAGAGACTGAACTTTTTGATACTTGATTTACCTGATCTAATAAACAATGTGCTTATTAATGGTCTAGATATCATCAATTATATGGTTGTATAATGAGCCAAACAAAACTTCTGCTTAGTTTTGAGTGATTGGTCTTCATTGGCATTTTGTTTAGTACTGAAATGTTCATTGTGAGATTATAATTAGTTATTGGGTTTTCATGCTATTTAATAATGTTTTTGGTACTATGTGAATTTTCAATCAGTTTTTAGAATTTTCTATGCGGTATTCAGAATTGTCTATGTGGTATTTAGAATTTTCTGATTTTCCCTAGAAATTTTAATTTTTTTAAAAAATATTTTGGGCTTATTTTATTTTTTCATTTTTTCATTGTGAAGTATTTTGGCTAAGCGTAGAATTCGAATTTTAGTTGGTGATATCGCCTTCAATACCCTCCTAATCCAAACTTTAAAAAAATGTTTCCTCCAAAGGTAGAAGGGGATCGGAAGGATTGGGTGAGGGGAGGGGCTTAACCCAATCCCCCCCACGTTGTATATTTCCCTTGGGAAAAAATCTCCTTGTGCCAAACGAGGCCTAGCTGGGGATCAAGCTGTTCACCGAATCCGGTTACGAGGAGCAAAAACCATCCTCGTCTTCCTCCAGTCGCTACTCGATCTCAGCTCGCCATGGCCGGCGGCGGGGACGACGTCCGGAGCCCGAAGAAGCGGAAGCGCGACGCCGTGGGGAAGCCCAAGACGCTGGCGAAGGGGGGAGACGACGGGAAGAAGCGGAAGAGGCCATCCGATGCCAACGTGGCGCAGCGTGGCGGCGGCGGCGGAGAGGTCAAGGTGAAGAAGCAGCTGGTCACCGCCAAGGAGAAACGCCTGGCTGCTAAGGTATCATTGTTGCTCGTCTGTTTTGTAAATTTGAATCATCGCTGGAGCATGAGCTCCCCAGGCATTCGAGCTGAACTTGGGTGGTGTGGATTGTGGACAGGAAATGGCAGAGTCAAGGAAGAAGAAGAGGAAGCGGAATTACAGCCTCGAGAAGGTAAATTTGGTCCCATTACGATCTGTTTCAACATGCCAGGAAAATTATGTTAGTGAGGCAGATTATGATTCAAGGACCAACTCTCGTAATGCTTGGCATATTTTTTTTTTCATTGCATTATAATCAATTGGAAGAATGGTGTTCAGGGTTTATTTATTTGTAGAAATGTTCTCACCTGTATGATAAGAGTTTACATGTTCACGAATTTCGATAAATGAGTTCAATTTTCACTGCACTACTTGATCATTGGATAAGGATACCGTACTCTTTTCACAGTCACGCGATATATCCAATCTTCATCTTCACTCTTGGAACTATATATATGGCATGGCCACATAACATAATTTGATTCCAGTATCTAGACTGCTTGGACCCTTCTTGCTGGTAGGGGTACTTATTTTCACGAGAATAGCTACATTGCCATATTCATCTGTACTTACTGTACAGTAAGCATTGTCTGTCACATTCATTTTGGTCTCACTGAATCTAGTTTACTGATTGCATTATTTTATTGTCAGGAGCTTACTGTACTATGGGAAAAGATGCGATGCCACAGTGTGAGCAGCGCAGAGAGATCCAAGTATGCATTATATCATTTTCATGCCTCGTATCTTTGAGATCTTACAACGATGAATCAAGATATTACGTTGATAATTTTTTTTTTCAAAATCCAGGTTGGTAAGTGAGGCTCTCCGTAAAATGGATGGGAAATATTTGGAAATTGCTTGTTCCCACGTAACTGCACGTGTTTTACAAGTAAGATGATCAATTGATCACATTCATTTGTATATGAACATGTTACATAGTGTTAATGATCTTTCTTCCCGGTTTTGATGACCATTGTTTCTTTTGGCAGACATGCGTGAAGTGGTGCTCACAATCGGAAAGGGATGCGATTTTTGATGCCCTACAGCCAGGGTTGCTAACTCTTTCTCTCAAGAAATATGCTGTTTTCCTTGTAAAGAAGCTCATTAAGCTAGGTAAAAGCTCTATTTGGTTCATACGTAATAATGTTTCTTTATGGTTGGATATGTCTGTTAGCTATACCATGCCTGTTGTTTGTGACTGCAGCCACTAAAAAACAGTTTGAATGGTTCATCTCTTCTCTTCACGGTCGTGTCGCTAAACTTCTTCGTCATACTATAGGAGCTTCAGGTATATGTTACTTGTGTTATTGTAAGAAATGGCTAAAAACGCTCCGTCTTATTATCATTTATTAGGAACTTCAAGGTTGATGGTTGTGTGCAATTCGTATGCATTTTGTTTGTATTTTACTTGTACATAATAAAGTAAATGATAATTTAATTATGTCAATTCTTTTTCTTTCAGTCGTTGACTTTGCATATCAGCTGGCAACACCGCCTCAGAAAAGAAGGTTGCTATTGGAATTGTACTCTACTGAGCTCCTGCTGTTCACTGACCTGACTGGACAAAAAACCCACAGGTCATCGCACTAAACTAACTTGTCATGTTTCTATTTTCAAATTCCCTTGCTCTTTTGATCGTTCTGTATGTTTTCTGAAAAGATTTGCTCTCACTATAGATCAAACAACCGTCTGCAGTAACATGCTACTACAATTTACTAACTTAAACTCCTGTTTTCAGTTTGTTGGAGATAATTTCCAGCCTTGAATTACAAAAATCTTCTGTCCTGCAGTATATGACTACTGTGATTTATCCGATCTTGGAGAAAGGTATTGTTGAGTATCCTATAGTGCACATGGCCGTATTGGAGTATTTTACAATTGCTGACAAGGTAATGCTATCCTTGTAATGTGTTTGACGTATCTTTACTTTAAACATGCCCTTTTTGGTCTATGTTTTCCTTTGTTTGTCTTTACAACACTGTCCTATTTATGCTTGACTTTGTAGACCTCAACCTCTGAAGTGATTCAACAATTTATTCCCCTTCTTACACAAGGATCATCTGCCATCGATGGAGATGAACCATCAGTTGCCCCTGAATTACAAAAGAAACTGAAAGCTAAGAAGAAAAGGATGACAGAACCACTTCTTGTTCAGATTATGAACACAAGAGAAGGACTAAAAATAGGAGTTAGTTGCCTCAAGCATGGAAGTGCCAAGGTAGGTTATATAGTTTTTTCCCCGGCCTATTATTTTATGTTGAATCAATTACTTTTTTTATGGGACAAAGTAGCTTGCAAAATGACTACACATTACATAGTCCTTCCTCTGTTATTTTTCCTATGTGGAGATTATCTTCATAATTAAAATGAATTCGGTTTCTATTTAAGATTCAATTAACATGGTGTTGAACTTCAGGATAGGAAGATGATCATTAAAAGCTTGAAGGGGCACATTATGAAGCTTGCTCTTAGTGATTATGGATGCATTGTAAGTATGCCCATGCTTACATATTCCATTTGCAGTTACTGCTTGATGCAAACAATATTAGGACTAAAATTGTTATCTGGGAAAGAATTTTTTGCTACAGGAGATTTCACTTTATTTTGTGCTCAAATGATTTATGCTTGTGTACTAATATGTCGTCTTTCCCCTTCAGTTACTTATGTCAATTCTTTCCATTGTTGATGACACAAAACTTGTTACTAAGGTTAGCTAGCTCCAGCCTTTTACCTATCTGTTCTGAGTATTGTGCCGCAATAAAAATCGAACAGAGCATTGATAACACTTTTCTTTGATTTGATAGATCGTAATTCAAGAGCTTGCAAAGCATTTGAAGCAACTCATTGTTGACAAGGTGAAAAGGAAAACCGAGCTTCTGATATTTTTCTAAAATAAATCCACAATAGCACAATACACTAATAGTAATGGAGCTCGTGTTGGAACAGAACGGAAGACGTCCATTGCTGCAACTACTTCACCCTAATTGTTCACGCTATCTGCCTCCAGCTGATCTGGCTTGTCTAAACTACCGTGTGCCTTCTCTTATTTCAAAGGCAAGTTAGCTACTATGTTTAGTATTTTAGACAGGACATAGAGAAGCGCTGTGTTATGAATTTTCCACTTTTGGTTAGGATGAAGCTTCCGAGAATGCTGCAGAAGTTAACCCAGAGAACAAGGTGGATGTTGCAACTGATAGGGAGCAGGAAGGTTCAGAAGGCAAGCAGAGTGCGTCTGACAGCAAGAAGGACCCATTTCAACGGCGGCATGAATTGTTGATGAAAAGTGAACTTGCTGAGGTGACATTTATTCAGTGCTTTATTTATTCAAGTACAGTGTTGAAAGAGATGCACCTTTTCACATTTATTCTTGCAATAGGGGTTGTAGTAGTCTAGTTGCGGTATAGATGGCTACATGCCCATCATGTACTGACCCCATAATTCTAGTGTTTTTTGTGAAGTGACTCATGAACATTACTATATAAAGGATGGTGAAATGGTGTAGTAGGAATTTTTCCTGTGCAAAGATGCAAGTATGTAAGCGTAAGACAATGCTCATCATAAGGGTTTACTGTATTTTCTTGAGTGCCCACTATTTTGCACAATTATTGCTTTCATGACAACTAAGATAATCGTGATGAATTTGCTAGTCTTGCTATGCCTTTCTTTTTGTGGTTATGGCTTATTGCACATAATATTTAGGTGTCATCTTGGCAGCTTTGTGCTACTTGTGAGTGAAGGTACTGAAGATGCTTTAGGATTATATAATATGATGCAGACCTTTCTGATTTTTTGTCAGGTTCTTATCCAGACTTGCATTGAGAATGTTGGAGAGTTACTTCGAACAAATTTTGGCAAAGATGTATTGCATGAGGTGACCTACTTTTGTTCTTGCAGATGGTGAAACCTGTTTTTTTCTATGATGCTAACAATTTTCTATCTCATGACCTTATTAGCACGGCGTAATGTTCTTTGGTGCTTACTCTCTTCTGTTTGTGAAAACCAGTCACTTTTTGACTGAATCACGTGTCAAGGAAATAATGTTTTCGACAAAGTTGGACCAAAAGTACCCTTTAATAGTATATCAGGCACAAATAATGAGGTAGTAAAGAGGATGGTAATAGGTGGAGTTAAATAGTCCTAATCGGGAATAATGAAGTGTTATGTCTTTGTCGATCTGTACTTCATGATTGTCGTCATTGTATAAATATTGTTTCGTAAGTGGCACTGCTGTCACTCTTAACATGTTGACATTTGCCAATCTGAAGGTCGCGGTAGCTGGAAAAGATAATGTTTTGGAGGGCATAACTGACAGGATCCACAGCTTGCACAATGCAATAGCTTCTGATGCAGCACGCCCCAAGACAGAAGATACTGAACATGCCTTTGATAACTACCATTCCAGCCGTCTAATCAGAAGACTCGTACTTGAATCTCCAGCATTTGCTGCAATCCTATGGAAAAATGCTCTCGAAGGCAAGTGCAAGACTTGGGCTGATGGACACAGGTGATGTTTGTTTGATACGATCCTGTGCTCATGTTTCCAAAAGTCACATGGATGTGTTTTATTCATCGAATATGTGAATCATAGGATGAATTAAATTTCAATCATTGGTTGCAGTTTGCACGCTAGAGCCCCCTTTATTCTCTAGGTTATATTCCGTCGGTGGCATTGTCTAATTTATTGTGCATACTGTAAATTCCTCTGGTATGCTTTCAGCTTGCGTGTTCTGCCTGATGAACATCTTGTTTTTGAATTTCTTGATTTCTTTTTTCAGTTCCAAGGTGATCACAGCATTCCTTGAATCCCCAGATTCCAAGGTAAGGGATCTTGCAAAATCTGAGCTGCAGCCGCTGATTGATCGTGGCATTCTGAAAATCCCTGACCATAAAGCAGTCGAAAAATGAGTTGTCCCCGGGGCTTCTGGCATCTACAGCAATACAAGAAAATGAGGCATCATTCTGTAATGAATGGTTTTTGTGTAACATGAGAGTATGTTCTGCGGAGCAATTTTGTGACTGGTTAAGGGTGTAGCAGTTGTCACCAATGAGTTAGTTTTCCGTGGTCTTATCTACCGTTCCAGTTAATTTTTTTTCTATTTTGGTGTATTACTATCGTACAAGATACAAGATAAACTCTGTTCTGCATAGGGAATGCGATTGATACTTTATAATATTAATTTTGTTGACCACTGTCCTTCAAAAATCTTGGAGAAAATGGTCATCGCAATCATAGAGCTGTTCTTTTAATCGTGGGGTCCTGAAAAAGATTTTGCAAAACCCTTGCAAATGCTCCTAAACCACAGCCAGCCTGGTGAGATTTACTTTTTTTCATTTTTTTTACGTTGCAGTAAACTGAACTAAGAAAGACAAACGAACCAATCTGAAAATGTAAAAGTCTTCTTCCAGAGAAAGAATGAAGCTAATTCTGAATCTGAATATCTGATGAATCAGACCCTAATAAATCTGCATTTGCACTGGCGTTGGCTGTTGTAGTAGTTCGTCACCAATGACGCTTTGTTCTTGCAGCGCGCTCCGGCGCGGTTCTGATCTGGTACACGGGCGACTCGCCGCCGCCCCTACACCATCTCGGGTTCTGATCGGCGCCGAGATTCTCCTCGAACCGCCAGGACTCCGCCGCCTCGAAGCCGGCGAACAGCGGCGGCGGGCGGGTGTGCGGGTAGCCGGGGAACCGCTGCCGGTCGGACGGGTCGAAGAGCGGGAACGACTGGCGCCGCCGCGCGCCGGCGTCGTTGGTCCTGAGGCAGCCGTCGATGACCCTGCACTCGTTCCGGAGCCGGTTCTGCACCTCCCGCAGCGCCTGCGCCGCCACAGGCGTCGTCCTCCCGCCGCCGCCGCGATGCTTCCCGTGCGCGCTGCCGGTGGACGTCGCCGGCGTCCTCCTCTCCGCGCGGTGCCTGAACCTTTCGTGGCACGCCGCGCAGTAGCTTGCCGCCCGCTCGTCGTCGAAGGCTCTCCGGCGAGCCTTGTCGGTCAGGCACGCGTGCGCCTGACATACATATCATTGTATCAAAAAAAGAAACGAAAAGATTACTCCTAATTACGAGGCACTAATACACTGTGGCTAATGGCTAATCACCACGTTTCATCACTGTTACGGTAAACAGTGGATTCAAGTTTCAAATCAACTTGAAACGCCGCTCTGTGACAAGAACGCACGGTTGCATTTGCTATGCATGCTAAGTTTGTAACCGATGGAGGCGGCGATCGATTTTTTTTTCTTTTTTGAAGCGAGTTCGATCGAAAATTGACCATCTCCCGAATGCCCAATGGTGTTGGAGAAAACTCTGAATCGATTGTAGCATGCAATGCAACCACCCACTGAACAAAAACTAAAAGCACTGAAAGGTACTAGCAAAAAGGCAAAGATTCCAGGCCAAGCCATCATCAGGGAGGAGAAGCATGCGGAGGCAGGGATTACTACCTCGGAGACGATCTTGAATGCGACCTCCGCCTTGGCGTGCGTGTTCTTGTCCGGGTGCAGCTGCAGCGCTGCGAAATCATCAAATCAAACCAAACCAAATCAAATGGAGAAAACGGAGTGGGCTAATGTGATCAATCAAATCAATCAATCGGCGTCATCGGCTCATCGCAGTTGCACGCACCGAGCTGGCGGTACCGCCTCCGGACGGCGTCCTCCGGCGCGGCCTCACCGACGGCGAGGACGAGGTACCAGTCGACGAAGGGCGGGCGGCGCGGGGACCGGCGCCGGTGCGGGCAGGCGGAGAAGGCCGCCGACGCCGCGCACACCTCACGCACCACCTGCGCCTTGCTGCCGCCGGCGTCCGCCATTGCCGCGTCTCGATCACCCGATCCGCTTCACCTCCTCCTCCTCCACCACGGCCATGCAGATCGATGCAACTCTACTTGTAGCCGAGCGCGCCGCGTGGCCGCAGTGAGAACGGAGACGAGCAGTGCAGGCGTCGCGCCGCGCTACTGCCAGTTATAGTAAACGTGTGCAATTCATGCGTGCGTGGAGTGGAGAGGAGTGGAGTGGGAGACGGTTCGTTCAAAGAAGGAGATCTCGTGGGGGAATTGAACAGCGCCGATTGCGCCCAAGCGTGGAAAATTTAAAAGGAAAAAAGAGAAGGACAAAACGACTCCCTCATGTATTCTACTCCCTTCCTCCGTTTTTAAATATAAAGAACAGTTTTAATTTTTAATAAGACGTTTGATAATACTATATTAGAACAGACTCATACTATTAGGAATATTAGAAATAGAGTGTTTTTTTGGTTTCACCACACGTTGCGCATGGATGATAGAAGCGAGGGACAGACAGAGGTTAACTCTCTTTTATCATAATAGAGAAATTTAGTGTAAATATATAAATCATACATAAATTTAATGTAGCTCGCCACGGGATTTGTCCCGTTGCTGTAAACGTCCAAGGCTTTAGGTTGGCCATGGCGATCAAAGTCCTGCTACTACCGAATGCTTATCTAGAAATGCAGACTTGTGATTCAGAGTTTCGCTTCTCCGATCATCGTCATCTGAATGGAACCATTTCCTGTTTCTTGGACTAAACTGCGGATATAATCCAGTTGTACCAAACATTCAGCTGAATGAATGGTCTCAGGTTCCAATTGTTCACACGGTGTCCACTAATGTATTCCCCCTTTCATAATATAAGCATTTATGAAATTTAAATCTTAGTTCCACGATATAAGTATTATTACCACCATTCACACTAATACTTGTTCTATCTCCCACTCCTAACTCTTTCAGTCCTCCTTATTTATTGAGAGATATTAAAATTTTTCTCCTTAATCTTAATCTCTGCTAAATAATTAAAAATAATTATATTTTAGAACGAAGAGAGTATTAAGTATCAACGCATAAAACTACAACAACGTATGGTCTGATTGTTGTAGTTAATAAACTCCGGTTGTGCCATGCCAACGAGACTGAACCAGCTGGTTCGTACTTAGGCTGCGTTTTAAAGTGGGGTTGGGCTGGTCTACTCTCTTGTTTATCATGAGCGCACTTTTCAAAGGACTAAACGGTGTGTTTCGTACAAAAACTTTATATATAGAAGTTACTTTAAAAAAATTAAATAAATCTATTTTCAAGTATATAATAGTTAATACTTAATTAATTATATGCTAAGAGCATCTCCAGCAGGAACCCTAAATAGAGCCCCTAAACGGTTTTTGGATGGTGAGACAAAAAAAAGTAGGTCTAGCAGGGACTCTAATAGGACCATCAAATCTTTCCCCTAAGCCCCCAGTTCTGGGGGCTCTATACTACGACCCCTATCATCGTTATTTTTACTGCGAATGACAATTCTTGTACGTGCCGTCTGGCGGAAGAGGGAGATCGAAAAACTCAGGTGAAAACCCTACCATACTCGACCGCCCCGCCGCCTGCCTCGCCGTGCTAGCCCCTTGCCTCGCCGCGCCGCTTGCCGCCCGTGCTCTGTGTCTGCTAGTTGTCTCTGTACTGCTAGTTGCTGCACTTATATTTGTATATATACATATAGTCTACGGTAAAATATAATAGAAAAAGAAATAGGGGGCTGAGAAATAGGGCTTGTTGCTAGAATTCAGACTATTTTTAGGGTCCGAAGAAAATAGGGGCAGCCCTCATTTAATCTTTGGGACTCTAAAATAGGAGCTATTGCTAAAGATGCTCTAATAGCTTATCTCGTTTTTTGTGCCGCTAAGTAGCTAAGCCTAACAGCTATATCGAACACAGAATTAACATTTGTCGATAATCTGAATTGTGTTTCTGTAACATTAGTCAAGAAAAAGGTACAATTGTCGCAGATGCTTTCAGAAATCAGAACAATATTATGGCAGGCACTCAGGCAGCTAGTTTCATTGAGCCGTGAAACCCTGACAGCAATGTCTATTATCTCGAATTCTCGATCGATTGGCAGGCCTAGTACTCTACTGCTAGTTGACAAAAGGATTAAGCCAAAAGAGAGAATGCTTCGAGACTTTCAACCAGCACCACTGCAGCAAGTTAGGCTGCTAATGCATCGGTTGCCGATGCAGATTTGTCCAGTGCTTGGATCACTACAGGCCAGGGTGACCCAAAAAAAAAAAAATCAGCAAGCAATGCCTAGTGAAGAGTGAGTGAATCACTGAACACTAACAAGGATTGAATACACACTGTATCATTTCCATGTTACAGCTTGGAATGCCAAACAACAAAGAATCCAACACTGATCTTGGACCACTATGCAAAGTGTGTACACAAGCAATCGGTTGCCAATGTGAGGCTGCCTTCAGATCTGAATGGGCTGAGCTATTACCTCATTCTCCGTAAACATGTTTTTGAACTACTAAATGATATATTTCGTGCAAAAATTTTTTATATATAAGTTGTTTAAAAATTTTAAGTAAATCTATTTTTCAAGTTTATAATAGTTAATATTTAATTAATCGTGCGCTAATTGTTTATTTTGGTTGCTGTGTCAGCTAGTATCTCAGCCAAAATATAGCTTCAAACTTGCCCTGAGTCTCTATGGTACTCTGTTTTCAGATAATTGTCACCGTTCATCGCTTAACTTGAATCCAATGCGATAATAACAGCGAATAGAATACATTGAAGCATAGCTCGCGGCAGCAATCAAACGGAGGAAACTGCCGCAAACAGTACGCTGTGATATTCGAACATCATACGAATATCCTCCCAGCACCATCTGGGCCGTCCGTAGCTTGATCCAATGGCTCATATAGACCCATTAGTAGGAAGGAGATCTTCTCCGGGTACGTGCCACTGCATGTGGGCCCCACTGCACCAGCCTCCAAACGCTCGGTCCACCTCGCGACAAAAGCTCACGGCCTCTTTGGCGTCTCTTACAACTGGGCCCCGTGCGTACACGTGGGCCCACATGTCGGTGTCGGCGATGAGAAGGTGTGTGGGGATTAATGGGTGAGGAAAAAATGATGTTTTTTTTTCTGTGAGCAATCATTTCTGCTGTTGCGCTTGTGGGACATGTCGAGCTGACCAATTGGCGCCTCCATGTGATCCACGCTGTCATCCCGGGCCCACCAGCTATCCCGTTTCGATAAGGATCCGAACTAGCTACAGTCCTAATTGCTGGTTTCTACGAGGGTTTCTTTAGCAAAAGGGGAAGATAATTAGCTATCATTTGATTTCTTTTTGAAACACAACAAAAACTTAGGCGCAACTACTTACATATACGCGCACATGGTTATCCTTATGAATATACATAGATATACCCTATCTCTTATAAACATCTCTAAAAGATAAGATTGAGAAAGTAGTGGATTTCCCATCTCTTATAAGCTTCTTCAGGTTGATTAGTCCTGTGATAACATCCCAAGGCATCGGATAGTTTAGTCTGATGTGTCAAAAAAAAAATTGAAATAGCATTTGGGGTACGTCAAATTTCAATCATTCGGTCTCTATCGTAATCGAAATATTTTCCCACACAAATGCAAATCACGTGTTCTGAGCTCTAGCTTATGAACAATGATTGGAAATAAATGACATACACTATTATTGCCAAGAAAACATTACAATAAGCTTGTTGATGACTACTCTTTCCCTCTGTTCCATATTTTAACTCGTTTTGGGTTTATTTTAAATTATTTTTTTTAAGTTTGATAATATTTATAAAAAATAATATTTCAACACAAAATAATATACTATAAAAAATATATTAAATGGTGGATTTAATAAAACTAATGTGGTGTTGTTGATGATGTTATATATTTCTATAAACTTAATCAAAATTAAGCAAATTTTCCTTAGGAACAAACCTAAAACATTTTGTAGTAATATGGAACCGAGATAGAACATCCCAAGCAACGCAAGTGGAGGCAATGCAAGTAGAGGCTATTTCATCTGGGAAATGTCAGTGTCCAACAATGACGTCACCACCTCATCAAACATTTTATTTTCGAAAACAACCTCAACAAACCAATGAAATTTGATTTACAAGTTTCCCAAATATTCCAGGACAAAAAAGAAATTTCTATCTCACTTCACTTTGGGGGCAAGCTGCAAATCTCAACTTTACAAACCCACCCCTCTACAAACCGAAGCTTCTCCGCCTCCTCCACTTCGTCTCCACTTCGACGCCTCGCGATCGCCCCAAATCCCCACCTCCGTCGTCAACCGAACCGCGGCTGCCGCGATGCCCGCCGTCGTCGCCGCCGCGGGGGTGGCGGCAGCCTCGGGCACCGCGCTCCTCGTCTACATACTCCTCGCCTGCTGCCGGCCGCAGCCGGCGCCGGACGCCGGCGAGGAGGAGACGTCGCGGCTGTTGTCGTCGGGGGCGGAGGCGGCGGCTCGGTGGAGGGGGGCGGAGGATGGAAGAGAGGAGGAGGGGGCGTGGCCGGACAGGCCGCCGTCCACGTGCTGCGAGGCGGCGGCGGTGGCCGCGCGCACGGCGCGCCGCACGTGGGACCTCACCGTCGGGCGCTGGGGCCTGCACGGCATCGCCTTCGGGATCAAGCGCCACATGAAGCGCCAGGTCCGCCAGATTTTTGCATTTTACCTTGATGATTCCCTAGTCTCTGTGTGATACTGCCAGTGTTCCTTGCTTCTGTTCTATTCGTTTATGTGTTTGCTTTGCATTTGTTACTTGCAAATTAAGGATCATTTCGATCAATGGCTTTAACGAAAGTGACTGATCACGATGTTCTAGCTGCGATCAAATCACACTGAACGGAGCGTGGTATTACTATTCCTTCCAGTGGTAAAGCTAGTTGCTTGGAGTAGACCTTTTCTTCGTTTTCATTTTACTCTTGCTGAAAATTTTAGTGTGAAGGCAGGATCTATGGCCATTTCAAGGTTTGACTTGCAAGCTAGGCTGTTTTTGCCCCTTTTCTTATTTGGGAAATAAAGGCTCAATGTTTGGTCATTGGCTTACATTGGCTTCACCTCGTACTACTAATGCAATACGGTCCTCGTACTTGCAATGTCTGATCATACTCAATAGTTATGCCGGAGCTAAGATCGTTCATGTAAATATGGGTAAACCTCATGGATCTGTTGATCGGATTCATGGATTTTCCTAGAGTCCAGCTGGCAATGGCGTTCAAGTTCGACTCTAAATGGTGATCTGAAGTGAGAAACGTTTCCAAGTATTTGACAAACCGATCGATGTGCATTTTATATAAAGCCGGTTATTTTATTGAACTGGTGTGAATTTGCCAGAATAACAACTAATAAAACTGGACCAGGGTTCTGGTATGTCTTGCAAAAACTTAAAGGTTTTCTCAAAGAAGAGAAAAAGGGAAGCACTCCACATTCAGATCAATGTAATATCTGCAAATTTTCTTTCAAAGCTGTTCACTGCATCAAAACTAAAAAAAAAGGTACTTTCTGTGAGTGAAGAGAAGCTGACTCAGCGCCACTTAGCTCTGTTGTTCTGATGATGACCTATTATCAGCATAAGTTTAGCATTTCCTTCTATAACGTGGCCATAGTAGAGGGCTTGTTGACAGTGGATCGGCTATACAGAATATATTCATCTTGGTTTTGTATTACTCTCTGAACATATACACAGTCAATGGTGGAATCATATTGTGACTTTAATTTTTTTTTTGTGCGTTTATGTGTTTTAGGGTGATTTGCAGCATGAGTATAGTGGAAATGATTGCCTTCAACTAAAAGGTCATGAGGCACATACTGAAGTAGCTTCTCTTCTTGAGTACTTGAAGATTTGCATGTTCTACTCAAAGAAAACATTTTCAGCATTTCTTAAGTTTGGCGGATACAATCAAGAAGACATTCTTATTCATAAGGCTAGGGCGAGGGTGAGTAAGTATCACTATATTCTTTCTATCTCATTCTTATATTGTTCATATCTACAATTTGTATTTGTCCCCCGACATTTTGACTCACTCTTAACTGTCAATTTAATACAGCTTATGCAACCTTCTTTCACACTTGTGCGGGACGAAAAATCCAAGTGCCTTTTGCTTTTCATACGGGGTGCTATCAGTACTAAGGAACGCCTAACAGCCGCAACTGCTGCTGAGGTTCCTTTTCACCATATAGTTTTAAATGAAGGACAGATCAGCAACGTGGTTTTAGGATATGCACATTGTGGGATGCTTGCTGCAGCTCGTTGGATCGCTAACCTTGCTATGCCCCATCTTCACAAGGCAGTACAAGAATTCCCTGATTATCAAATAAAGGTAATTTTCACCAGTACTGTGCATGGTAGCCTGTAGGTGTAGCGCTGTAGCATGCTGTGATCTATAATACAATTCCTTGTTTTTTATCTACTCTGGTTGTAGATGAAGGTGCTGACCCACATGTCTTAGCACCAGGCTTATGAGCTGTAGAGAAAATCAACAAAATGTTAGTTTGATATGCCTCTGGTAAAATGTAATGTACATACTCCCGGTGAAGAAAATGTAATGTACATACATTATGATGCATTTGGAGTTTGTCTGCCTCAACTCGTAACTCCAAATCTTGCTGAATCACACAGTGCTTTGACTCCAATTGTAGAATAAGGCTACTTTTTAGTCCTGATTTGAAATAATTTATTTTTTTAATAAATATTACTGAGACTGTTAAACACATAATCAGATCACTCTTCCTCTTTCATGCCATGTTTATTTTTCTGAAGATTTCTGACCCAACAAAATGTTTCTTTGTTTACCTTTTGTACTAGGTTATTGGGCATTCAATGGGAGCAGGTATTGGAGCAATTCTGACATATATTCTTCATGAACATCATGAGTTCTCATCGTGCACGTGTCTGGCATTTGCTCCTCGTAAGTGACTTATTCATGATCTTTAAAGGCAAACTTGCTTACCTTTACTGTTTTGAGATATTGTATGGCTTTTGGATAAAGAGATGTTTTATTTGATTTTTTCCCAGGTTGTAACTTTATTCTGTTTCAGTATTTAATGGGTGATAAAGGTTATTATTTGCACAATGCTACTCATGATCTAAAGTAAAAAAAAATGCTACTCATGATCTCATCTGTGCCAACTGTTTGGTTGAATGTTCTTGTGTACAATCTGCATTATTTAACAGCGATAGCAAATTGGCCATTGTTGTATACAAATGTGACAATTGCATTTGTTTGCGTGATTTATGCTATTAGACTATACGTTAATACAGGAACTGAGACAAGTTTACTATTTTATAGATTTTAAAGAATTACTGTTTTGTGTAGCTGCCTGTATGACATGGGAGCTGGCAGAGTCGGGTAAAGAATTCATCACTTCTCTCGTCAACAGAAATGATGTGGTGCCAGCCTTATCAAAAGTTTCTGCTGAGAACCTGCGAACTGAGGTACTCTGACAGCCACTATCCTATGCTTCAACATACTAAAATCAGACCTTCACAAGCACAAACTTCTTTTGTAATTAAGAAGAAACCATTTAACAACTTAGCAAGTGATGATACATTAATATCTTGTGATACTTCAAGAAACAAGTAGTAAGAGTCTTCTGTTTTCATGAAAATGGTAAAGCAAATGTATTGGTTATATGATATGATAGGGGTCTTAGCTTCAGAATTGAAATGTCAACCTTTTCTGCGTACTGGATTTGTGACCATATTAAATTTTTGATACTGTGAAAAGGACCATATACACCTTCTTCCAGTAGTGTTCCATCATCACTGAATTTTTTTGTCTCTACTGCAGGTAATGGTATCGTCAAAGCTAGATGATGTGCAGGATCAAGGTCACATTAGCTTATTTGCAACAATAAGTAAGCGTGTAGCCTTCATCAAGTCTCATATGCTGTCAGTATCTCATCCAACCGGGAAGAACGCAGATCCTAATTCTAGCATATCTGAGGTAATACCTTAGCCACTGTAATTTCTACAACTTATATGGTTGCTGTTGTTACTTGAACCTAAAATAGCATGATGACTTAGCTGCATCAGAATCCAGAACAAATATCAGTTTGATTACTCAGCGGTTTTAATGCACTAGTGACAGGCTGACAGCTGGGTCCAGCACAAGTATCTGGTACCGAGGATTATTCTTTTTGGCAGTACAAGCATTACAAAATAATTTCCAACACACACATTTCTGTTTCTCCTTGAAACACAGTGCAGTACCTACGAAAAAATTTACATAAGCAAGTAACTCTTCACTTTTCTGATCTAAGTATTTTAGTTCCAGTGTGAGTACTCTGAACAATGAGAGGATTGATGATTTTCTGACACCCTGTTCATTCTGTCAATGCAGCCGTTGCTCAAACATGCAGCCGAAATCACGCAGCCTGAAACAAATGGGCTGAACATTGACTGCAACCAGCATCAAGCGGATGTCGTTGCTGATCCAGAGCAGTACCTGGCTGTATCAGTTGTTACCTCTGAAGAAAAGACTGTACTAGCTTGCAACGATGGTGTTATCCGTATCAACTCTGCTGGGTTAGGCTTTGCACCTCAAGGGGATGTGAACATCAATGGAGCACTGGACACTGAACAAGAACAACCATCCTTGACAGGGAAGGAAGAACAAGAATCACTGAAGCAGAACGGTGACGGCAAAGACAGGCAGAAAGAGCCGCTACCGACCTGCAGTTTGCTCCAGTTTTTTCCTCCTGGAAGAATTATTCACATGGTTGCCATGGCCTCACCTGACTCAAATCGTGGTGAGGGCTCCAGCGGCAATGAGATCATTAGTATTTATGAAACACCAAGAGATTTGTATGGTAAAATAAGGCTAGCACCAAACATGATAAAAGAGCATTACATGCCTAGTTACATAAGTACAATGGAATCATTATTGGAACAGCTGCTCAAGGATGAAAATATAGATACAATAACAAATGATTTGTAAATTATGTAAAACTCAATAATATTAATCCAATTCTTTGCAAATTGCATTGTTATAAAGCATTTTCCCTGCGCCTGCATGCTATTTGTCTCAATGGTATAACTGAAACCCCAACTACATTGCTGTATTTTGCTACTCCCTCCGTCCCAAAATATAGCAAGTTTTAGAGTTTACCACAGCTATTAAGCATGTGATCGGATCATTTCACTTATACTGATTATAAGCCCTAACGCTTATTAGTGATCAAAAAATAATTTGTAGATAAAACTTTTACATGTGATCCAATATCTCATGTCTATAAGTAGGGGAGCGTGGCCAAGAAGCTGCCAGCTGACTGCCCTCTTCAACCCGACCTTTATTCACTGTGCGAATAAGCTCTTGGAACCGACGGGAAGTTATCCTTAGCGATTAAAAGAATATTGAAAAATAAAACTATGATGAAAAAAATCCTAAAATCAACTTCAAAATTAAGTTTTAAAATTCAAATTTTTACTGGCGCTTGTAAACATAAGCGAAATGATGAGTGTGTAAGGAAAGGGGTAAAAAGACTTGTTTGTTTACTCGGGATGGGTGGAGTATGGGTCTGGATTGGTTAGGTGATAATAAAAATAAAGGGTAGTATGGGTAGTTTAATAATAAATATCATCTTTTCAAGTACTAGATTGTTATATTTAGGATAAATTTAAACTCTAAAAGTTATTATATTTTGGGACGAAAAGAATATATACTACTCCATCCGTTCTGTTTCATATTGTAAAGTGTTTTTGTTTGTTTTAAGTTAAACTTATTTAACTTTGATTGATTTTATATAATAATATATTAACATCTATAATACCAAATAAATACACTATCAAGACATTTTACATCAAATTTAATGAAACTAATTTAATGTTTTTGATATTGGTGTATTTTTTTAAGCACCGTTCGATTCAACTTATTTGCTGAACTACTCTCTCGTTTGTTGTGACTGATGAGCATGTTTCTTGAGCTGTTAAACGATGTATTTTTTAAAAACTTTCTATATATAAGTTTCTTTGCAACATACCAGAATTTCGACTTTCGAAATTCTGACCAAAACAAATTAATAAAAAGACCTCGAGATTAAAACTCTATAATTTTCAAACCAGGGATCAATAATCAGAGGTAAACTACTGAAGTAAAATTTTTTTAAAAAGGGGAAAGCACTAGAGCTTTTGAAGTTAAAATTTTAGTTTACTTAGGGACTTACCCTAAGTCACAATATAAATAATAAAAGGTAATATGACTAAATATGCATAGATAAAAGTTCGACATAAAAATATGGAGATAAATAAATTAATTATGATTTCATGTGCATACTTTTATGTTGAATTGTTTTTGATTTTAAAGTGCACTTTCATAATAGGACGCATAAGCATTTGCATAGCCTAAGTAATTTCTAAAAATGATTGGTCAAACATAAAATCATGAAAAAAATTCCTGTAAATACTATCCCACATAATTAATTCACTGTAAGTTTTACATGATTTTATCACTTCAATAAATACTTCAATAAAATCTCTCAAATCAGCAAAACTAGGAAGCTAGCTAAAATAAATGGGTATACTTCTAAAATTCACCAAATAAAAATGAAGATTAATTAGGCAGTGCAATTCTAACAACAGTTGTGTCCACAAGAACCCTACCACCAGTAATTTTTTCTTAATTTAATTCTCAAATAAACCACATAAAATGATAAGTACAATGCACTAGGGAATTAGTTTAGACTGCAGGAAAAACAGGATCACCTTGCCTACTTTGCAAATTCACCAAAGATAAACCAGAACACTTCTAGCAATGAAATTTTGTCAGCAGGTTAATCACATCCTCCTCTATCTCCAGTAATCTTTACCTAATTTTATCAGTTCAATAAGTGTCCCAAACAAATGTTTTGGATTCAGCAAGGCAGAGAACATTTTCCCTGCAGACAGTCTATTTGACCTTTTTTCCAGAATTAATCCATCAAACAACTTCTCACCAAAATTTACCAGAACCTGGATTAGATTGTTAACTAATTACAGTAAAACTTTCAGTACAATATTCACAAATTTTGTACATAAAATAATAGTCCCAAGCTCACTGACTCAGACTAGTGCACAGCAGAAACTGATTTTTGGCCAAACTTTACCATTTTCTCCAGAGAAATCTACAAGTCCCACAACTTTGAATCTTGGCACAGAGCTAGCCAATACCACCTACTACCCATGGTAATTTTTCCCAGATTTATACCCCTTGGTAACTTAGTAAAACACCTGAGTAAAGACTGCATGCTTGACAGCTAGCAAGACTTAGCTTCTAGATGACTCCTCTCTCATTCTTCACTGCCATGTGGGCCCCACAGACATCCTGGACCCGCCGGTCAGTCTCAGGCACCGCTCTAGCTCGCCCACATGTCCAGGAACGCTGCCACACCAC
Organism: Oryza meyeriana var. granulata; assembly: GCA_003991445.1. NCBI lineage: Eukaryota > Viridiplantae > Streptophyta > Magnoliopsida > Poales > Poaceae > Oryza > Oryza meyeriana. The sequence continues at coordinate 100,897 of RYFJ01003959.1, forward strand.
ATCCCACGCGTCGATGCCATCTAGTGCCACCAAAGGAGTCCTCACACCATGGAAAACTTCACCCTTTACCCAGCTACTTCGCCATCATCCTCTTCCTCTCTCCTCTATCTGTTCCACGGTGAAACGAGAGAAATCACCTCGGGTCCCCGGGAAAGCATTGTCTTCTCCAAACGCTGACCACTGCTCGACTGCATCGCCGCCGCCTCAGTGAGCCCATCCCTCTCAACCTCCGGAACATAATCTCTACCTTCTAACATCGCCATTTCAGTACGGCAACCCTGGTTCGCTGGTCGAGGAGGCTGTCCGCCACCGTGCACTGTTCTGCCTTACAGCGCCCCATCCTCGTGACACCGTCGTCGTTTCGGCCGAACCAGGCTATGCTCGCAACCAAGCCCACTGCCCTTTTAGCCGCCTCACACACTCAATCGACCCCGAACCAACAAAGGAATTGAGCTAAGAAGCCATAGGAACTGCCACGAGATCGCGTCGTCGTCCCCAGTCGGACCGACTGCCGCCGCTTAGTCGATTTCTTTTCCTTTGGTGCGGTCCCGCTTCATTCATTGCATAGCGAACATCCTTAGGGCCAGTCTATGAACCTGGTAGACACTTTGTCTTAGCCGCAGGCTGATGGCGTGCAGCTACCCGCGGACTGGAACGAGACGCCTTCGACGCCGCCGAGATCTTCGACATGTGCTGCTGTTTGCGCCGACCCCTGCCACGACCCCCCCCGCAACCTCTAAGTAAAGCTTCCTAGATCTTTTAGAAACACATGACATGCACCAGCTTGGCCCAGAATCAACCGGT
>RYFJ01003960.1:0-105833 GCA_003991445.1 Oryza meyeriana var. granulata
GAGAGAGATGGTGGTCATTCGGTAGGTCTTTTGTGGATGGGGACGGTTTAGGTACACGTCTATTCAGAATCTTGTCTCTCTTGGTGCTTGCCTGCCATCATGCAGGAAACACTCCGGGTAGTCTTACCCTCGGGAATCTTTATGGTGGCTGGTTGGAATCATTTCCCTGGGGATCCAACTGGCGGCGGTAAAACTATCACTTTCTACCTAGGTTTAGTCAGTGATTCCCCGGTTTTGCATAGTTTATCACTCTTTTATTGGTTGCCCAGTCATCCTAGGATGACAGTTTAGAATCTTTGGATTCTAACAGCAATGGTTGGCTGGAATGGGAACCTTGGATATCGTGGTAACAGCAAGGGCTAAACAAGGTGGAGGGCATTTGATTACCAGGGGTGGCATATATTAAGGGTTAGATTTTCTATAATTACCGATTATCCCATATCTTTTCCTGAAAATTTTTAGACAAGATGATGTGTAGCACCAAACTCGAAAAGTATTGTGGCAAGAAATAGTTAATAGGCCGTACCAAGACCAATTTGGGGTGAACTTGGTTCCTTGGTTTGTGACAATGGATTGACGCCAGTCTGTGGGCAGATTGGAGTTGCTTTGTCTGGCGTGGCTAGCTTGGGGCCCCTGCCTTTGGCTTTGGGCATTGGAGTAAGAATGCCTGGATCATTGAGTTGTAGCTCAAAGTCCTGCCCTTTTCTCGCTGTTTGGCGCTGGCTTGGTTTTGTGCTGGCTACAAACATTAGACGAGGGGAAGGAGATTAAAAACAACTACAAAGACGCTACCAGTGTTCTTGTTGTAGACTGGCGATTGGGGCCGGGTGCTGGTCGTGGTCGCTCCTGGCGAGTCTGAGGAGGTGCTCTATAGTGGCGCTGGGCTCTGATCGTTGTGCCTCATGTAGCAATGCTAGCGTTTCTCTTGCTCATCCGAATTGTTGCTTTCTCTTCAACCGGATGCCTTGTCAACAAGCTTTAGAATCTGAAGTAGTCCCCTAAGACATTGGACGGAGAGTTTAATATTATTACCATGCCAAAAACGTTCTCTGTCTTCAGGCCATGGTGCTTAACGTCTTTCGGTGCATAACGGGCGGACGATTAAACTCATAGAGGAACTCGCAACCTATTTTGCTTCAGTGCTGCGAACTCCATTCTTTAGGGCTACCACCTGTAAGGATAGGTGTGTCTCCTTGAAAGCTACGAGAATTCGGCCCGCAAGTTATAGGGCTGCCTTCGGCTCAGTTAGCACTGGAAGTGGTCCCACCACTCGATGCGGGTCATGTAACTGCTGTAAGCAAATGAGACTTCTCGCTGGTCGTGCATTGAAGAAGATCTGCTTTTCTCAATGGCTGTTACCAATTCCTGCTCCCTGGGTTGGTTGTAATCTAGAAAAGTGGGAGGCTCATTAGCAAGAATCTGTGAGTTGTTTGGGGTGCAGGAGGTAGTATTGGTGAGTGCACCTGTGCTGCTGGCTTTGCAATGTGCTGAACTCATATTCATAAGATGCCGTTTGAATTGGCAGCAACTTGTGCTATGGGTGAGACTATCATGCCGGAGCGTGGTCCATTGGTGCACCTTCGATTGTTGTTGTTGCCAGTACTGGTGTCTTGACCACCTCGCATTGCGGGTGTTCACGCCTCTGAAGGGATTAGACAAAGGTGGAGATAGGGGGAACCCTTAGAAGGTGTTATTTCTTAAACTTCACTTTTATTGATCTGAACTAAATGCTTAACTTTATGTTGCTTAAACCACACCACACCACAGGAAACACCTAGCTGAAGCAGTTACATCCACCCTCTGACATAAACTGCCATCTAAACCCACACACTCACAAGCATCACCTAAATAGACAACAGCTAACACAACGCTCTAGGGTGAACTACTACTAAGGTTCAACTTAACGAGCTGAAGGGCTTCGTCTTGCGTCAAAATTGTGCTCGGATTCCTCTTCATCTTCCTGGGTTTCACCCCACTCCACTTTAGAATGGGTACAAGTTCCATTGTCTCCTGACCTTTCTGAAGGGGTGCTAGCTTCCGACTCCTCTAGGTCCTCTTCCTCCGCATCATTAGCATAAGCCACGGGTGGAACTAATCTAAGTGGGACCTGCTCATTAAGCAAGCAGGTCCTAGACGCGAGTTGAATCCGAGGTGGTAGGCTAACTCTCTTCCTTGCAGTGGTGTGGATCTTGGCTCCTCCAGGGGGTGCTTCTCCTTTTGCCTGTGCTAGCTCCCTCTTCAAATGATCCACTTGGTTTTGCAGTCTGCAAATCTTAGTATGGTTCTCGTTCTCTTGATCATGAGCTGCTATCATCACATCTGCATGAGCATCGTCCATGGCGCTAAGCATCCTCACCAGGCGTTGCACTGTGGCACTGTTCTCTTCCTCAGGGCATTGGTAACTATTGTATTCATCATTGTGGGTTCTGAGCAGATGGTAACGATAAGCAGTATGCCTCAAGCGGATGGCGTAACGGTGGTGAAGTTCTCCAATGGCCTCTAGTTCCACTTCCTAACATGCGTGCTCGAAATCTCTCCCTCCGGCTCCAAAGATCATGGATGGGACTTCTTCACGATCACTTGAAATTGTCAACCGAACCCAACACTTCTCTTCAACGGGATTATGAGTGACTTGCCGATATTCGGGGGCTGGATTGAATCCTATGGCAAATGCCATGTCTCGAAGCTCCTTGACGAATCCTCCAACTCCAAACAGATGTACGGGCTCACAATTCGACATCTATGGAAAGTGACGAGAGGCAAAAATTTGATTAAATGAAGCAAAACAGGTTTAGGCATAAGTAAAACAGAAAGGGTAGCTCGGTAGTTTGGAAATAGATCAAGCAAGAAAAAGAACTGGACATATTTTTTTTCCAATCGAAAATTTTACCAAAGAGGTTGGGGTTTTTTTCTTTTCTGAAGAGAACGAGGTAAGAGCAGTTCTACCAAAAATCTTGGAAGGCTTCTATGGGTCACCATTTGGCAGGTCCTAAAGTCAAGGAGGCTCTGATACCAACTTGCACGCTCGGAATTTCCACCCAAAATTCCAAACGCTTACATGTGTATTAAATCCTCGTCCAGGAATCAACCAAGGTACACAATGATAAATTTGATAACGAAGTACAAATCTATATTGAATAAAGTGACGAATGTATTATTATTACAGAGGTAGATGGAACCACTCAAACAAATAAAAAGTCTAAATAACGAAATTAACTAGCGATGGCGACGTCTCCATAATCCACAGGCAAACTTGACTTGGACCCAGCCTAGTCCTCCAAGTCTTCTGCTTCACTGTAGTACTCTTCTTCTGATGATTTGATATTGCAAGGGTGAGTACATAGAATACTCAACAAGCCACACAGCAAATATGCAAGTGCACAGGATAGCAAAGGATGGCATATATGGCTAATTTTGCATAAACAGCATTTAAAGAAACAGTTGAGAGAGAATTAAAGCAGTATAGCAATTAAGCAATATTAAGTACAGCCCACCTGGCTACACAGGCCCAAACCATCCCAATCTGGATGCCTCATATCTCATTTAAACATTTATTAATAAATGGGACTAATCACGAAAAACATCATTCAGCTTGCCCATGACTACGGGCATGGCTATTCGAACAGTTTTACTCCGGCTAGAGGTGTACAACTTTACCCACAAGACACAACCCCACAACATGTCACCACGCGCCTTGGCACCACCACGATATTTCAGAAAGAAGCTATGACAGGACTCTTTGCATAACATGTCCAATAGAATGACCACCCACCAAGTCCCCAGTAGAGGTGGCCCAACCTCCAGGCTAGAGAAACTCTTGGCTCCCAAACATATGGTCTTATTGGCACTGTCATTATGGATTTATTGACACTACCACCTATCAACTAAACACACCATGGTGTCTCCTACTAGGGCATGCTACACTACAAGTCCAGCCGTTGTCCATGCTGGCTTGTGGTTAGTACGATAAATGCTTCACAATAGTAGCTCGTGAACCGGTCCTTAATTGTTGTGAGCTCCGCTAGCAACAAAACCAACCTGGTGCTCACAACCAACCATTCATTCATGTTTTAGTTGTCCCTTAAGAATTAGTCTCACACGACCACCGTCGTGAATAGAACCATCATCATTTTATGTGTAATCATATGTGAATAACACCCTTTATGTGATTCTATAGTTTCTAAGCTGAGCTAAGCAACCTAGAACCCATATTTCAGCTAGCTAGTCATATGAATCCCATAGGTACAGAGGTAGGGTAATCAAAACAACGGGCTATAAACAAGGATCAGGGTTTTCCTTCCCAATGTCATTCTAAAATAAATGCACTTTTGAATTAAAACAGAGATTTAAATCATAGGATCAACATGTTCAAAGGGTTATGGATCAGTGTGACTTGCCTTGGTGCTCCGCAAAGTCCTCTGAACCCTCCTCGGCGTAAACCGGCTCTTCCGGAATGTCCGAAACTATAGGCAAGTAACAAAACGAGCAAAAACAGTACATAAGCACACAGCAACAGCATATGTGGATATTTTTAATGGATAGATCTTAATTTTTAAAGAATTTAGAGACTTAAACAGTCTCAATCTGAGTTCATACGAATTAGTTATGATTTTTTGAAGTTTAAACCGATTAAAACCATTTACAGGAATTATTAAAGTATTAATGATGCAATAATGAATTAATTTTGAAAGGAGATTTATTGCATCATTAGGGAACGGTCCATCGTAGACTAAATCCACAGGATCAGTCCACCGGGTTGAACGGTTTGGATGGATCAGATCAAGATCCAACCGCACGGAACAAAGAACCTAGATCTACTGGCTCAGATTAAAGAACCCAATCACGGCACTCAGATGAGCGACACCTGGCGCCGATCTAGCAACCACGGGGATGGAGGGGTGACTGGGTGACTAACGGGGCGACGGTGAAGACATCTGACTACGCTGGTGACTCGAGCGGCGAGGTTTGGCAGTGATTCCACGCACTGCGGCGGTTGCGGCTTGCACCTAAGGGATGAGGTCAAAGAGGCGATCTTACCTTGCAGGTACTAGGCGACGAACAGCAACGGATTGACCACCGGTGACGAGGAAAGGCGGCGGAGACCTTCGGGTACTCGACGGTGACGGCGCTCCGGCGGGGAAGGGCGGTTGCCGAGTGGCGGACTAGGTGCTGCACTACTCGGAGATCCTGACTAAGCAGTCGGCAAAGGGCGGTGACGGTCCGAGTGGCAGCGCTTCGGTGACTGAACTTGGCGGCGGCGGCACTGGATCTTACCGTAGCTGGGGCTCTTCGGGGTGTTTAGTCCAAAGGCAGCACTGACTGAGGGGAGGACGACGGTATATATATAGGGTTGCCAATCAGAAGAGTCCGAGGCAGATAAGGCAGATATGGCGGCGGCGGACTACGAGTTGATCCCGAGTTTGGGCTCAAACCCGAATTGTTTTACTCTGGGTTTTGAGGGGATTGGTGATGGGGATAAAGAGGAGAATTTCCTCATGGGTGGCGGTGACTGCTTGGGCTTGGACTCATCCTGATGAGAATGAAGACTCCGACAAGTGGGGTCCTCCTGTCGGTGGGGAAAGGAAAAGGAGAAAGAGAGATGGGCCAAGTTGGGCTGCGGGAGAGGGAAAGAGAGACAAGGGGAGATGTGGGCCGAAATCAGCCCATGGCCCCAGGAGGAATTTTAAAAACCTTTTTCATTTTATTTATTTACTGAATTGTTTTTCTATTTATTAAAAATACTTCCATAGCTCAAATAATTCCTAGAAAAATCCAGGGACTACAAGAATTAAAGAAGTATTTAATAAAATTTTCTCCGGCCCATTTTTATATTGCAATTCATTTGGGATTTTTATTAACCACTCCTTGAGGCTTTTAATTCATTTCTAGGAATTATATTTTCACAGGCATTATTTATTAACTTATTTTTACGATGTGACACAAGCCCCCAAACTACAAAGGGCCAAGAGATTGGAATTGTTTGAAGTTCTTGAGCTGGAAGATGTATTTGCCTTGCAAAGACTTGGCATCGCTCGCATGTGCGAACTATGTCTTTAGCGTCTGTTACCGCAATCGGCTAGAGAAAACCCTGCCTGTAAGCCTTTCCGACTAATGTCCTGGATGCAACATGTTTTCCACGGAATCCCGAGTGGATCGACTGCAGAATCTGCTTGCCCTCCTCAGATGTGGCGCAACGCATGAGGACTCCGGATGTGCTTCAACGGTAAAGGTCTTCCCCGACTACAAGAAAACATTTGCTTCGACGTTTAATCTTCTCGGATTCGCTGCGATCTTCTGGGAGTTCGTCGTCCAAGAGGAATTTGTAAATTGGAGTCTGCCAGTCTTGAGAGATAAGTAGTACTTCGCTTGTTACCGGGGTAGATTCAGCCCTTGACTGCTCGCCCACTAGTTTCTTCTTGACTGATGGCTCCAACAGTTGTTTGACAAAAACCCTAGTTGGACCACTTCTCGTTTGGATCCCATGTTAACCAATTCATCTGCAACTTTGTTGTATTATCGTAATACATGAGTTATCTCCAGCCCGTCGAACTTATTTTCCAGCTTTCGTACCTCCTGACAATACGCTACCATATTATCGTCAAGACATGTCTAGTCTTTCATGACTTAGTTGACCACGAGTTGAGAATGACCCGATCAGGGTGGTCCGCACGGTCAAACGTGATTGGTGTTTTTGACCAACGCAAGTACTGGGGGGCGTCTGCAGAGACCGAGTTAACTTCGCGTGCTGTTAGGTTCTGCTTCCTCTTAGACTCGTATGCAGTCGGCCCTCCAAAGATGTGATTGAGCTTAGCCTAGGGATCTTGGTAGTCGCTGGCTGTGCCCGGATCTGGCTTGTCTTTATTGCTGCCAGATGTTGAAGTCTGCTCGAAAGCAAACTTCTTGAGCATGAAGCAGTCCTTAGCCATGTGCTTGCCCTTTGGGTGAAAAGGGCATGGCCCATTCATCACTTTTTGGTACTGATCTGTCCTCCGGGGTCACGACCGAGTACGCTCCATAGCAGCCACCACGCTATCCGACTTGCGCTTGCCGGACTTGTTCTGTGCCGGCTCATCGTTGTCTTTTTTGTCCTTCTGTCGGGGCTCCTTCTTGTCGTCCAGGGCCTCAGCAACTGCATCGGCCGAGTCAGCGTATTTGTTGGCCATGTCAAATAGAGCCTTGACAGAAGTTGGAGGCTTCCGAGTGAACTTGGCAATAAACAGGGTGTCTCTGACTCCCTTACAGAAGGTGGCGATGATGACCTCATCCTTGATCTTTGGGATTGAATTCCTCTTCTCTGAAAACCTCTTGATGAAATCATGAAAAGACTCATTCTTCCATTGATGGCACCGATACAGGTCGTACTCGGAAGATGGCCTCTCATATGTCCCTTGAAATTTGGCGATGAAGCATTCCCAAAGTTCTCCCCAAGAGCCAATTGATCTCTTAGGAAGTCCTGTTAGCCATGTCCTCGCCGAGTCAGCTAGAGCGACTAGGAGGTAGTTAGCCATGGCCTTATGATCTCCTCCAGCTGCTCGGATTGCCAGAGTGTAAACCGTGAGCCAGGACTCGGGGTTGGTCTTCCCATCGTATTTTTCAATTCTAGTCGGCTTGAAGCCTGATGGCCAGTCGACTTGTTGCAGCTCATGGGTAAAGACCGGTACACCTTCATCTGTGTGAGAACTCCAACTGCGACTATGGCAGTGAAACCACTCATGGTGGAGGCCGAAGCACTCATTCTTGTCTTCTAGTCGGCGACGCTCATCTTCCTCGCGTTCGTGGCGTCGTGCATTGATGTCTTGCCAAAGAACACATTGTAGTCGGCCTCGGACATCCTTGTTATCCCAACAGTCGTCTTGATGTCAGCGCCACCGGTCATTATTGTGGTTGCCGAGTGATGTGTGGCATGACTCCGTGTGCGGCTGACTGGAGCCAGCCACTCAGCGTCATGTTAAGGCAGATGAGACCACCATTGGAGAAATCGCCCTGATGGACGGTATGAGAGTGTCACCCGACTGTTGACGCTGATGCCAGTAGCGGTGATCGTGGCTTTAATCCTTGCTATCATCAGGGTGGCCTGGTGATCAGGCCCAAACTGCAGTGTATCCAGTAAGGTTGCAGCAGCCACAACGTTCTGTTGAGGGGTCACAAAGACGTCATGGTCGCCAACTCGGATTTGGAGGATCTCCTGTTGAGCAGTGTGCCCGGCCTTGTGTAGATTGTCATTGTGAACATCATGCTCGGCCTGTAGGCATCTTGCATCTTCCTCTTGTTGTTCACATAGTTGGCGGGCTTCCTCTTCTTGCAAATCACGTAGTCGGCGTGCCTCCTGAGGAGGAGCTGAGCACTTGGATGTCATAAAGACTTCACGTGGTGGAGAAAAGCTCACCGAAGTGCTGTCCGATTGAGAGTCGGAGTCAAAATAGTTGAGGGGGGTAATAACGACCCCGACCTCCCTAGATCCAATCTCGAGCGGCTCTAAGCCGTATCCAAGTTGAACTCCAAGGGATCGGGTCTACCGTGTCAAATGTTGATTGAAGAAATCTGCAACGTCACCGAGTCCGAACAGGAGATTGACGATCTCCTCCTTTCTTAGCCCAATCTCGGCTACCTCAAGGCCGAGTCCGAGTCAAACACTGAAAAAAAGAGTTGTCCCTAGACTCGGGCATGTTGGAGGTCACTGCAGCATGTCGCTGAAAATTGCTGCGGCATTGCATAGGCCGACCGGCGCGGAGTCGGCTTGGTCCCTGGTCGATCAGATCAGATCTGAGTAAGACAGGGTAAGGTTGCCAAATTTGTCGGCGACGAAGTCGAGGCTCCTAAAGCTGATTGTTTGCCCGGGGAAGAAGTTAATGCTGTTGACTCCAGTGATTGGATCCATCAGGCTTGTTGAAGATGATCTCGCTAAAGCCCCTACCTAGCGCGCCAACTGTCCATGTTTTACACCGGCAATAAGAATATGTGGCTACTTGTGAGACCTAAACTTGATAGATTGCAAAGGAACACGAGACAATTTATCCTGGTTCAAGCCCTCAGGGTGAGGTAATACCCTACTTCCAGCTGTTGTGTATTGCCTTTGAGGTTTCTCTGGTGAGATTATGATATGCCCTCGAGGAGGCATCCTGCCTCCCTTTATATACCGAGGAGACAGGGTTACAAGGTAGGAATCCCAGTCGGACTCCGACCAAGGGATTTCCTTCTAGGAATACAACGTGCCCGACTAGGACTATATCCTTTCCTTGTCATACAAGGTAATGTATGCCGAGTCCTATTGTATCCCTAATTACAAGATTAGGCACATCCTCTGTCTGAGTGGCCTTAATGCTTCTCATGAGGTACCCGGGGCCCATGGCCTCCACACAATTCTTGCCGATACAAAGCATCAATAGTTGGTGCGCTAGGTAGGGGAAATCGTCAAGATCACTGTCAACAAGCCTGATGGATCTCATCACCGGAGTTGACGCATCAAGTTCTTCCCCAAACAAGCCATCAGCTTCGGGAGCCTTGACTTTGTAGCCGACAATCTCAACAAACTCACCCTGTCCGACTCGGTCTCAACCAGATTGGCTAGGAACAAGGCCGATCTAGCGCCAGTCAGTTTACTCAACACTGTGGCAGTGTTTGGCGATCTACTATGGTGATATCCAACTCTCTTTCGCAGTGTTCGAATTGGATACGGCCCTAAGCCGGCTGAAATCAGGCTTGGGGGAGACGAGGTCGTCAATTTCCCGCTCGGACTCAGCAATTCCATGGCCAACTTCAATTCTAATCTGGCACGACAAACTCCGCCCTCTGGAATTCAACTCGGATACGGCCTAGAGCCACTCGGGATCGGATCTAGTGAGGTTGGGGTAATCCTCACGCCAATAAACTACTCTGAGTCCGACTCTCGGTCGGATAGTAGTTCGGGGAGCTTCTCTCCACTGCGTGAGGTCTTCATGGCATCAAAGGAATCAACTCTGTCACAAGATGTACGCCGACTGCGCGACCAGCAAGAGGAGGAGGCTCGCCAATTGCATGAGCAACAAGAGGAAGAGGTGCCACATCTACAAGCCGAGCACGACGCACGTAATGACAATCTGCCCAAGGCTAGTCGGACAACGCAACAAGAAATCCTCCAAACCAAGGTGGGCAACCATGACATCTTTGTTACACCACAGCAGAACGTCGTGGCCACTGCAACCCTCCTAGACACTCTACAGCTGGGGCCCCATCATCAAGCTACTCCAACTATCCCAAGAATCAAGGCCATGATAACTGTTGCAGCTTGTCAACAATGTCAGCTGTCAGGAGACACCCTCGTCCGGTCGAACAAAACAACTTCAGATGCTGCAACATCGTCTACAGCAGCACGACACCGAGCGACAAGCGTTGGGCAACGCCGCTCGGAGATGAATCACATTTCACAAGGGCGTAATGATGATCGTCGGTAGAACCACCATGACGGGTGACAAGACGATCGCGATGCTCGAGAAGCACTACGAGGTGACCTCCGCCATGACATCAACGCCCAATGCCGAGAGCATGAGGAGGACGAACGATGCCGACTTGACGACAAGCATGAGCATTTCGGCCTTCACCATGAGCATTTTCACCGAAGTAGTCTTAGCTGGAGCCTTCACTTGGACAAGGGAGTCCCTGCCTTCTCGTGCGAATTACAGCAAGTCGACTGGCCCACTGGCTTCAAACCCACTGGCATAGAGATGTACAACGACAAGACCAATCCAGAGTCCTGGCTTACCATATATACCCTGGCGATCCGAGCAGCAGGAGGCGACCACAAGGCTAGGGCAAATTATCTCCTAGTTGCCCTAGCTAACTCTACATGGACATGATTGACGGGGCTTCCCAGAGGGTCTATAGGCTCCTGGGGGGAACTCCGTGAGTGCTTCGTGGCCAACTTCTAGGGAACATACCAAAGGCCAGCTTCCGAGTACGATCTATACCAATGCCATCAGAAGAAGAACGAGTCTCTCAGAGTCTTCATCAAGTGCTTTTCTAAGAAAAGGAATTCAATCCCCAAGATCAAGGACGAGGTTGTCATAGCCGCCTTCCGCAAGGGAGTCAGAGACACCCCGTTCATCACCAAATTCACATGGAAGCCACCAGCATCCGTTAAAGCTCTTTTCGACATGGCAAATAAGTATGCTGATTCAACTGACACCGTCGCCAAGGCTATCAACAACAAGAAGGAGCCACGTTAGAAGGAGCGATGGGACACTGACGACACGGCCCCGTCTAAGGCTAGGAACTGCAAGAGCAAGTTGGAAGACATCATGGCCACCATCGACTGCGCCTGACTGTGACCCCCCCAAGGTGGATGACTACCAAAATGTCATGAACAGGCCATGCCTTTCCACCCAAAGGGGAAGCATGCAGCCAAAAATTGCTTCATGCTCAAGAAGTTTGCTTCTAAGTAAACTTCTACGTCTGGCGAACAGAAGGACAAAGACAAGCCAAACTCGGGTCCAGCTAGCAATTATCAAGATCCCTTGGCTGAGCACAACCACATATTTGGGGGGCCATCGGCATATGAGTCCAAACGCAAACAGAAGCTCACTGCTTGAGAAGTTTACTCAGTCTCCACTAACAGCCCCAAATACCTTCACTGGTCCGAAGTGGTGATTTTGTTCGACCGCACGGATCACTCTGACCGAGTGGCACACCCTGGGTGGTATCCCCTTGTCCTAGACCCAGTCATCAGAAACATTAGGTTGAAGAAGGTTCTCATCAATGGAGGAAGGACACTCAACATCCTTTTTGCCAAAACACTCGATGAGATGAAAATTCATCTATCTGAGTTACGGCCGAGCACAGCTCCTTTCCACGGGGTAATTCCCGGTCTATCTTCAACCCCACTCGAACAAATTACGTTGACAGTCACCTTTGGAATGAGGGAAAATTTCCACGCTGAGAACATCTGTTTCGAGGTCGCCTACTTCGAGACAGCTTACCACGCCATACTTGGAAGACCAGCGCTTGCAAAATTCATGGCAATACCCCACAACACATACATGATGCTCAAGATGCCTGGCCCAGCAGGAGTGCTCTCCCTATGCAGTGACGTTAAGCAAGCCTTCACCTGCGACAAGGAGAGCTATGAGTTGGCCCAGTCACAAGAGGCTACAGTCGGACGAAGCAATATCCGATTAGCAACGTCAACTTCAAAGGAGGACGACGAAGCCCCGGTGAAAAGGGAGGCCAAGTCAGGAATTTCAGCAGAGTTAGAAACTAAGAAGATTCCCCTGAAACTTTCTGACCCCACCAAGACTGCGCTTGTCGGGACCGGACTCAACCCCAAATAGGAAGATGAGCTCGTCACCTTCCTCTAGGCGAACAAGGACATTTTAGCTTGGAAGCCTTCCGACATGCCTGGTGTACCAAGGGAGGTGATCGAGCATTCCCTCAACGTCAAGCCGGAAGCAAAATCAATCAAGCAATGGCTACGGCAATTCGCACAGGACCACAAAGATACTATCCACGAGGAGATTACCAAGCTCCTATCAGCCGGGTTCATCAAGGAGGTCTACACTAGCATTGGCTGGCAAACCTAGTTTTGATCCAGAAGAAGAATGGTAAATGGAGCATGTGCATCAACTACACTAACTTAAACAAGGCGTGTCCCAAAGACCCATTTGGTCTACCCAGCATAGATCAGGTGGTTGATTCCACTGTGGGATGCGAGCTACTCAGCTTTCTCGACTACTACTCGAGATACCACCAGATAAATCTCAAGGACGAGGACTGCCTGAAGACTTCTTTTATCATGTCGTTTGGGGCATACTACTATGTCACTATATAATGAGAAGCAAGGAGCCCCCTGGGGCCTAGACCACCAGAGATAATCATGGAACCCGTTGCATCCATCAAGTTTAGGTCTTGCGAATAGCCCCATACAATTATTGCCGATACAAAGCATCGACACTTACAAAGAATTTGCACTCTCGTGGCAAAGGCGGGCGATTTACAGTGCAAATCAACAAAGATAGACAAACTAGGTAAAAGGTAAAGTAGAGGACATTGCTAAAAAGTAGAAAGGTAGAACGATTCGATTGATCGATTGTCGGGGCTTTTTGATGTTAGATCAATTGAATCAGCCATAGCCCTTATAAAGGGATTGGTCTTGCCTCCACAGAGCCTTCTCCACATCCTATTAGGCTTAGAGATCAATTAGAACATAAAAAACCCTATAGACACCTAAGGAAACATGAGAGAAACTCTAACGGGACTTAGACAAACGGTTGGTCCGACCATCGGGTCATCTAGTCCAACCGCCTATACACCGCTGGTCCTACCGGCTCCCAAATGGCGGTTGGACAGGCCTCATATAGAAGGCTCGGGTCCCTTTCCAAATTTGGCTTCTAATTTCCATATATTTCCTTTAGTGCCAAATTTAGGTGTCAACACTGCCCCCTTGCCTTTTTTGGCAAACTTGTGAGCCAAAAAGCATAGAACACATGGCCTTAGGGCAATAACATCTATTAGCCATATGAACTTTCTAAGCGTTTGGCAAATCGTTCTCTTTGTATTGTCTCAACAAAGTAAGAATTTTCCGAAACGATTCACACAACTCAGTATCTATCTTCTCTTTTCATCTTTTCAACCTATTCCATAACCAAACGTTTATAGGTCACCTTACCAACATTAATGTATTATAGTCATTGACTGATAAATCACATTGCTAAACCTAGGAGAATCAACCGGCAAAATGAATTACCCCCAAGCCGATTGATAAATTCCACTAATGTCTTCAAGTACTTTATCCATAGCACTTTTAGATTGAGTGGCATCTAAATATTTTAAAGCACTCTTTCTATGGTTCAGCAATGTAATTCTTTTTTAAGTGTATTCAAATGCTTAGCGCAGAACACTTCGGTCAACCCTCTTACTTGGATCACTCAATTATTCAACTAGTGGAATCCCTGAATAGCTAACTTGAATTCCTAAAACTTCAACCGAATTTTGAAAAATCAATTCGGCTATTCAATCACCTTTTGAGCTCATGCCCCCCAGCTATGTACTATGGGCTGCAATCTCCTGGTCAGACTAGCATTATAACCTCGTCAAGAAGATTTAGACAGGTTGAGGTCCTCGATGAGAGGTAATACCATAATCCTATTTGGCGAATTGCGATCCGCAAAATTGTATTGCTCTGTTGACTTGCATCGATTTGGCTGTCTAATGTATGACACTTCTCTCTCGATCTCGGGACTCCTGCTCCCCTTATATACCATGGGGGGCAGGGTTACATATTAGGTATCCAAGCTGAGTACGACTTTGTTTCCTATTCTATTTATAGTAAGATACATGAGGGTGTCCGTCTAGGACTCTATCCCGTGCCTTGGGAGGCACATCTTCATGTCTCCGAGTTCTATTCAATATCTAACTATATGGCTCAGCCCACCTCTTCTCCATCTAGTTGGATAGGCCTCCATGTGGGAACCCGGGGCCCATGTCTTCCACAATCACACTGAGCAGGAGGCCACCTAGGAGTGAGAAGACTTCCTAAAGGACAAATAACCCCATCTCTTTCCATATATAGGTAAACAATCTCGAGGATGAGATTATTTTAAGGGGGGTAGGTTTGTAACATCCTGAAATTTAAAATTCGAAGACTCACAAACACCAAAAACCTATTTGCAAAACCTGCATCATGTTGGATCTTTCTGGATCACGGTCTAGCTGTTTGTGCCCATGCCAGAAAGATTTCCAAAGTAATTCACCATGTGATTAAATTCAAATTCTTTTCAAACTACTATACCTCCTTTGGGGATTATTTTCCAAATTTCCTAGCACATCTCCAAATCCTAAAACATGATGGGCCTAGCCCAGCCCACTAGCACTAGGTCTCTATTCTTATCCCCTATACAGGCCCAAGAACCAGCCGGTCTACTAGGCTGGCCTGGCCAGCCGAACCCGACAACCAAGCCATATGGCCTAGCTGCTAGGCTGGCTGATTGAGCAGCCCAAGAAAGCGACCCAACCACCCCCATCCCCCTTCCCGGCCTTGGGCAGTTAGGCGAGCCGGCCCAACCGGCCTACCAAGCCGCTTGTGAGGACATCCCGAGAATTGTACCACAATTTGCAACTTGCCACGTCAATGCTAACTATTGGAGTGGTGGGGTCCCAAATAAAACCAAATAAAAACGGTAACCACCACACCTCAAAGTAAACTTGACATCGCGAACCATAAATACATTACAAACTCATGGCGCCGAACCATGATTTTATGTTAAACAAATTATTTTTAGAAACTCCTTAGACTATACAAATGCATATGCATCCTATTATGGCAGTGCATTTTAAGATCCAAAAACATTCAAAAGAAGGCATGCACATGAAATGGTAATGATTTTATTTATCTCCACATTTTTATGTCACACTTTTATTTATACACATTTAGTCATATTACATTTTCTATTTTTGTAAGGTAATTGTTAAAAATCTTTATGCACCAACCCTTAAGCATTTTTAACTTAATCAAAATTCTTGTGCACAATTGAATGTGTATTACTTCCATTTTCAATTGCCTTAAGGAGAGGGTACTAGGAATTTCTAGTATGGATCCCTGTGCCATGTTTTACATTGTATTATATTTTCATATTTTGACCTAGGGTGAGTTTTTAGCTTGAAGTCTAACTATCAAAGATTTTTAACAAAACCCTTTTTAAATTAACTCTAGTTAATCTACCTCTCATTTTGCTCCCTTGCAGAAAAACATACAAGATTTTACCTTCGATGGGTTTTTATTATTTTATTTCAGTTCAAATTCCAAAAGTTGAAATTTGGGTTTGTTACAGCTCTAACCCCCTTAAAATGAATCTCGCCCCTGAGATTCGGGTCTGACTCGTTAGGGATAGGGTAATCTAGGTTTTGGTCTACTATACTGGTTTGGAAACTGATAGATGGTAAGTTGCCTAAGGTACCATGTCTGCAGTTCTTTTTAATAACAACATAACGTCATCTATTTTCATGGGGTGAGGATGGTTATTATGGTGTGGACAAAAGGTTGTGCCCAAGTGCAATAGGGTATGTTTTGGTGAATGATACTTCCTTACTATAGGAACTATATCGGGTATTAGGGTTTTTCAAACAAATCAGGTTCAATGTCTTTTGAGAGATTAACTTCTTAGTGATCTATTATGACCCCAATTAGTTCTTAATTTAAACTACTCCAAATTTTTGGGAAGGTCCTTTTGAATAACAAGGAGTCCCCTAATTGTGAATATCTTTTTACCTGGTATGCTCTACTTCGGGCTACTTATAGTCTATTTAATATTTACTTAGGACATCAAACAACAAATTTCAGATTCCAAATTAAACTAGTGCATAACTATTATTATTACATCCATCTCAAAGGGTCCATATATAAAAGGCTACATAAGGGTCATCTTACACATACAAATCAAAATTCTCTCCTCCCTCTACCAAATTTTAATAAGGGCATTCCACACTGAATAGGGTAGTTAAGGTGGATTAACAAATTACAAGTGGTCACTACTTCCAGCATACCTAGGGTGGCTATACATAGTCTTCCAAAGGTTGAGGTATTACTGCTTAACAGTCCATTTTCAGTTCAAAGGCACGTCCATACCACTGAACATAACGGGCCAGTCCATTAGGTCCCATGGTCCCCAATGGTGGAAGTGCCGATACAAGGAAATGACGAGCAAGCCGATTTGCAGGACCAGGTATGCCCGTGGTCTCGGCATAAGTCCTGGTGGGTGGTGGTAAAATCTCTTCAGGAGCATACATAGCATCCCCTCCATACATAAGCTCGGGTGAGTAGAATCCTTCACGGAACCTAGGCAACATACGTCTTTCGATGGTGGCAATTCTTGTATAAGCATGGTTTAGTTCTGCAGTCATGAGATGGGTAAGTTCATCCAATAAACGCAAGAGCTAGGCTAGCTGAAGGTAGGGGGTATCCGGTTCCTCTCTTGCTTTTGGCAGTTCTGGAAAAAGTATTATGTCCATTTTCTTAGTTCACTACTGGAAAGTAACGGTAGAGGTCAGCTAATTCTAGCAGTTCACAGCGAAGACGTGCAATAGCTACATAAGCACCATGTTACATGGCAGAAAGACAATTCCACCCATGACCTTCGTAGTGGCAGTCTCTTTCAATTGGACTCCTACCTCGGACATACACTTGGGCCATATAAAGAACTTGTGAGGTGCCAATAGTCTTAATGAAGATGTGGTACTCTGGAGGTTGGGTGAATCTGGCATGTTGTAGCGTTATCCAAAGATTGTGTTGCATAGTGTTCTCATTGTAACCCCCTAAAAAACAGAAGGGCTCGTATGCAGCTACCATCTATAGAGATATAACAGGGTTAACATTAGTACCATCAATAAAGGTTGAGTGAAACTGGCAATCATATGAGGGCTATTATTGGGCAATGTTCCTGACATTAAGGAAACTAGTTTACAACTCTATGATGATACAAGGTTATAAGCTCTATAGGATACAAAGGCATAGGCTCTAGTTAGATCTCAGACCACTAATGGCATGAGCATGTCCGAGAATACATGTATATCAGGTTCGTAGGTGTAACTAGAATGATTTAATCTCATCAACTTAGAAGATGCTAATTAAGGACGTACCATGAATGTCCAATGGTTCTAACTTTTATGGATTCTATGTCTTCATATTGGTGTACTGCCCCCCTTAAAATTGTAAAATTTTTCACACTAATTAGATTCATGCAGGGAGAATAAGCTAACTAGATGTTCAGGTCTGTCCCACATGTTTATAAGCTGAAAACAGAGCCTAAAGGCCAAGTTAGATGGATTTTCAAATTATAAAACTTATATATTCAGGTTCCCGGTGAAGTGTAATTTGCCCTGTGAAAGATTTAGATTTTTAGCTCAAGTGGATTTCTCTGTAGAAACTGAACAAGACCTATGATACAGTTCTGAAACAGATTGTTAAGCGGTCTTGTAGAATTTTTATCTCTTAATCTACTAGTTCAAACATTCCCAGAAAATTTATGGAACTTCCCTGATGAGTACTTCAGATATAGACCAAAAATCAAAATTTTACCTCTTACGGTTTGGGCTACACAAAATTATTAATCCGGATAACTACAGATTTCAGGATATGAGCATGCATATTAGATAAATTTTTATACCCTGATGCACTGATTCAAAAATTCCAGAAAAATTCATGAGGCCTACTGGAGATGTCTACAAGCTACTTTTAAAATCCCAGAATTTTATCACGTATGGTCTATCCTGCATAAAGTTATGAAGCATGCTAACTACTGATTTCAGAACATATGCAACTATTAGCATTTGAATTTTAAAACAAGTTTTAAGCACTTTAAATGCACCATTTTTTTTACGTCATGAAGTTAACTAGGTCCAGAGGCTACAAGAGATTTGGGAGGTCCACCTAAGCAAGCAATCTAGTGGCCAAAGCACAACAGTTCCATACTTGCCCCAAACTATCCATTCTAGGTCTTCTCGGTAACTTTGAAATGCCGGGACAGGAGAAGGTTAAAATCACACAAATTCACTTTTGGTACAGAAGTACCATGATGAAGTGTTATAACCTAACATGTCTATAAAATTTTTAATTTGTTGTTCCATTTTTTAAACCTACACTCTATAGGCCATTTCGAACCCGAAATTTTGCAATCTCGCTCTAGTTATTAGGAGAAGATTATAATGGGACTTTGAAAACCTTTCTAAACACTTGGTACTGGTTTGTGGTGGTTATTAGGATGTTTCAAACATATTTTTACAGAAGTACCATTTTTCAAAAGCTTCCAGTCCTATAGAACAAGAATAGTGTTTAAAATCAAAATAAAGACAGAGGAGAGTAGTTCCTAGAGAGGGATGAGATGTAAGAATTTGATAGGTTTTCACAAATAATTTGTAGCAGAGAACAAAGTCCTCAAAATAATTTTAGAAACCAATCTAAACGACCATCTCAAGGGGCTCCTATAGTCAGTCTTGCTTTGATACCACCGCTGTGAGGACACCCCGAGACTTATACCGCAATTTGCAGCTCGCCACATCAACACTAACTATTGGAGTGCTGGGGTCTCAAATAAAACCAAATAAATATTGTAACAACCACACCTCAAAGCAGAGTTGACATCGTGAACCATAAATACGTTATAAACTCATGGCGCCGAACCTAAAATAAATGAGATACTCGACAGAATAGCTTCTACCAGTCTTTCCCGAGATATGTCCGTCAAACCACACGATGTTGGCTACCAAGGGACTACATATCATGGAGGACTCGATCCACACAAGCTATTAAGAAAATATCCCAAATATTTCAAGCTCATACTTGTGTTCGATTAGCTCCCAGGACAAGTACTTGTCCCACACGTTCATCTCAAGCAATGATATACAATAAATGGGTGTACAAGTAAATAAACTACATCTACAAAATCAGAGTTAGATAGGCCAACCGGCCAAATAATACGGTTCAGCGGAAGCTCATCTAGCCATACCCACAGGCAACCGACTAGGGATTGGCCCCTTTAAAGAACCATCCTGAAGAAGAAATGGTTCCCGCAATACTCAACCTACAACAAGTTAAGCAACAATAATACAAGCAAGAGTTAGTATATTACTGAGATAATGTACTAGCAAGAACAATCCTAATAAAGCTACATGCAAGCTCTAAGTCAAGGAAAAGCTATTTGTAGTCTCATCTTTGCATAAAGGCAATTTTTGTTCACAAGCATTTGCAACGGTGTTTAATAAAACATTATAAACATATATAACAGGTAAGGAAGTGATCAACATAATAATTTTTCCTGTTTGCTGCCCTCCACGGCAACAAACCATCATAGCCTCATCACAACCATAGTAAACATCAAAACCACCAATCCATATCCCAATTTCATAAACACATTTGTAAAACATAAATCTATACTCATGACATGTCACTATGTTGCTCATGACCGCGACCATGGCTAATCAATTAGTTTTGACTCTGCAGAGTTTGTACAACTTTACCCTCATAATGTGAATTCTCTAGTTTGTCTTGTGCTAGCCAAAGCACTACCACACTTTGCACATTGAGTGCGGTCTAGAGGTCACAACGTAGCCTTTACATTGATCAATGCCTAGCCTTGCACCAGCGACAGCAAACGGGAATCCACACCGAGGGGCTACCTCGATGCCGCTAGGTGGCGGGTCCATGCCTTAACCTAGCGCTGTGGCGACAAACCCTCTATTTCCCCACGAGGCACTATACTGTTATATTGGACAGACTTAGACGCTTAACGCCGTTACGGGCCGTTAGTGTGGGTCTAACAATTTTTGACTTTTATGCAAATCGGTCCTTGCCCACTATCCCCTTGCGGATGAGTGGGTCCCGCGTGCCAGAGAGACAAAGCAAAAAAGTGCACAGTAGGGCAGTGCCGGCGAGCTTCTCGGCAGCGGTGACGGCAAACGGCGGCTTGCCTTGGGCTGCAGTCAATAGAGAAAAGGTGGAGGAGGTTGTGGCGAAGCTGTGGGTGGTCTCCTTGCTAGCTGGAACGGCCATAATCTCCTCAACGATGTGCTATAGCGGCGGCTGTTTTTGGGCTATAGGTGCAAATGGAGTTAGGGGCTCGACCAAGTCATCCTATTGCATGCATGGGGTCTTAAGGGCTCCTAGGAATCTTACCTAGGTGAGTGCTAGGCATGGTGAGGTCTGGACGGCGATGGTGATGCACGGATCGGCTCGGTGGCGGCAGAAACCAGTGGCCTTCGTCGGCGGCATGCTACGGTCAACAAGCTGCCAAGCAATAGAGTGCACGATGTCATGCAAGACCAAGGCGGCTACACGTGCAATGAATCAAACTAAATCTCACTAGGAAGCAAGAAATCAGCGGCAGCAACTTAGATCGAAGCCGGGGAAGACGGAGGCTGATCTCGAGCTTAGCGGCACCGCAGCTCAATCCCTTTGGTCAGCGGGCTTCTTGAGGTGAGGCAACAATGTTGGCACGGTGACTTGGTCTACAATGTCTTGGACTGGTCGGAACAGCGACGATGTCACAGCGGTAGTCTGGCAGAACAGAGAACGAGGACAGTAGCACCACGGCGGATTCAACCAGCAAATCTAGGGTAATATAATATGAAAATGGAATGATCAGGAGGTGTCAATCATGTTCCCGTGATCGAGAGAGGATGGCGCTCACTAGAGTTGGCTTGGGTTCGATTGAACACTATCGGTGGCAAAGAAAAGGGTTTGGTTTCCGGCGACTTCGAGGGGTTTCCTTCGGGTTTCTCAGTGGGAACGTGAGGAGGAAGAGGAGGAGAGGTAGCTGGAGTGTTTTGAGACGAAATGGCCGAAGCTTCCTAGAGGTGTGCTTGTCTATGTAGCTCTGTAGGCTGAGGGAGGAAGAGGAAGGAGGAGGAGACACGTTGGCTGTGGCTTGCCGAGGTGTATCCACCTCTACAGTGGTCAAGGTGGGCCCCACATGAGTGAAATATTTTATCACACTACTTTGAGCTAGGTTTCGGCCATGACTAGTGGGTCCATGTAGTGACATTCTAGGTGAAATTGAGGAGGATGGCTACAAACATGGGTGAAACACACTGTCCTAAGTGTCTAAAAGTGGGACAGGGGCCTTGTGGGTCCCACATGGAAGTGAAATAGAGAGAGGAATCCTCTAGAGACTAAGTGTGGAAAGATGTGCTAGCTAGCTGTCTTGCACATGGGATTTTACCAACTTACAGTAGGTTTCTAGGGTTGGCAAAATTACTGTGAGAAGATGGATATGTGTTCTACTGACCTGGCAAATTCCAAAGCTGGAGGCCTGATAGTTTTAATGTGGCAAAAAGATGAAATAGTCATAGTGACACAGTCTTCTGCAGTCCATTTTATTTCCTAGATTTTTGCACTTATCATTTTTTATGTTTTCTTCAAGAATTAAATTAGGCCAAATTTTCTGGTTGTAGGGTACATCTTGGTACACATTTTGGTAGGAAGGCACTGCTTGAGTAGTCTTTATTTTTATTTGGTGAAAAATAAGAACTAAGCAATTTATTTTGGCTAGTTTTCCTAGTTTTGCTGATTTGGAAGATTTTATTGAAGTATTTATTGAAGTGATTAAATCATGTGTAATTTTCAGCAGACAAATTGTGTTGTATAGTGCATATAGGAATTTTTCCATGATTTTACGTTAAACCAATTATTTTTAGAAATTCCTTAAACTATACAAATGCATATGCATCCTATTATGGCAATGCACTTTCAGATCCAAAAACATTCAAAAGAAGGCATGCACATGAAATGGTAATGATTTTATTTATCTCCACATTTTTATTTCATGCTTTTATTTATACACATTTAGTCATATTACATTTTCTATTTTTGTAAGGTAATTGTTAAAAATCTTTATGCACCAACCCTTATGCATTTTTAACTTAATCAAAATTCTTATGCACAATTGAATATATATTACTTCCCTAAAGAGGGTTCTAGGAATTCTTATGCATTTTCAATTGCCCTAAAGAGGGTTCTAGGAATTTGTAGTATGGATCCCTGTGCCATGTTTTAGATTCTCTTATATTTTCATATTTTGACCTAGGGTGAGTTTTTAGCTTGAAGTCTAACTATCAAAGATTTTTAACAAAACCCCTTTTTAAATTAACTCTAGTTAATCTAACTCTCATTTTGCTCCCCTGCAGAAAAACTTACAAGATTTTACCTTCGATGGCTTTTTGCTATTTTATTTCAGTTCAAAATCCAAAAGTTGAAATTTGGGTTTGTTACAACTCTACCCCCCTTAAAATGAATCTCGGCCCCGAGATTCGGGTCCGACTGGGTAGGGATAGGGTAATCTAGGTTTTGGTCTACTATACTGGTTTGGAAACTGATGGATGGTAAGTTGCCTAAGGTACCATGTCTGCAGTTCGTTTTAGTAACAACCTAACATCATCTATTTTCATGGGGTGAGGATGGTTATTATTGTGTGGACAAAAGGTTGTGCCCAAGTGCAATGGGTATGTTTTGGTGAATGATACTTCCTTACTGTAGGAACTTTATGGGGTATTAGGGTTTTTCAAACAAATCAGGTTCAATGTCTTTTGAGAGATTAACTTCTTAGTGATCTATTATGACCCCGATTAGTTCATAATTTAAACTACTCCAACTTTTGGGAAGGTCCTTTTGAATCACAAGGAGTCCCCTAATTGTGAATATCTTTTTAACTGGTATGCTCTACTTCGGGCTACTTATAGTCTATTTAATATTTACTTAGGACATCAAACAACAAATTTCAGATTCCAAATTAAACTAGTGCATAACAATTATTATTACATCCATCTCAAAGGGTCCATACATAAAAGGTTACATAAGGGTCATCTTACACGTACAAGTCAAAATTCTCTTCTCCCTCTACTAAATTTTAATAAGGGCATTCCACACTTAATAGGGTAGTTAAGGTGGATTAACAACTAATAAGTGGTCACTACTTCCAGCGTACCTAGGGTGGCTATACATAGTCTTCCAGAGGTTGAGGTATTACTGCTTAACGGTCCATTTTCAGTTCAACGGCACGTCCATACCAGTGAACATAACGGGCTAGTCCATTTGGTCCCATGGTCCCCAATGGTGGAAGTGCCGATACAAGGAAACGACGAGCAGGCTGATTTGCAGTACCAGGTATGCCCGTGGTCTCGGTATAAGTCATTGGGGGTGGTGGTAAAATCTCTTTAGGAGCATACATAGCATCCCCTCCATACATAAGCTCGGGTGACTAGAGTCCTTCATGGAACCTAGGCAACATACGTCTTTCGAGGGTGGCAATTCTTGCATAAGCACGGTTCAGTTCCACAGTCGTGAGACAGTAAAGTTCATCCAACAAACGCAGGAGTTGGGCTAGCTGAAGGTAGGGGGTATCCGGTTCCTCTCTTGCTTCTAGCAGTTCTAGAAAAGTATTTTGTCCAGCCCCTGCCGCCGGTGAGCTCGGGGGTGAGCTCCACGCAACCGCCATGCCCTGCTGCTACCGATGCTAGCCAAGCCAGGGATGAACACTTGTGCCTAGCCACAACCATACCGCCCGGCTTGCCATGCTCTATCTCCCACCTACTCCTTCGGTGCACCACACCCCGCCTACTCCCTACGTGCACAAAGCCACTTGCTTTGGGCCCGAGCTGCCTGCACATTGCTGCCTTTCACAAGAGTTGGACGACACGGATCGCTCCGTGATAGAATGTGGATGACCATGCCTGTGCCGCACCTTCCCCTTTTTGGCTTGTGTAGAATGCCCACTTGTGCGCCGCACAGCATGCCGCTATCGATCAACAGCGGCCGGACCCAGCCACCCGGCCATCCCTCCACTGCCACGTGCCCTGCCTGGCCGAGGGGATGCCACCCCTCCCCTTTTTCCCACTCTGCGCCCCTGTTCTCCATCTGTTCTCTGCCTTCCGTGACCATGGGAAGCCAACACGCATCCCATACCTCTCCGTGGGATTCGGGGAGGGCAAGGAAGTCACACTAATGGTGCAACGACCATGGAGCCCTGCCCCTTGGCCCTTCATCGTGAGAGCGGCCAACCTGCTGCCTATAAAAGCTAACGACCAAACACCCAAAGCCCCTATTTTTCTCCTCCCCGCTCTCCACCCTCGCCCTTCTCACTCACACCAGCTCACCGCCGTCACCGAGCCATCCACGTTGCCTCTAGTGAAATGGAGCCAAGGCCGAGCTCCGGCCAAACCGTCAGTAGGAGGAGACCAGCAAGCCAAGGACGAACCACATGCCGAGGATGATCCATACGTGAACCTCATAACCTCGCTATTGTCGGACCACAACGAGGAACCATGAGCCTGACCTTCACCGACCGGCACCCCACTGCCCGTAGCTTGTCCCTGCCACCACCTCGGTGTGCTGCTCCCCAGCTGCCGCACGTTGAGAAACCGCAATGCCCTCTCGTCTCCTCTCCCCCGACGCTCGCCAATGATGTGCCGAGGCTTCTGCGTCAATGACGCTGCTGAAATCGGCGTACCGCTGCGCCACTGCATATGCGTATGCATGCTCATTGGCACGTGTGGGCTATGCTCTGCTTGGCTCCACCATAACCGCAAAAGACGCCCCACCGCTTCCGCCAGGACTCCAACTCTGCCAGCTCACCCAGCGGTAGCCTAAGGTTCCCTCTAGTGATATCCGACCCCCCATGCCATTGATTATATCCCGTTGCTGGTGCCATGACGGCACCGCCACACCGAGGAGAGTTTGCCGAAGCCTGAGCCGTTAGAGAACTATCTCAACCCAACCTAGTGGGGGTAAACCTTGCCCTAGACATGGCGAAGCTCCACAAGAGCAACCCCCTGGCTATAGCCCCACCATCGTGGCGAATTTCACCAATGAACTGAGCTCTGCTCCGCCGCGCCCTGCCACATAGGAACCCCTAGCCCCACCACCGCCGCTAGCCGCCGCTGGTCGTTGAGTGTCCCTCAGTGGTACTCCCAGGGACCCTAGGACCCCACTACCAGCCCTCACTCCCTCGCTTGGCCACAGCTCTTCAGCGTGCCCCGATCCCGAGGCAGCTTGTCGCCCCGACTGACCATTTGAGCAGATCCCTACCTCCTCGACCGCCATGCTGCCACCCAAGAGTGGCAGAGGGCCCCACAGGCCTCCCTTCGCTGGCCATCTTGGCCTCCGACTCGGCTGTGCCCTATGCAAGCTAGCCCTAGTATCGGGCTCACGTGATAGAGAGGGAAAGAGGAGTGTGAGGCTGACATTTGAGCCCTCGGTGATTTGAAAGTAATGACCGTGGATAGCACTAATGATGGTGGATTAAGCTAATGATGAGATTAGTATCTATGTATGACATGTGGGCCATTTCTATTAAGAAAATGTATTTAAAACCTGCTTTAAACATTGTCTCACTAACAGATGGGCCCCAAAGACTTAAAATCTGATTTTTAAATGTTTAATGAGCTCCTATCAGGCTGACATGTGGGCCCCCTACCTAGAGATGGTCAAATTGACTGGTCAATATTGACCAGGGCCCCACCTGTCATTAATTCAGGAATTTACCCATTGGAAATAATGTTTTTTTAATTAAAACGTGTTGGACCCACTAGTCAATGAAACAAAACCTTTCCCTTAGAAAAATAGTTTGGGCAGAAAAGGAAAAGGGCAGCACTATGGGATTTTGCAATTAATTTGATTTAATTCAAATTTGAATCTTTTAACGGCTCTAACTCACTCATTTTAAATCGGAGTTGGATGAAACTTTCACCAAAATTCTAACCTACCCAACGGAACTGGTTTTGCATTTTTAACAATTGTCTAGGATCTATGGCTTAATCGTTTAGACTATTGGAGCCTAAGTTTAATTACATATTTGCTAAACAGGATACGTTTGCGAGGCTGAGACCACAGCAGTCAAGAAGGAGCCCTTGACTAAGAAGGGCAAGTCATTACTCCCTCCCTCTTGAGCATATTGGTCCTATATTGCGAAGTGTGTTGATTGCAACTAAAATTGCATGCTAATTGCAAAATGTGAATGTAAAACTTGAGTAAAGGCCACTCTTTGAATTATGCTATCCTGTACCTTGTTGCCATGGTTATTTAACTGTCCCTAGTCCTCTATTGACACTGCTTAGCCACGTTTTACTAGATGATAACATAATACATGCTCGTGATGCAATTATGGAAGGGAAGGGGGATGATTGCTCAGGGTTGAGTGATTATCAAAGAGCGAGTGGAGACATGAGCACCACTCCACATTCCAGACTTAAACGTTCTGCGAAAATCAAAACTTAATAAACAAAATAGATTTTGGCTAGGGCCGCATGGAAGATTTGGGTGGTTCTATGCAAAGGTTAGCGTCGATCCTAGTCAATTAAGGATTGAGTCAAGAAGCTATACAAGAAACAAACATAGTATGATCACATTTTTTGTGTAAGCATAGACTTGGCGGATTAGGTAACCCGAGTGGAGGGCCACCCTAGTCATGGCTGGTTTTGATCACGTGGGTCGAAAACTGTTTAGGGGCGTAAGAGGCTATATTTATTTGATTCCTCAACCATATACCTATGGTGGGTCCCATCCTATAGCAAAATATTTTTTATTTTTGGCTTTTGGTTTCACAAATCTCAACGGATGGACCAACGGCTCTGATATTGGTGGTTGATGCAACCGGTTGGTACTTGCTACATGATTACTTGACATTATGCTAAAGTTGTGGAAGACGTTGAAGCTGATGCCAAGGATGAAGGACTGGGGAGGAGAAAGGGAGGCATCATAAGAAAGACCTCGCGCTTGCAGTAAGAGAGTAGTAGGCTGTGTGTGGAGTGAGGCCAGGGCCATCGATGAGAGGGGCTGAGGTTGTCGATCAAATAGGGCCCCCATTTTTTTGGGCCCCAAATTACTATTCATTAAGTGTAGCGCTTAATCTGCTAACAGCCCATTAAGTATAGACATAGTGCTTAATCATAGGTTTGTAGGTCTCCCATCGGCGTCACCATCTATTCATCTCCTTAGATCGTAATATCACCGAGTCAAGTACCAACAACCAAGCGATGGCTGCGACAATGTGCGCTTATCAAGTTGTGCGCTGCCATTGCAATCTCAATCATCTGATCATCTGAACAGCAGAAACAGGACGCACCCTTGCCGGGCACTGGCTGCTGTAGTGCTGATGGCTGCAGTGCTTGATCATCTGATGTTCTAAACAACTTCTCGATTGAATGTTCCATCTTTAATCTTTTCTTTTCTTTTCTTGCTAAGCTTAGCCTCGATATCATATACTTTTTAAATCAGTAGGTATTTACTTCGTTTGGTTTACAAAATATGATACAAGACATTTAGTCATTTATTTTCTCAAGACTTATGTAGAAATAGGGTATGATTCCGGTTTTGAAAAGCGTAAGAAGAAACAAAATACTAGAAGTTGTCAAAGTGTGATTTGGTTATATGGATTTTTTTTAATTTTAGGACCATATTCCATGTTTCGTACCAGGGCCTCAAATTGCTAGCCTGAGTGATGTTAGCAGTAGAAAAATAGAAAGAATGGGAGGGTATGCATAGACCAGCATAATACAGTTGCACCAATCTTCGGGGCAAGACTACGCCCCGGATGTCCGATCCGGGGCTAATCTTCAGACACTCTCCTTTGAATGCAGCAGCCTATCCATTTGCATGCAGTAGCCCCTCTCGCTCTCTTCTCTCACTGGCCTACATGCACTCCCTCTCGCTCTCTTCTCTCACTGCCCTGGCCTGCATGCACTCCCATCTTATTCTCTCTTGTGGGCACTCCGCACTTCACACCATGCATGCCTTTCACTCTTTTTTAAAAAATTTCAAACGACTTTTTCCCCTAAATTACTTATCCAATTTGAGATCCGATTACACCGTTGTATTTGTTCTAATAAAATCTTTACAACAAGATATCACATGATTATTGTTACACAAAACCTAGTTCTAGAAGTTTCAGCTCTTTTGGGTAAAATAAAACGTGAGAACACAAGTTAAAAATAAAATGAAATGAAATAGTTGGAACAAATTTTAAAACAATCGAGGATCTCAGTTGCAATACACCTAAAAATGGTAGTTGAAAATTTCTTAACATCCTCGGAACTTTCTATTGAGATTAACTCAGTCGACGCTTGAATCAAAAACTTAAATTATTAGCACACATTACTTCTCCTTGGAACCAAAGCCACCCTGATGAGGACATCAACACCATTGATACGTCCACACCTACGCCGCCACGTACGCGCGCTCGTGCATGTCAGCTTATGTGGAGGCCATGGGCCCCGGATACCTCATCACAAGCATATGGGCCACTCGGATAAAGGATGGGCCGAGTCTTGTAGTTAGAGATATAGTAGCACCTAGTAGATTTTGCCTTGTACAAAAAGGAATATACAATCTTAGCCGGGTAAGATGTATCTCTAAGAAGGAAGTCCCTTAGCCGTATCCGGCTAGGATTCCTATCTTGTACCTCTGTCCCCCAGTATATAAGGGGAGGCAGGGCGCCCCCTGATGGCAGAACAACACATGAGATCACATATCCACATACATCCTCAAAGGAATACCATCACAACTGGACGTAGGGTATTACCTCTCATCAAGAGCCTGAACCAGTATAAAATTTCTTTGTGTTCCTTTGCAGTCCATCAGATTTTCCCTCGCCGAGTAGCCCCATAATCATATTGCCGGTGTAAAACATTGACAGTTGGCGCACCAGGTAGGGGCTTCGGTGATATCTTCATCAACAATCTCGATGGATCCAACAAGCAGAGTCGATGGTAACAAGTTCTCCCCCGGAGACACAATTTCTTTCGGAAGCCTCGACTTTGTTGCCGACTAGATCGGCAACCTTACCTTGGCCGAAGTAGATCCAATCCAACCGGTCGAGGAACCAGCCGACGTTGTGCCAGTCGGCCCACAGGACGCAGCAATCTCCTTCATCGATCTACTACAGCAATCCTTCACTTCGCCGAGCAGTGGGACAACTCTCTCCTTCGGCGTCCGACTCACGCTAGGCCTCAAGCCAGCCCGGGTCAGACTAGGAGGGGGAGAGATCGCCAATCTCCCACACGGACTCGGCAACGCCGCGGATCTACATCTCACGCGATAGACCCGATCTCCCACGGTTCAGTTTGGACAAGGCTCAGAGCCGTTTCAGATTGGATCTAGGGAGGTCGGAGTCATTCTTACTCCAATAAACTACTCGGATTCTGACTCCAAGTTGGACAACGGTTTGAACACTAGTTCGGACTCCAGTCTGGCGAGTTTTCTCCTCCCCCGCGAGATCTTCATGGCTTCAACACCACCACCCGAGGTGCACCGACTACAAGAGGAGCAACAGGAGGAGGCGCGCTGACTGCGACAACAGGAGGAGGCTGACCGCAAGGCTCGCAACGACGGGCTATGCAAGGCTGGGCGAGCCGCTCAGCAGCAGATTCTCCAGACTAAAGTCGGCGACCACGACGTCTTCGTCATACCACAATAGAACATCATGGCCGCTGCAACTCTGCTGGACACGCTCCAACTCATATCTGATCACCAGGCCACCCCGACTATCGCCAAGATCAAGGCGATGATTACAGCTGCTGCCTGTCAGCAACAACAACAGCAGTCGGGTGACACACTTGTACCGACCAATCGGTCAGGATCTCCAGCGGCGGGTTCATCTACATCAGCGTGGCGCTAGGCGGCCGGCTCAAGTCGGCCACACGAGGAGTCACGGCAAACATCACTCGGCAACACCAACAACGACAACCGGCGGCATCACCAGTATGACTGCCGGCCCAACCAAGATCTCCGAGTATGCCTACAACACGACCTCCGCCGCACCATCAATGCCCGGTGCCACGAACGAGAAGAGGACAAGCGCCGCCAACTGGAGGACGAAAACGAGCATTTCGGTCTCCACCACGAGCGGTTCAACTGACGTAATCGGAGCCGGAGCCCTCACGAAGACGAAGGCATTCCAGCTTTCACTCACGAGCTCCAGGACGTCGATTGGCCATCGGGCTTCAAGCCTACGGGGATCGAGAAATACGACGGCAAAACCAACCCCGAGTCCTGGCTCACCGTGTACACCCTGGCAATTCGAGCTACCGGAGGTGACCATAAAGCCATGGCTAACTACCTCCCAGTCACACTAGCCGACTTAGCGAGGACATGGCTGACAGGGCTCCCGAGGCGGTTGATCGGTTCCTAGGGAGAACTCAGGGAGGGGTTCATCACTAATTTTCAGGGAACTTACGAGAGGTCGTCTTCTAAGCACGATTTATATCAACTACACCAGAAGAAGAACAAGTCTCTACGCGATTTTATTAAGAGATTCTCCGGGAAGCGCAACAAGATCCCAATGATCAGAGACGAGGCCGTCATCGCCGCCTTCCGCAAGGGAGTAAAGGACGCCCCGTTCATTGCAAAGTTCACTCAGAAGCCACCACCATCCTCTGTCCGGGCTCTCTTCGACATGGTGAACAAATACGCCGACTCGGCAGAAGCGGTCGCAAAGGCCCTCGACGAGAAGAAGGAGTTCCGATAGAAAGACCAAAAGGCGAAACTTGATAACGAGCCATCAAACAAGACCGGCAGCCGCAAGCGGAAGTCGGACAATGAGGTGGCCAACATGGAGCGAACTCGGTCGCGGCCCCAATGCAACAACGACTACCAGAAAGTCATGAACGGGCCTTGCCCCTTCCACCCCAAAAGGCAAGCACGTGGCCAAAGACTGCTTCATGCTTAAGAAGTTTGCTTCCGAGCAGGCTTCTTCATCTGGCGCCGACAAGGAAAAGGACAAGTCAGATCAGGGCCCGGCTGACGATTTTCAAGATCCCCAAGCCGAGCTCAACCACATCTTCGGATGGCCATCTGCCTACGAGTCCAAGCAAAAGCAGAAGCTTACAGCGCGCGACGTTAACTCAATCTCCACAGCAGACGCCCCTCAATACTTGCACTGGTCAGAGACGTCAATAACGTTCACCCGCGTAGATCACCCAGATCGGGTTTCACACCCAAGGTGCTACCCACTCGTCCTGGACCCGATCGTGAAGAATATCAGATTGAAGAAGGTTCTCATAGACGGAGGCAGCGCACTCAATATCCTCTTCGCCAAGACCCTGGATGAGATGAAGATTCCTCGTTCAAATCTGCGGCCGAGTACAGCGCCCTTCCACGGGATAATTCCCGGCCTGTCTTTAACACCACTCGGGCAGATTACCTTGCCAGTCACCTTTGGCATGCGGGATAACTTCCGCACAGAAAACATCTACTTCGAGGTCGCTGACTTCGAGACTGCGTACCACACGATACTTGGACGACCGGCACTCACCAGATTCATGGCGATACCGCACTATACATATATGGTGCTCAAGATGCCAAGACCAGCAGGAGTCCTCTCCCTCTGCAGCGACGTCAAGCAAGCCTTTGCCTGCGACAAGGAGAGCTATGAGTTGGCTCAATCCCAAGAGGCGGCAGTCGGGCGCAACAGCATTCGGCAAGCCATCACAACTGAAGTCGAGGAAGTCCCAGTTCCAGCCAAAAAAGCGGCAAAGTCGGGAATTTCAGCAGACTCTGACACGAAGAAGATCCCCCTGGACCCTTCCGATCCCTCCAAGACCGCTCTAGTTGGGACCGGACTCGACCCCAAATAGGAAGACGAGCTCGTCACCTTCCTCCAAGCCAACAAGGATATCTTCGCATGGAAACCGTCTGACATGCTAGGCGTACCAAGGGAGGTGATCGAGCACGCCCTCAACGTGAAGATAGACACCAAGCCAGTCAAACAACAGCTGCGGCGCTTCGCTCAAGACCGTAAAGATGCTATTTGGGAGGAGATAACCAAGCTTCTCACAGCCGGGTTCATCAAAGAGGTCTATCACCCGGATTGGCTGGCAAACCCAGTTCTGGTCTGGAAGAAAAACGGTAAATGGCGCATGTGCGTCGACTACACCGATCTCAACAAGGCGTGCCCCAAAGACCCATTCGGTTTACCAAGAATAGACCAGGTGGTGGACTCAACTGCATGGTGCGACCTTCTTAGTTTTCTCGACTGCTACTCGGGATACCACCAAATTAGTCTGAAGGAGGAGGACTGTCTCAAGACGTATTTTATCACGCTGTTTGGAGCGTACTGCTACATCACTATGCCGTTCGGTTTGAAAAACACTGGAGTAACGTATCAACGGGCGATTCAGCGGTGTCTACACACTCAGATCGGGCGCAACATGGAGGCCTATGTCGACGACGTGGTGATCAAGACCAAGTCCAAAGAAGACCTCATCGCTGACCTGGAAAAAACCTTCCGCAATCTTCGAAGATTCAAGATGAAGTTGAACCCGGAAAAGTGCGCCTTCGGTGTGCCATCCGGCAAGCTACTCGGCTTCATCATCTCGCATCGTGGCATCAAGGCCAGCCCGGAGAAAGTCAATGCAATAATGAACATGGCTCCCCCGACCAACCAGAAGGACGTTTAGAAGCTGACAGGCTGCATGGCGGCACTCAGCCGGTTTATTTCCCGACTAGGCGAATGGGGTATGCCCTTTTTCAAGTTATTGAATAAAGCAGACAACTTCCAATGGACTCCCAAAGCCCAGCAAGCCTTCGAAGACTTCAAGCAATTTCTCACATCACCCCCCGTGTTGGCGTCACCCATGCCCCAAGAATCGCTAATGCTATATCTGGCGGCAACTACTTAGGTAGTCAGCACGGTGCTGTGGTCAAGCAATCCGAACAGGGTCACATCCAGAAAATTCAACGGCCAGTTTACTTTGTCAGCGAGGTTCTTGCCGACTCAAAAACTAGATATCCGTAGGTCCAAAAGCTGTTCTATGGCCTACTCATCACTGTCCGGAAGCTGGTGCACTATTTCCAAGCACATCAAGTCACGGTGGTCACATCGTTCCCATTCGAAGACGTCCTAAATAACCGCGAGGCTACCGGCCGAATCGCTAAATGGGCGCTTGAGTTGATGGCGTTCAACATCACCTTTCAGCCATGGACAGCAATCAAATCACAAGCTCTAGCCGACTTCGTGGCCGAGTGGACAGAAGTTCACATGCCTACATCAACAGCGAAGCTAGAGTACTGGACAATGTACTTCGACGGTTCTCTACGGATCGGCGGCGCCGGGGCTGGAGTCATACTGACGTCCCCCACCGGCGAAAAACTGAAGTACGTCCTACAAATCTACTTCCCGGCTTCCCACAACGTCGCCGAGTACGAGGCACTTATTCATGGGTTCCACATCGCTATATCACTCGGCATTCGTCAACTGGTTGTGCGTGGGGACTTCAACTCGTGGTCAACCAAGTAATGAAAGACTGGACGTGTCTTGACGACACCATGGCGGCATATTGTCAGGAGGTCCGCAAGATGGAGAACAAGTTCGAGGGGCTGGAGATAACACATGTCCTACGACAATACAATGATGCTGCAGACAAACTGGCAAACATGGGGTCCATGTGAGAAGTGGTCCCGACTGGAATCTTTGTCGAGCAACTCATGGAGCCATCAGTCAAGAAGAAACCATTGCCAGAGCAGTCGGGAGGCGAACCTACCCCGGCAACAGAAGAGGTGCTGCGCATATGTCAAGACTGGCGGACTCCTGTTCTCAAATTCCTTCTAGATGATGAACTCCCAGAAGACTGCAGTGAAGCCGAACGAATCAAACGTCGAGGCAAGAGTTTCCTAGTATCGGAGAAGACCTGTACCGAAGAAGTGCATCCGGTGTCCTCATGCGCTGCGTCACCACCGAGAAGGGCAAGCAGATACTGCAGTCAATCCACTCGGGCGTATGTGGCAACCATGCCGCATATAGGATGTTAATCGGAAAGGCTTACCGGCTGGGATTTTTCTGGCCAACAGCAGTAACAGAGGCCAAAGACATCGTTCGCACATGCGAGGGTTGCCAGTTCTACTCAAGACAAACCAATCTCCTAGCCCAGGAACTCCAAACAATTCCAATCTCTTGGCCCTTTGCAGTATGGGGGCTTGACATGGTCGGGCCCTTCAAGAAAGCTCCAGGAGGGTTCACACACTTGTTCGTCGCAGTGGATAAATTCACCAAGTGGATCAAGGCCAAACCCATTGCAACTATAACAGCGGCATGAGCAAAGGACTTCATCCTGAGTATACTATACTGATTCAGGGTCCCCAACCGCATCATCACTGACAACGGCACTCATTTCACATGCGGCATTTTTCAAGATTTCTGTGATGACTTCGGCATCAAGATCTGCTATGCGTCTGTGGCACGTCCCCGGAGCAATGGGCAGGTTGAACGAGCCAATGGCATGGTCTTACAAGGCATCAAGACAAGGATATTTGACCGACTACATCCATACGCGGGCCGGTGGGCGCAAGAACTCACATATGTTCTCTGGTCTCTTAGAACCACGGTTAGTCAGGCAACAGGGCAATCCCCTTTCTTTCTGGTCTACGGTGCCGAGGCTGTGCTACCAACCGAGTTAGAGTTCGGCTCTCCACGAGTCCGGGCTTACTCAAAAGACATCTCAAATAATACCCGATTGGTCGAATTAGATCAGTTGGAAGAAGCAAGGGATATCACAACAATCCAGTTAGCAAGGTATCTTCAAGGCCTGCGTCGCTACCACAATCACAATGTCCGTGGCCGCGCCTTTTTGGTCGGAGTTCTCATCTTAAGGAGAATACAAACCACCAAAGATAGGCACAAACTATTCCTAATCTGGGAAGGGCCGTTCATTATAGCCGAGGTCACGCGGCCAGGCGCCTACCGACTAAAGACTGAAGACGGTGCCCTCATCAGCAACTCATGGAACATAGAATAGCTACGTCCTTTCTATACCTGAGTTTTATACTTTTCCATGTGTACAGTTCCTCTCTGACTCACTACGCCACTTGCTTCAACCGAGTAGTGAGTCGGGGGCTGCATGTATCTTATGTGCTTTGTCAATAATATACGAGCCTATTTTACTTAAGTTATGAAGCTTCACTATGACTTTATTATGTTTGCCCGAGTATAGCTTTTTGCGGTGAACGATTTTATTAAGTTCCCATAGACTAACTCGGTGCAGACCATATAATCGAGTAAAGCTAATGACGACTGAGTAATAGTTTAAAGCTTGGCGGCATTGCACATATATTTACACATGTCTTTACAAAAGAACACAATACACAGACTTCATGATATACTGTCTTTACAAATCCAGATCTCGGGTGATAATTTCTGCAGTTGGCCTCGCCTTGGCTATCAGCTCCAGCGCCTCCTCAGGAGTTGTCTCCTCAGCGAACCCCTCCCCGATGGCCTCAACGTCTGCCCTTGGGTAGATGGACTTGGTCATAGCCAGGGTTCGGGCCACGTCGGTAATAACATGCTCATCCGAGTACCTCTTCAGGGCACTCGATGCATCTTCAAGGCGCCCTTCCACTTGGGCGATCGAGTTGTAGCTGGTTCCCACAGGGCAAGGATCCATGATGTCCAGGAGCCCTCTCACGGATCCGAGGAGTTCCTCCTGTGACTCCTTGATGACTCTTATCTCCTCTGCGTAAGCCTGAAATTGAGCTTGGGAATTGGCTCTAGCAGCTACTCAGGTTCACCAACAAGTAAACTTGTTAAGTAAAGTTGTAGGTGGAGTAATCAATGGATTGGTTAAGATCAGTGTCAAAAGGGAGACTTACTATCGTAGTCGGCCTCCCACCTGGCTATGGTCCTCTCCAGTTCGACTTTTTCCTTACCAAGCTTGTCGTTGGCCTCTTTCAACTCAGCCCTCTCCTACTCAAGCTCAGTCTTGGCCTTTGTCAGGTCGGCCTTGTCTTTTTCAAGCTTGGCCCTAGCTTTCTCGGCCTCCTTCAGCTGGATTTCCCTCTCTGTTCAGCCCTTCAACTCGGCTTCGAGGGCTGCATGACAGATTAGTCAAGGACTCGACATTGCGGTCAAGATACAACCAGGCAGTCGGGAACAACACAGCTGGAGAAATATACTATGGATCTGGTCAGAAAGATACATCTTGGGGGCTTACCTCTAATCTTACTGGTTTGGTCCCAATTCTCGGCCCTGAGCTGAGTAACGGAGTCCCTCAGCCAAGACTCCCTCTCCTAGCAGCGCCCTTCTACTTCGGCCTTCAGGGCCCAGAGCTGGTCTAACACTTGGAGCTGGGGGCAACCCGCATCAAGACTTCTCTCATCTTCTCCGAGCGATCAACGAGCTTCTACTCGGGGAAAAACAGAGCAAAACAGAGTCAGTCATCAGATAACCCATACGAGCAAGAAAACCAAGACTGCGAATACGGCGAAGGTCATACCTGGATCCCCTGGGACGCGGTGAGTGTGGCGCGCAGCAAGCTTTCATGCTCCCTTTCCGCCGCAGCCTTGTCATGCCTATAACTCTTCGCGGTTCTGTCGGGCGCCATCCAATGGAACGTCCGTAGGAACTTGCGAGGAGGAGCTTCGAGCCTGGGGAGGTCTGGCTTATCCAAAGGTGGAGACAGTGACGACGACGAGGACGATGACCAGGACGGCAACGGACTCCTGGCCCCCGACTCAACGGCCTCCGAGGCCTCGGGGGTCGACTCAGGGGCTGCCGCCATGGCTTCAACAACCGGCACTGGCTCAGGTGCTGCTGCGACGGCTTCGATGACAGGCGCCGGCTCAGGAGCTGGGGCAGCAGCTCTAGCAACCATCCCCTGGTCAACCAGTGCCAGCGGCCCTGCAGTCAGGGCTGTCCCAGTTTCTGCAACTGGGAACGCCGCCGACTCAGCAGGTGTGCTCGCTGGCGCCGACTTGGCTGGGGTAGGATCGGCAGCGGGAGTGGCCCGCGTGGTCCTCTTGAGGTCAATGTCAACCCGCCTCCTACACAACGAATCCGACATCAAGACGACACAATCAAAAACATGATTCTCAGAAGACCCAGAATGACCTACTTCTTGGAGAACTTGAGCCTCGGTTCGGGAGATCCAGAGGACGGCGCTGGAGTGCTGCTGGCTATCGGGCCGGAGGGCGCGGCAGTCGGTGGCGGCACTTTAGTCCTGGTAGGCCCCGTCCGCGGTGTGGCCAGCTAGGACGCTCGGGTACTCGGAGGTGCTGCGATCGACCTCATACTCAGCGGCACTCTGGTTAAGCTCGGCGTCGGGGAGCTCGGCGGCACGGGTCCCGGTCTGGGACTCAATGGCCTAGGTGCCGCGCCGGCGGTGTCCCTTATCTTTAGGCTCCCAGCGGCAGTACTCGACTTCACCACCTTCTCCTTGCCCCGATCTGTAGTGGATTTCTTCCCCACTCTCTCGGAGTCAGGCTAGGCGGCAGAAGGACTTCTCGGCCTCTTCTTCAATTTCGTGGCCGATAATGGACGGGAGTCATCATCAAACTCCTTGCACCACTACAAGCAATTCAATAACATACATCACACAATGCTGGGCAATTACAGATATATGTCTACACGCATTCATTACAGAAGAGAAGCAGATGTTACCTCGGGACGGGGCCGGTTCTGGTTATAGGCCATGATGCAATGCTCGGCGTCCTCGGTCTCGATCACCCCATTGGAGAAATAGGTGAACAAGATCTCGGTCACTTCTTGCTGGCTGATCACCTCTCGGCTTTCTCGGTCAGGGTCATCCTTCCCTTGATAGTCCCAGCAGAACTCGCTTCTCAACTTCAGCGGCTGAACATGCCGGGTCAGGAAACGTTTGGCCACCCAAGGGCCAGTCAGGCCGGCTTCCTTGAACTTCACCAATCTGGCCAGCAACTGATGCACCTGGCCCATCTCTTCGAAGGTTGGGTCCGATGACCAATTTGGCGAGATCGTCGGGGGCTTCCCAGTGAATGCAGGCAAGGAGGGCACTAGATCGGAACAATAAAACCACTCCTTGTGCCAACCTTTCAAGGAAGACTTCAAAGGGAGACTAATATATATCTTTTTCATCTCGCTTCTTAACTGAAGGCCAGCCCCCCAAATCACCTGAACCTTATTTTTAGAGGGTTGGGGCTTTATGTGGAACAAGTGCCTAAAGAAGTTGAGGTGGGGTTCTACACCCAAGTAGCACTCGCAGAGAGTCACAAAAATTGAGATTTGTAGGATCGAGTTGGGATTTAGATTCACCAACTCCAATCCGTAAAAATTAAGAAGACAGCGGAGGAACTCGGAAGAAGGGAGAAACAAACCCCGGTCAAAGAAAGAGGCAAAAACAACAGTTTCGCCAGATTGGGGATTTGGGACTGACTCACCCTCGGCCGGCTGCCAGCGGATAATGTCGCGGCTCTGCAGCCGCAGCAACTTCTCCAACCTCTCCAGCTTTGCCCGGCTACAGTCCAAGATCGACCACCCATCATCTGACGCCCCAACAACATCTGGAACCTTCGGCATGGCTGGGGGAACAAGAGATTTGGGGGAAATAAAGTCAGGGGCTTGGAATTGACAAGCAGATGCGGAATCACTCGAGCTTCGGTGGGGGGGATCAAGCAATGGCAAACCCTAGCGGAGTGGGAAGGGAAATTTCGGCGTGGAGCTGGGAAGATGAAATGATTGGTCGCGTGGGGAAGATGAGGAATCTTTTCTCTCTCCCTCAACCTTTATAGAGCCTATGCCGACTAAATGGGCTTGGGCCTACACAGTCAGCATTGGGCTACCAAGATATGAGTTCCTACAGTAGCACGCTCAATATGGGCCGCTCGCGGGCTAGGTTAAAATCGCAGTGCTGATGCTACCAACAGGAACTGATGAGGTAAACAGATATGCTTCATAAAGGCCTAATTGCTAAACACATGTGTTTGGGTATCTGTCCTATCCACCAGGTGTCGAGGATATATCCTTATAAGGATCACAAGCTGGTCTTCATTAAAATTGGGGATGCAGGTATCTTTCTCGAGTAGACCTGACCATGCAATGGATTAATTTTCATAGTGTTACTCGGCCTACATGCTTGGCCACCAGTTGCCATGAGCAACATTATTCCAGCCGACATGACGGTGAAGAGTCTAACTTCCGAGTAGTGCACTACTCGGGAGAGACTATAAATATCTTTTCCAGCTGACATGACACTGAGGAGTCTAGCTCCCGAGTGGGACGCCACTCGGGAAAGACTATAAACCCCCTATTCCAGCTGACATGAAGCTGAAGAGTCCCATATACGAGTGGCATGCTACTCGGCAAGACTATAAATCATATTCCGGTTGACATGATACCGAAGAGTCTCATATACCAGTAGTAATCTACTCGGGAAAGGCTACAAGGTTAAAAATCTTTGACTTTATGTTTAATTGTCTTCACAATTAAGCACAAAGTCGGGGGATACACCTAATAGGTGTGCCTATTCGATGCACACTATTCATACATCTACAAGAAGCCCTTCATAGCCTCGCTGCCAGCTGACATGAAGCAGGACTCGAGAAGAAGAAGCACTCGGGCAAAGAGTACTCGGGAGCAATGTACTCGGGCAATCTTCACCGTGGAGGATGAGCACTCGGCATCAGCTGTGACCCAACTATGAAGGTCTCAGGGGCTACTATGGAGGCCATGGGCCCCGGGTACCTCATCACAAGCATATGGGCCACTCGGATAGAGGATGGGCCGAGTCTTGTAGTTAGAGATATAGTAGCACCCGGTAGATTTTGCCTTATACAAAAAGGAATATACAATCTTAGCCGGGTAAGATGTATCTCTAAGAAGGAAGTCCCTTAGCCGTATCCGGCTGGGATTCCTATCTTGTACCCCTGTCCCCCCAGTATATAAGGGAAGGCAAGGCGCCCCCTGAGGGCAGAACAACACACGAGATCATTGATCCACATACATCCTCAAAGGAATACCATCACAACTGGACGTAGGGTATTACCTCTCATCGAGGGCCTGAACCAGTATAAAATTTCCTTGTGTTCCTTTGCAGTCCATTGGATTTCCTCTCGCCGAGTAGCCCCATAATCATATTGCCGGTGTAAAACATCGACAGCTTAATTATCAGATAAGTTCGTTTCTAAGTTTGTCTCCAACTTATGTAGACCATAGAGATCCGCGCATGTTGTTGTTGCTCAGGAATAATGGACGAGATCAACAAGGAAAGGGTGGAGATCAACAAGGAAAGGGATTCGCGCAGGCTGGATTCGGACTATAGGACATCACCAACTTGAGACGGCCACCATGACTTCATACGAACTCCAATTTGGGAGTTCTAGTACTTCACGGAAAGCTTATCAAGTCTATTTTCCAACGGATCTAGATTCATACTCGTATTTGCTTGGAATCGTCCGCAATCATCATTTTAGTGATGAGAGATTTTCTGTTTAAGGTGCTGCATCACCGTTTTTGGGCCGAAAGCCCATGTATCAAGTTGGGTCCATTAGAGACGCGTCCTAGGGTTGGAGAACGACCCCAACACCCCTGTGGTCGTCCTCCCATCCTATTAATACTGTTAGAGCCACCACAAACAGATTGGGTTTTGTTAGATTAATGTTAGCATCGCTACTTTACCGTGTAATCCCGTGATCGGTTAGATCACCGGTTTGCTCGTCTTCAGAACCCCATCGTTTGTTCTCTTTGAGTTAAACCTTCATCTTTATTCACAAATTGAGTTGCTTGTTCATCTTGTTCTTGCTAGTTCTCGATTGCTTACAGGAACAATTACCCTCGGTGGTTGGGCTGATCGTGCAATCCGTCAAGATTGCGAACAGCCTCTGTAGTTGGTGTAACGATTGCTAAGGTGCAACCTCTCTAGACAGTTGTAGTCGGATCGCCAACGTCACTCCATCCAATCGACTTGCCCTCTCATCAAAAGATCAGGACACCCATGTCCACATCAAGTGGTATCAGAGCTCAAGGTTGCTCGGTGAGAGATTTCTTGTTTCGTAATTTTTTTACCTACAGTCCAGAAGCCAAAAAAAATAGTAGATTAGATTACCGAGGTCCAAAACAATTCGAGCCTTTTACTAGTTCTACTTAGTTTAAGTTTGTTGAGTTTTCTGTTGCATCATTGTGTCAAGTTGCTAGTCTTAGCGTCTAGTCGTTTAGAGTTTCAAGTTCTTGCCACGCCATATCGCCACCATCATCGCCATCACCGCCAGTCGAGTCTTTAATCTAGGGTTTGCTGAGTCCGAGTTGGCCTGGTCGAATCCAAGTAAGAGTTGTGTTTGAGTCCGAGTGGGAGCACTTGCCGATCCGAGGTGTGGTTGAGCCGCCAAACCCTAATGCGCGTTACCTACCTTAAAGCAGGCATAACTTTCGCATACGGTCTCAGAATCAGGAAAATATGTACTTTGCGGACATCTGCAGAAAATTTTACAGAAGGTTCTCACCCGCTTTGCTGGGTTTGTCCAAAAAAATTTTGCGAAATTCGGCCGAGAAGTTTGAGTTTTCGAGGTCCAAAGTTTCAGCACGAGTTTTAAAGCATGCTCACAAATTTCTACAGGCCATGTCTTACATCGGTTTGAGCTGCACCTTCCTAAGGTTTTGCTGTTCTTGAGTTCCTAGTTGAAAAAAATAGCAAAAAAAAGAGCAAAAAAAAGGGAACAAAAGAAGTGTGTAGTCTTGCTGTTCGGAAGCTTGTTTTCCCTACCTTCGCTTCCGGTGGGAGCTTTGTGGCGTCCTTTGTGATTAGGCTCACGTCTCTAGTACGTCCTAGCCTAGGACCCATGGTGCCAACTTTGAATGATTATTCAACTTGCTTTGACTAACGTGGTTCTAGCATTCCTTTGTTCACTTTCACCCTCCTATAGCTCCACCGGTTCGACTATCACTTGACAAGGATTCAGCAACCAAGGTGTCAATACACCTTCTCCAGGGGTTTGCTCCAGTCTGACGGTTGCCATCACCTCCTGTTTAGCTTGGTAAGAATTGGTAAGAGCTTGTTTGAATAGGTTAAGAGTGAGGGACTTACACTAGCTACATCCTAGTAGTGTCGAGGAACTTTCTTATGTATATTTGTCCTTGTTTTCCATTTCTTTTTCCTAACCATGGCAGAGATTGAAGAACAGAACAAGGGAGCGTCACATTCACCCCGAACCAAGGGAATCATACAACATTTTGCTACCCAAGTGAGGGTGTGTATAGAAGGTCTTGAGGAAGATGTGCGTATCACCAATGAGCGGCTAGGTCATGTGGAGGCTACGCAGATCGCGACCAACACCAAGCTCACAGCCCTAGAAGCCTCCATGGGCACCATGAACACCTCCCTTGCTGATATTATGAGGTGCCTTGATGAGATCGCCCAAGCACCCCGGGTGGCACCTCCAGCGGTGCCCAATGTTGCCGTTGGCGAATATGGAGTCATGGGCAATGAGGTAGACGAACATGACTATACTAGTGGACTCTGAGGGTGATCCGGACTAGTGAACGGCTTAGATTCAACTGCAACAGCATGGCTCCCAACCGGAACCACGCTATGAGTACGTGGCAATGATTGATTTGTTTAGGTAAGATAAAATTCACTATGCCTCCTTATGATGATGTAAATATGACCCTGAATGCTTATCTTTCGTGGGAGTTAGCAGTAGACCAAAAAGTTTGCTTGCCATGATATTCTAGAAATAGAGAGGGTTAGGCAGCTACTAGTGAGATTTACTATTATGCTTCTATTTGGTGGAGTAAGTACCGTCATACACATATGAATGCTATGCCACCTAACTGGATGGTTTGAAACGGATTATGGTGTTTAGATTTGTACCTATCATATTATGTACGGTGATTTGTTAAATAAGCCTGCAACAATTGAAACAGGATAATACAAGTATGGAACATATTATCAAGAATGCAAATAGGCATGTTGCGTTGTAGTAGAGATGAGGAGGCTGCTATGGCTAGATTTTTGGGTGTTTAGACCCAAGAAATTTATGATATTCTTTGCTACAAAGAGTAG
Organism: Oryza meyeriana var. granulata; assembly: GCA_003991445.1. NCBI lineage: Eukaryota > Viridiplantae > Streptophyta > Magnoliopsida > Poales > Poaceae > Oryza > Oryza meyeriana. The sequence continues at coordinate 43,243 of RYFJ01003960.1, forward strand.
GACAATAATATGGCTCGATTGTTTCATTATGCTTGCAAGATGCTGAAAGAGAAGTGCAGCCACGACTACACACACAAGAGCTAACCGTTTTCTGCAGGGAGAGCTCCATGGACACCTCGGAGCACCACTGCCGCCACCAAGCCAAAGCTGCACATACTTCGTGGCCCTCCGCAATAGCAAGACCACGACCACCACCTTTCTACCGCAGACACCACGTGCTTCAGAGGCAACCAAAGGCTCTGTACAAACACCACACCAAGAGTGCTTTCTTTGATTGCTTTCCATAGGAACGAACAAGGATGTTCAATGCCATCAATGCAAGGTTTGTTGGACATTTACGAAGGGACTGCCCTAGCAAACGCGTTATGATTGATTAAGAGAATTGGTGAGTATTCTTCCGCTAGTGATTTGGATGAGGATACACTTGCATTGCTTGCAGCTAATGATGCAGGAAGTGAAATGAGGAACATATTGGTGCTGCAAGATGGCCGAGCACTATGAGTCGTATTCGTGCAGCATGTGTTGAGTGCACAATATGAGCAAGCGAGAGAAACAGAACCAGCGGCATAACTTTATTTCTAGGTACGAAGTGCGTCGTCAACGAGCGATCCTATCGCACCTATTATACCCATGGGGAAGTTGCAGAAACTTCGTAAAGTACTGAGATAGGTAACTAAGCTGTGTCGTTTGCACTCAACTGCACCCGCATCCATATTACATTCAAGTGGTTCAACAAACAGCCGGTAGAGTTCAAGAGCACAATTGGTTCAGTTGAATTTTGCGATTGGGTTCTTATTGTGATTTGTTGATTGCGATGTCATACCTAGGCATGCTTGCTCCTTGCTGTTGGGTAGACCTTGGCAATATGATAAAGACACGTTGCTTCATGGTAGAAAACAAAATCAATATTCTTTTATGCATAATTGAAAAAATCTAGAAATTGGTAATTGTGTTACATCCTTTGTCTCCTTGAAGCTATTTTGAGACAGGATGAGATTGCTAGAGCTAATAAAGAGAAAAATCAGGCATGTTAAAAGTAAAATCAGATGGTAGCAAAGAACTCAAAGCACAACATAAGAAGAAAGAATCTAAATCTGAAACATGACAAGAAAAATGTGCGATTAAAATGAAAAGTGTTTGTTTTGCCGCTAGCTAAATCTGATATTGTCAATTTGAGATTCCACAGACTGTAATGCTGTTTGCTATGGCTTTGGATGCAAGGAGCTTATTTTTTCATTTGAGGATATACCCTTCTCTTTCCTCTGCAGTCATAACCTTTGCAGGAGTATAGGATGTTTTTTCCAAAGGACATACGCCGGGGCTGCCACCGAATGCGTGGGATGAGCATCAAATCGATCTGGATTCCCCCGAAGCTTCCCTACCCAACCGTCTGTGCATACAGGACCATTCCGGAGGAAACAAAGGAGATTCAGCGTCAAGTTCAAGAATTTGCTTGACAAGGGGTACGTACGCGAGTCTCTTTAGTCCATGTGCTGTTCCATTGATTTGGTGCTAAGAAAAGATGGGCATGGGTATGTGCTGTCGATTGTAGAGCTATTAATAATATTACAATTCGATATCGTCATCCGTATTCCTAGGTTAGATAATATGCCTTGATGAATTGAGTGGCTCTATCATTTTTTTAAAGTAGATTTTCTTCGTAGCGGTTACCACCAGATTCGCATGAAATTGGGAGATGAATGGAAAACAGCATTTAAAAAAACTAAGTTCGGATTGTTCTGAGTGGTTAGTGATGCCTTTTGGTTAAACTAATGCACCTGTTCGGATGCTAAGTGGTTAGTGATGCCTTTTGGTTTAACTAATGCGCATCACTTTCATGAGATTAATAAATGAAGTTTTACGTGCTTTATTGGTCGCTTTGTGGTGTGTATTTTGATGATATTCTGATCTGTTAGCAAATCTTTAGAGGATCATCTTGATCATTTACATGCTGTATTTTTGATGCTTTTGCGCGCTGCACGTTTATTGGTAACCTTTAAGAAGTGTCAGTTTTTTGCACTCGATCGAGTCTCGTTTCTTCGGCTATGTTGTTATCTTCCCACAGGGATTGAGGTTTGATCAAGCCAAGGTTGAGGCAATTCAGAGTTGGCCGACTCCTAAAATGGTCACACAGGTGCGGAATTTCCTAGGACTAGCGGGATTCTATCATCGTTTTGTGCGGGATTTCAGTACAATTGCTGCATCATTGAACGAGCTATCAAAGAAAGGCATCCAGTTTCAATGGGGGCAACTACAAGAAGACACTTTCAATATGCTTAAGGACAAATTGACTCATGCACCACTGCTCCAACTTCCTGATTTTGGTAAGACTTTTGAACTTGAATGTGATGCTAGCAGAGTAGGGATTGGAGGCGTGCTTAATTCAAGAAGGTAAACATGTTGCTTATTTTAGTGAGAAGTTATCTGGGCCTATGCTGAATTATTCTACTTATGATAAAGAATTATATGCTTTAGTTCGATCTTTAGAAACTTGGCAGCATTATTTGTGGCCCAAAGAGTTTGTTATACATTCTGATCATGAATCTTTGAAGCATATTCGTAGTCAAAGTAAATTGAACCGTAGACATGCTAAGTGGGTTGAATTTATTGAGTCGTTTCCTTCTGTCATAAAACATAAGAAGGGGAAAGAGAATATCATTGTTGATGCTTTGTCTAGGAGGTATATCTTATTAAGACAACTTGACTATAAAATCTTTGGATTAGACACAATTAAGGACCAATATGTGCATGATGCTGATTTTAGAGATGTGTTGTTGCATTGTAAGGATGGAAAGACATGGAATAAATTTATCCCTCAATGATGAGTTTGTGTTTAGAGCTAACAAGCTATGTATTCTAGCTAGCTCCGTTCGTTTGTTGTTGCTACACGAAGCGCATGGAGGCGAGCTGATGGGGCATTTTGGAGCAAAGAAGATGGAAGACGTTCTTGCTAGTCATCTTCTTTTGGCCAAGGATGAGAAGGGACGTAGAGAGGTTTGTTTCTCGCTGCACTACTTGTCAAAAGGCTAAGTCACGATTAAATCCACATGGTTTGTATATGCCTTTACCCGTACCTAGAATTCCTTGGGAAGACATTTCCATGGACTTCGTGCTGGGATTGCCTAGGACTAGGAAGGGGTGTGATAAGCATTTTTGTTGTTTGTGGATAGATTTTCTAAAATGGCACACTTCATACCATGTCGTAAAACTGATGATGCTACTCATATTGCTGATTTGTTCTTTAGAGAGATTGTTCGCTTACATGGTGTGCCAAATACAATTGTTTCTGATCGTGATACTAAATTTCTTAGTCACTTTTGGAGAGTTTTATGGCTAAATTGGGAACTAAGCTTTATTTTTACTATTTGTCATCCTCAAACTGATGGTCAAACTGAAGTGTGAATAGAACTTTTCTCTACTATTTATGGTCAGTTTTGAAGAAGAACATTAAAATGTGGGAAGATTGTTTTCCTCATATTGAATTTGTCTATAATCATTCGCTGCATTCTACTACAAAGATGTGTCGTTTGAGATTGTTTGCAATGCATGGTTGTGCCTTGCGCTCCAATTGATTGTTGCCTTTGCCATCTTTTGCTGAAAAATTAAATTTTGATGCTAAGCAACGTGCTGAATGATGTTAAACTGCATGAGACACCAAAGAAAACATAGAGCATATGAATGCCTAAGTACAAGATCACTGGTGACAAAGGTAGAAGGCAATTGATTTTTGAACCCAGAGATTTGATTTGGTTGCATTTGAGGAAGGATAGTTTTCCTGATTTGAGAAAGTCTAAATTGATGCCTAGAGCTGATGGACCTTTTAAAGTAATAGAGAAAATTAATAAGAATGAGTATAAGCTTGATCTGCCTGCAGATTTTGGGGTTAGTCCCACATTTAACATTGTAGATTTGAAGCCATATTTGGGCGAAGAAGATGAGCTTGAGTCGAGGATGACACAAATGCAAGTTGGGGGGGGATGATGAGGGCATCAACACCATTGATACATCCAGACGTACGCCGCTGCTTACTCGCGCTCGTGCACGTCAGCTTAATTATCAAGTGAGTTCATTTCTAAGTTTGTCTTCAACTTATGTAGACCATGGAGATCCATGCATGTTGTTGTTGCTGAGAAATGATGGAGGAGATCAACAAGGACAGGGAGGAGATCAACAAGGAAAGGGATTCGCGCAGGCTGGATTTGAACTGTAGGACAGCACTAACTTGTGATGGCCGCCACGACTTCATACGAACTCCGATTTAGGGAGTTCTTAGTTACTTCACGGAAAGCTTATCAAGTATACTTTCCAACAGATCCAGATTCATATTCATATCTGCTAGGAATCATCTGCAATCATTATTTTAATGATAAAAGTTTCTTGTTTAAGGTGCTGTGTCACCGTTTTTAAGCCAAAGGCCCATGTATCAAGTTGGGTCCATTAGGGACCTGTCCTAGGGTTGGAGAACGACCCAACACCCCTGTGGTCGCCCTCCCATCCTATTAATATCTTTAGAGCCACCACAAACAGATTGGGTTTTGTATATTTAAAGTTAGCGTCGCTACTTTTACTATGTAATCCCGTGATCGGTTAGATTGCCGGTTTGCTCGTCTTCGAAACCCCATTATTTGTTCTCTTTGAGTTAAGCCTTCATCTTTATTTGCAAATTGAGTTGCTTGTTCATCTTGTTCTTGCTAGTTCTTGATTGCTTACAGGAACAATTACCCTCGTGGTTGGGCCGATCGTGCATCCGTCGAGATTGCGAACAGCCTCTGGAGTTGGTGTAACGATTGCTAAGGCGCAACGTCCCCTGGACGGTTGTAGTTGATCGCCAACGTGACTCCATCCAATTGACTTACCCTCTCATCAAAAGATCAGGACACCCACGTCCACATCAGCTATTTTTCTTTCTTTCATTCCATCTACTCTGTATGCTTGGGTGAATGCCATAAGCAGATTTATATGCCCCGGTTCCTAGGGTTAGGGTATTCCCTATGTTGAGTCTACTCAGATCAAAACAAAACTTTTTGATTCTCTTTCGCCTATCGGCCAGCTTTAAGCAACCTTAACATTTCCTGCTGAGATCCCAAGTCCCCAAGTGGGCCCTCTTGGCCACCCACGACCTTGGCTTTTTAGAGAATCCTGCTCCTGTGTCGTAGGACTTGTAGCTCGGCAGTCCACCGGGTAGGTTTGTTTATCCATCCTTTTTTGAGTGTCTTCTTGGATAGTTATAGTGACCCATAGGCACAAGATGTACCTTGTTGATGGCGGTAGTCCCCTGGACATAGCATAGTCCTTTCAGGCAGTGGCCGTTTAATCCATGGTTTGTTGGATGGTCAGTGCAAGGCCAGAAATTGGAACACATTGATTCCGCTCGTTCCTGTCCTTCACTTCAGGGCCTGTCCCTCGGTGTGGTCAGTACTCCATACTGTCGAGCAGCAAAGCTTACACTTGTTCACTTATTATGACGGTTCACCAGGGCCTCTTTCCTCCTCCCTTTTCTACTCACTCGTAGGGGTCCAGACCCTCACAAAGGGGGAGGGAGTCGACTGAACATCTTAGCCATTGGCGGGAATTACGCTCGCATCCGATCCCCAATTCTTGTTCACCCCAGATGATCGTATTGGGTAAATTGTGACCTCATACGATCGTATCGGGTGAGCAACAGCCGCTTCATCACAGTACTGACTTATAGGCACACAGGTCACACTTTGGCCAAGTATCCTACAAAGAGACTCCCGAGAGCCAAAAGTATTAAAGGAATGGCCATAGGAATGGGCGCATCATGACATGGTAATCTGTCTCGCCCGAATGAATTAGTTGGTACTAGAAATGTTAGAAATAGTAAACAAAAGGAGTAATAGAAGTGAAAAGGACAAAGACACTTCCCAACCAAGAAAGCAAAGTTCCCACTGATGGTATACTTTGTGTAAGCGAGCTCTAAGATCACATCTTTAGAGTAAAATCCAGTTAGAAAAGGAAATCCAATAAGAGATAAGCTGCCCATGAGCATCATGGCATAGGTCAAAGGAAAGGAGGAGGCAAGCCCCCCCCATCTTCCGCATTATCTTGCTCATCCAACATGGCATGAATCACCGAACCTGCACTCAGGAAGAGTAATAATGCTTTGAAAAACGCGTAATTCATTAAGTGAAAGACGCTAACCGAATAGTGAGAGATGCCGCAAGCAAAGATCATATAGCCTAATTGACTGCAAGTTGAATAAACTATGACCCTCTTTAGATCGTTCTATGTAGACTGATTGCTTTTCTAGCATAGATGAAGTTCGTACCAGTGCATGTTGTCGCAGAGCTAAGAATCATGTCACTCAGGAAAGCTAATCCATGGGAATAGAAATCCCCGTCTGAAGACCGAGCTACCACTTTCATAAACCCAAACATCTATTTAATTATACGAAATATGAGGTTCGAATCAATAGAAGAGAATAGATATCTGGACAGAAAGATCAATCAAGCCATGCATGCTTGGGTGTTAAACCAGTCTATAGAGTAGTGGTGAAGCAAGCTTGTGGTGCTAAGATAGGAAATCAATAAACCCGCAATTGAATCTCTATTTCAATTGGAACAAGGGTGGTGGACATTCCATCTTAGTGAAGCTGGATAGGGTTTGGGTGGAGCCCTAGGGAAGTGCTTCTTCATATGTCGACGGCTCTACCCCTTGATTATAGGTATTTCTTTCTCTTACGGATATGACAAAAAGTAGGATGACCAACCTATCGATCAAAGTACTAGACTGATTTTCAATCAACTCTTCTTTTCTATTATGCATTCAAGCAAGCCCTAGCGCTAGTAATGAATTTAGTTTGCTATGTAGGTAGGCAATCTACCTTTCCAGCAGTGAGAGATGGAGTTCAGACCAACAGTCAGCTTGTCTTCAGCTTACTTGCTTGGGTAGCTCTTAGTGATGAAGGAGTTGGCTAGGTAAGAGGCCTCATTCTAGACTGATTCTCCCTCGATGTAATAGGCATAGCACTAAAAGTATGGGCTTGTTGTCCTTCGGCTGACAACCTCTGTAGAGCATGAAAATGGATCTGCAGGGAACTCCTCGTGGGATGAGAACATATTTCAATACGAAGTGATTGATAAGCACCTTGCTTAACTAGGCAATCCATGACTTTCTTTTCCTCTCTTCTTGGGAGATTGAACCTTACTTACTACACTACTTTATCTTATCAAAGCAATACTTGAAATCCCTAGTATGAATAACCCGCCTATAAAGTACCATGTTGACTTCAGTAGAATAAGAGTACTAACCTTCATAATGCATCTTTCTTCAAGTCTTTCACTAGTGATGTTTGGGAAAGCTAGTTAGGGATATTCAATAGAGGTAGTGTAAGTGGTATAACAATCATTATGCCTCTAATGCTCAATCTTCACCAACTGACAAGTGTGACATCGGGCAACAAAGAGACAAAGTCTCCTTATAGTGAGAAGGGCCAGGCACTCAATTATGTTCTGCCACTCCAATAGAACCAGTCAATCACCCCTCGGGGAGCTTTCATCACCCATGTGAATCACCTTTATGGCAGAATTCGCTTTATTCCTATCTCGCTTCTCAGGAGGTGCTGCCACACCACACAACCTCTGCTCTTTTCCACCCCCTAAAACCAGGGATTACCATCTGTGGTTTACCATTTATCAAAACATACACTCATTATGTAAAAGTTTGAGTAGATAACCTGTATACCGGCAGTCCTCCATATATAAGTAATTCCCTACTAGATTTAGTGTATATTTGTCTGTTTCATCTGAAAGAACTATTCTTTGTGTTTCATCACTATGGTGGTTTTCTTCTTATGCTTATTCTTCATTGCATTAGTTGGATAGTGATTTCTGTCTGGGGGTATAATCACTTCTGGGTTCCTAAAGTAGTGGTCGTATCGAATCGTGCTATTGCTGTTCTCACCCAGATTCTGCATCCCATGATCTGTAGGGGTATAAGATGCTATTTCTTTATCGATTAAACCCCCCAAGAAGACAAGCTTCATCGGTTAATGTAATGAGGTTATTCATCAATAGCTTTTAAAAGCTCTCAACCAACAATGGTTAAGATATGTTGAACATAAGATGAGTGGGAATTGGGGATAAATCGAACGATCAAAATCACATATAATAAGGGTCCGTTAACAGTTATCTAAAATGGGGTAGGGGAGGGATAAGTATGATATGAATGAATAGCATAGGTGCTATTAAGACTGTGTGTGTATTCTTCTCTTTTGAGAGTCTCTTTAATCAAATCAAAATATATGTCTTGATCCTGTTATAAAAAAGAGTCTTTCTAAGGGCTTGTGATCATTAATTCTTTAAGACGTACGTGTAGTTTTTCGACGAATGAATTTACTTTGTCCTAGTAGCAATGGCTGGCCATTAGGTAATGATTTACATCCAGCCGTAGTGCCCTACCTGGGGATGCTCGAGCAGCTCTGAATCTAAACCACCCATTGGTGGAAATAGTCCTTCCTTCTCCGCTTCAATTAAGGGAAACTAGTTAGTGGCACATCTAATATGTAACAAGTGGTCGGGAACAAGTATTTCTTTTACAACCCTCAATCTATTGGAAAAGGAAACCACAACTGGGGCGGTGATCGAATTTATAGATGGCGCAAAGCCATACTCGATCTGTGTTTTGGCGGCGCAAGTAGAAAGATAATTTTCTAATGATACTGAAAATCAAGTAGTTGCTGGTTTGGAACTGCGATTAATGCGCTTATGCGCAAGTCGTTATGGAAAAATCCATTGATTCTTTGAGAAGCTAAACTCCGAAAATAGACCTTTAATAATGCCATTTTTATAAAGTGGAATGTTCTAAATAATTTACATGTGCACTGCTTGTTCAATTCTTCTTCAGGTAAATCTTATATTAAGTAAGGGAAAACAGACTCGTACTATTCATAGCTGGGGTCGTATTCCGATCCGAGATATATATTAGTAGATAATGTGACTTCAGGCACTTTTAAAAAAGGGGATCCAGTGACCTGGGAGAGCATTTAAGTTGAGCTCCATACTAGCCTGAACTTTGTATATTCTTGATTCTCCTATACACTATATATGGCTTTGCTGTAATTAATGCGTGTGCTGATGAGGCGCGAAGTGTTTTTGAAAGACTTTGTCCCCCTTTTCCGTTATGCGATAAATCACTATATTACGATCAACCATTGATTGGTTTGCGGGTTCCTAATTCCGGATACCACCGTAGATCAAATAGAATAGATCTCTTGCAGTGACATGACATGACAATTAGAATATTGAAATTATTTGAATGCGAACTTCTCGTTCTAAGCGTTGAAAGGGGTGAGGGCTTCTTTCACTTTTTTGTTGTTCAAGGAACCCATTTTTTTCTACATCACACAGCTTCAGAAGGGGCGGAGGGGCGATCTTCCTATGCGATAGATTAGTTGGGCATATACGAAAATATGCAAACTAGGTTTCTTTCCTTTGTCTAGATTTTTTGTGTTCGAGCAATTTGGATGCACACATGCTGAGCTATTTGGATTTCCAGCTAGGACTTCAACCGCAGTCTTGCTAATTTAAGTAGGTGGTTTAGGTGATTCTCGAAACTCTTGCTTACCATCCAAAGTGGTGGAATATTGCCGAAACCGACCTGTGCTTTTGAGAGTTTGTTGGGCGATGAACTGTTAGAAGGTACAAAGAAAGGCCATTGCCATAACTCTTTCTATACTTTTCTTGCTCTTTGAAAGAACACGTTCAAAATGCAATTTGTCTCTCTCTCCTTCCTCTATTCCATGCATAAACCTATCTCGAAATACGCACTTATGTGCGCCGCAATTCATTGTTGAGTGGCACGGTCTTAGTTGAACAATGGCATTTTTGGAATGAAGCGCACTGTTTCTAGATAGATAGCAAATTCGATGAAATTAAGCATAGAGTGCACGCTACTCGTTCATCATTCAGACAGATGCGCCTCTCCCACTATCATTCGGGTTCATCCTTCAATCAATCATTCGGGAGGGGAATAGAAGCCGGAGTATCTTTTAGGGGTTTTGCGCTCCTCTCCTTTTCTTAATTTACTATATGCGAGCGAGCTTCCATTGGTCGCCTCCCACTTTATTCTCCTGATGTGGCTGGGTTCCCAGCCAACCATGGCCGATCCGGCCACTTTGACTGCTGCCAAATCCTTCTTTAATGGAGGATCTTCATCCCGCTCGCCAGATCCTTCTTATTCTAAATCTTACACAGCTATGGCAGAAAAAAACCTCTCGTCTGCCACCCCCTTTAAAGAAAAAGCCAAATTGGATCTGGGGGTGCTGGAGGAAAATGGCTGAAAATCATCTACGAGAGAGTTCCTAAGTTATGTGATCACTGCATGCTTCGAGGCCACGACAATGAAAGTTGCAGACATCAGGGGGTGAAGAAAGCCATGAACCAAGACCCAGGGCAGGCCCTAAATGAGTAAGGCCAAAGTCAAGGAAGGCCTCCCTCAGATTCTCACGAAAAAGGCAATCTATGAAGTTGAATAAGCGTCCCCAACAGAAGAATTTTATTAAGATTTTGAGCACTTATTTGATCGTAGATCACCTACTCCATCTACTCTCAATACATTGATTAATCAATCCACTAGTAATCCTCCTTTACTGTAGTCTCATTGCCCTCTTCAACAATCATTCTGATATAAAAACAAAAGAAGAGACATTTGCAGATAGCTTTTCGAAGAAATCCGATTTTGTTTATATCTCTTAAAGGAGATTTCTTGCAGTTTTCTCTCTTGAAATGTCATGCATAGAGAAGACTGGACCCAAAGCATTGTAGGTGAGCGGATCAGCAAAGAATCTCTTGAATATCAGAAGCAATAGAGATGGTTCTTTTGGGTCAGAAAATGTACAAACTTATACTCTCAAGGTAATGAAATTCTGATGATTTTTATCCTTTAAGAAATTGCTTACTGAAACTTAAATCAACCAATCTGCTTTGTTATTAGATAAGGAACATATTTAGAGCGAGCCCCTACTAATAATCGAAAGGACTAAGGCAACTTACTTGTCCCTTTCTAGTAGGATTTGTTGTCTTCGTAGAAAAGAAAAATAAAGGCGCACAGCAAAAGCCCGCTGGGAAAGTTGCATATATATTGAAGTAAGGGCTTGTCAATCAATTTCCCTTCATAGCCTTCCAAAATTAGTATCCACCTCCCCAGCAGCCACCGCCACCATATCATCCCTGGTTTCACTACCTGATTCCGAATCAGCCTCCACCAAAACACTGATACAGAGGACCCTTCTTGAAACAGCCATAACTTTCGCATACAGACTCGAAATCAGGCAAATAAGTAGTCTATGGACATCTACGAAAAATTTCCCATCCGCTACTCCCCCACTTTGTCAGGTTTGACAAAAATCAGTTTTTCCAAATTCAGGCCAAAAAATTGGGTATCTGCACTTCAAAGTTCTAGCACCCTTTTTAAAGCATGCTCGTGTATTTCTACAGGCTACATCTTATATTAGACTAAGCTGCCACCTCTTGAGGTTGTTGTTCCTATGCTCCTAGTTGAGAAAAAAATATTAGAAAAATAAAAGCAAAATAAAAAAAAGGTGTGAAAGAAAAAAAGAAAAAAAAAGAAAAGGAGAGGAGCACATAGGATACGCCAGGGAGCCAGCTGTTTTGTGCTGTGTTTTGCCTTGTCCTTATTTCCTTGCTGCTGTCCTTTCATACTTGCTTGTCTCCCTTGTTTTATCACATCTGGTTTCAAATGCGTTTAGGCCAGCAACTAGGACAAGTGCTTTGGATATTTATTCAGCATTACTATTTGTTATTGAATTGTGTGCCACTAACATTTTTGGGCCTCCCAAGCTCCACATATATACTTTTGGTTAGCACGGTCTTGACCATTGCAATCGCTGGATCACACCCTCAAGGTATCACGAACTAGCCATCGGTTCTACCATCCTTTGCTCGCTAGTCTCAGAACCTTGTAAGAGCTCGGTAAGGTGCTTCCATTTGCGAGTATCCACTATCCTTGCGTAGTAGTAGTTGATAGGGATAATACTTTTGTGCTGTTTGTTTCCTATTTTCTACTAACCATGGCAGGTGAGGTGAATAATTTCGCTGATTGTGCTTCAAAAGAGGAGATCGTTAAGCTAGATTAGAAGATTGAGGAAAATGTAGCTGCCTTGAATGCTATGCAGGAAGACCTCCAGGCTATGGTGGGGAGCATTGCCACCCTCACTAACAGCATCGAGTAGTTGGCAGCAAACCGTCACCCACCACCACTTGTTGACGATGACGGAGGTAATGAAGAGGAGGAAGCCGACAATAGTGATGCACATCATGATGAGCGCCTACGACAATGGCTGTGATTCAACCGGCAAGGTATGGGATGTAACCGCCACCAAGGGCGAGGTAATGATGATCCCTTTGCTAAAATTAAATTTACCTTGCCTTCATTTTCTGGAAAATATGACCCTGAAGATTATTTGGATTGGGAGATGACCGTAGAGCAGAAGTTTAATTCCCATTTAGTTCCTGAAATTCATAGGGTTAGGCAAGCAACTAGTGAGTTCATGGACTTTGCTATTATCTGGTAGAATGAACTAGTTAAAACTGGCCTAGAACCTAACACATGGGAAAGGTTGAAGCGAGCTATGCGGAGTAGGTTTATTCCTCCATCCTTCAAACGTGATTTGAGAAATAAGTTGCAACGCTTAGACCAAGGAGAAAAATCTGTAGAAGACTATTTTCAGGAGCTACAAATAGGAATGTTGCGTTGTGAGGTAGAGGAGGATGAGGAGGATAAGATGGCTCGATTTTATGGAGGGTTGAGACATGAAATTCAGGACATTATTCAATATAAAGAATACAATTCTCTTAACCGATTGTTCCATCTAGCTATATTAGCTGAACAGGAATTGCAGGGAAGGCAACAATTGAGAAGGAACAATTGGGGAAGCACATCTACATCGAGGCCTTCCATTGGACAAGGTAAAAGTGTCCCTATTCGGAGTTCTACGCCTTCCACCAATAGGGCACCAGCAGCGCCATCTTCACGAGCTACTGAGGTGAGTAAATCTGTTTGCGTACAGGCACCTGCAAAAAGTGCATCATCGATTGCTTCCACGGGACGAACGAAGGATATCCAACGCTTCAAGTGCAAAGGGATGGGCCATGTGCAACGTGATCACCCAAATCAAAGAGTTCTCATTGCTACAGATGATGATGAGTACACTAGTGCTAGTGATGTTGATGATGAATTAGCACATGGCACTAACAATGCAGGTGATGAAGACGAGAGCGATGAGGATGTGGAGCACATAGGTGCAGAAGATACAAGCAAGTACCTGAGCATTGTAGCACAACGGGTGCTAACTGCTCAAATGGAGAAGGCGTAGCAAAATCAGCGCCACAATTTGTTCCAATTGAGGTTCGTGGTTCACAATAGAGCATGCTGTGTTGTCATTGATAGCGGTAGTTGTAGCAACCTTTCTAGTTCAGATTTGGTTGACAAGCTAGGTTTGCCTACACAACTACATTCACGGCCTTACTACATTCAATGGTTCAACTCTTGTGGTATGTTGAAGGTAAGTAAAGTTGTGAGAGTGCAATTTTCTGTTGGAAAGTACCATGATAGTGCAAATTTTGATGTTGTGCCTATGCAAGCATGTTCTTTGCTTTTGGGTAGACCTTGGGAATATGATAGAGATGTGCTGCACCGTGGTAGAACTAACACGTACACTTTCACACATAATGGCAAAAAGATTGAGTTGCTACCAATGACCCCTGCTGAAATTTTGAAGCACGATATAGCGCGTGCTAAAAATAAATCTAAGTCTAAAAATCAGCAAGTAGCTAAAGATGTGTTTCCACCTAAAAAGGAGAAAAAAGAGCCACCAGCTAGGAAAGACACACTTAAGTTGCAAGGAGCTTCCATGTTAGCTACTAAATCTGAGATTTCTGAGTTAAATGTTAATGAATCTATTTGCTATGCTTTGGTTTGCAAGGAAACTTTCTTTACACTTGAGGACTTGCCTCCTTCTTTGCCACGTGCTATTACTAAACTTTTGCAGGAGTTTGCTAATGTATTTCCAAGTGAGATACCCCCGGGGCTGCCACCTATGAGAGGAATTGAGCATCAAATTTATTTGATCCTGGGAGCTGCGTTGCCAAACCATGCACCGTACAGGACCAATCCCGAAGAGACTAAGGAAATTCAGCGTTAAGTGCAAGACTTGCTTGAAAAAGGGTATGTACGTGAGAGTCTTAGTCCTTGTGTTGTTCCTGTTATTTTGGTGCCTAAGAAAGATGGGTCATGGCGCATGTGTGTGGATTGTAGAGCCATTAACAATGTAACTATTAGATATCATCATCCTATTCCTAGCTTAGATGATATGCTTGATGAATTAAGTGGCTCTGTTGTGTTCTTTAAAGTAGAGTTGCGTAGTGGATACCACCAAATTAGAATGAAGTTGGGTGATGAATGGAAGACCGCGTTTAAAACTAAATTTGGTTTGTATGAGTGGTTAGTAATACCTTTTGGTTTGACTAATGCTCATAGTACTTTTATGCGACTCATGAATGAAGTTTTACGCACTTTCATTGGTAGATTTGTGGTGGTTTACTTTGATGATATACTTATTTACAGCAAGTCTTTAAATGAACATAAGGAACATTTACGTGCTGTTTTTAATGCTTTGAGAGATGCACGTTTGTTCGGTAACCTCGTGAAGTGCACTTTTTGCACGGAGCGAGTTTCTTTTCTTGGTTATGTTGTGACTCCATAGGGAATTGAAGTTGATGAGACCAAGATAGAAGCGATCAAGAGTTGGCCGACTCCTACATCGGTTACACAGGTGCAGAGCTTTCTTGGGCTAGCTGGATTCTACCGCTGCTTTGTGAGAGATTTCAGCACCATTGCCGCACCCATGAATGAGCTCACAAAGAAAGGCGTTCCTTTTCGATGGGGACAAGCACATGAAGACGCCTTGAATTTGCTTAAAGGGAAGTTAACTCATGCACCGCTACTCCAACTCCTTGACTTTGGTAAGGTTTTTGAGCTTGAATGTGATGCAAGTGGGATTGGGATTGGAGGTGTGATTATTCAAGAAGGTAAGCCAGTTGCATATTTTAGTGAGAAGTTGTTAGGACCTAGTTTGAATGATTCAACCTATGATAAAGAATTGTATTCTTTGGTTCGAACATTAGAGACTTGGCAACATTATCTATGGCCAAAGGAATTTATCATACATTTTGATCATGAGTCTTTGAAACATATTCGAAGTCAATCTAAATTGAATAAACGACATGCTGAATGGGTAGAATTTATTGAGTCGTTTCCATATATCATTAAGCATAAGAAAGGCAAAGACAATGTGATTGCTGATGCTTTATCTTGGTGCTATACTATGTTATCTCAACTTGATCATAAAATTTTTGGATTGGAGACAATGAAAGAATTATATGCTACTGATTTGGACTTTAAAGAAGCTTATGATCACTATCGAGAAGGGAGAACTTGGAATAAATATGTGTTGAATGAAGGATTGTTGTATTGAGCTAACAAATTATGTGTTCCTGCAAGCTCTGTTCGTCTTTTGTTTTTGCAGGAAGCACATGGAGGTGGATTGATGGGACATTTTGGAGTGAAGAAGACGGAGGATGTGCTGGCCACTCATTTCTTTTGGCCGAAAATGCGGCGTGACGTTGAACGATACGTTGCACGATGCAGCACTTGTAACAAAGCTAAGTCCCGTCTTAATCCACATGGTCTTTATGTGCCTCTCCCCGTTCCTAGTGCTCCTTGGGAAGACATTTCTATAGATTTTGCTTTAGGATTGCCTAGGACAAAGAGGGGAAGGGATAGTGTATTTGTTGTTGTTGATAGATTTTCCAAAATGGCACATTTTATTCCTTGTCATAAGAGCGACGATGCTACAAAAGTTGCTAATTTGTTTTTCAGGGATGTCATTCGTCTACATGGTGTGCCCAATACAATTGTTTTAGATCGAGATACTAAGTTCTTGAGTCATTTTTGGATGACGTTGTGGAGGAAATTAGGGACGAAGTTACTATTTTCTACAACTTGCCACTCCAAACCGATGGACAAACGGAGGTGGTGAATCGTACCTTGTCAACGATATTGCAGGCTGCTCTGAAGAATAATTTGAAAGTGTGGGAAGAATGTCTTCCACATGTGAAGTTCATCTACAACCATTCGTTGCACTCCACCACAAAGATGAGCCCATTCTAGGTGGTATATGGCTTTAACCCTCGTGCTCCAAATGATTTATTGCCTTTACCATTTTCAGAAAAAGTAAATTTTGATGCTAAGACATGAGCTGAATTTGTGCTTAAGTTACATGAGACCACTAAGAATAATATTGAGCGTATGAATGCAAAGTATAAACTTGCTGGTAGTCAAGATAGAAAGGAGCTTATTTTTGAACCCAGTGATCTTGTTTGGTTACACTTAAGAAAGGATAGGTTTCCTACTTTGCACAAGTCAAAATTAATGTCTTAAGCCGCTGGTCCTTTTAAGGTTCTTGCGAAGATAAATGATAATACATACAAGATTGATTTGCCTACAGATTATGGTGTGAGTGATGTTTTTAATGTTGCTGATTTGAAGCCTTACTTTGCTGAAGAAGATGACCTTGAGTCGAGGACGACTCCAAATCAAGAAGGGGAGGATGATGAGGACATCACTTCTTTAGATACACACTTACAACCTCCTCATGTTGAACAAGATGCGCCACAGATCCAAGGACCAATTACTCGCGCACGTGCCTGTCAACTTAATCGCCAGGTGAATGCCTTCCGAAGCTTACATGGAAATATTTCTACGAATGGCATACTATTTAATTCTTGTGATGATTTTATTGTTATTAGGAACTTGGGAGAAGACCATGGACAATAGCTCAAGAAACCAAATATTAAAGTGGAGACAACAAGTGCAAGTAAACTCCTATTTTCGAGACCGGTTCAGTTTCGGGCTGGGAGATAGCATCAACTTCAAACGGCCATAACTTTTGATCCACAAGGAGTTACAGGGCCTACCAGTACTTGTTGGAAAGCTTATGATGTCCACTTTCAGATGGTTTTGGTTTCATGCCAAAATTCCTCCTGAACTGTCTAGAATCATCGAAGCAAATTGCATCATTTTTCCTGTCCGAGTCAGTTTGGACCTTTGGGCTTTGTATTTGTGTCATGGGCTAAACCCATGAGGAGTGCGCCCCTCACAGGGCAAACCCTCACTCTAGGATGTCCTAACTCATATATATTCAGTAGCCGCCATCGTTTAGAGTGGGTTTTGCTTAGATTAATCTGTCTTTAAACAGTTTCACCGTTTATCGGTTTGTGAGACCCCAACTTCGAGAGTATAATCATTCATCTGCAAGTTGAGTTGCCATCTTCCTTGTTCTTGCTTGTGTTCTTCGATTCGCATGTAGGGATTAGCCTTCGTGGTGAGGTTAACCGGGCAGCGCATGGTTGATAACAAGAGGAGACATGGTGCTGAGATTGCAGGGTTTGGGTCTTAGTGATCAGAAGCCGGATCGTGAGTGTCAATTCTCCACCAAATCGAGAGTTATCCTTACCTAACAGAAGATCAGGCACCCCGTTGCCATCAACTACCTATAAAGAAGAGCTGAAGGCCTACCTTGTTCCTGCCATCCCTTTCCATTCCAACTTTATTTTTCTCTATCTCACAGCTGCCTTTCATAAGCCCATTCAATGAGTTTTTGGGACATGGGTCAAAAAGCGATTTGTAGACCAATAGCAAAAGCAGCAATGATTCGATGCTCAAAAGCAGATGGCTTCCTTACGAAAAGAGTAAGAGTGCATTAATGGAAAAAAAAAAAGAGGAAATCACGATCCCAGTAGAGGGAGGAGTCAGGGGACATTGGTTCAAATCCAATTTTTGAAAAAATTCACAAGGCTATGGATTCGAGCCACAGCACATCTTTTTTTGTCATTTCACTCTATACGAAAAAGTGCGCGCGCGTTAGTTAATAGTCAAGTACACTGCACGCGTGTCAGTTAATAATGAAGTACACTCAAAGTACGGGTTGCACTCGCTTTTCGATCAACCAACAGCGGAAGTAGTGTGCAGTCATTTTGACCGAAAGACATCGACTCGGATTTTTGTCCGATCATTGAATTGGTGTAGTTGTAGGTTAGAATAGTGAATATCATATAAAATTGTACAGTTAGTCAGAAGTAAGCTAGTTCATCATTTATCTTCCCGCTTCTCCACTCTTTGTTAGTTTTTCCAGTGTTGATCCTTAAGGATGTGGCAAAGCAAGAAAACAGATGTGTGTGCTCTAGCTTTCATGCTAGTGCGCTCAATCCGTTGCTTGTTTGGAAGTTCGTGCCAATCGATCTTCTGTAGGAGTAGGAGGTAGTGTGAATCCCCTCTTTCTTCATTTAGAAGAGTGTTGGACCTCCACAACGTCAAACCATAGAACACAGCTCCTTTCGATCGAACCCTAGGAAAGATGACTTTACCTTTTTCGTAGATAGTCTGAGTTTGAGCTGCTGTAGTCTCCCCCGTTGACCTTCTTTTTTAGATAGAATCCTCAATGAGTGGAAAGGACTCCTAGACTAGCTCCGCCGTACGAGCCCCATACAGAGCTGCGCCCTTTGATATGATAAGAAGAAAAGGGACCAGGCTGCACTTGAACCCACTTGGATTACGGCGAGGTAGATAGAAGCAGGACGAAGAGCAATGACACGATATGCACGTCGTGGTGGAAAAATCTAGGTACGTATATTTCCCGACAAACCGGTTACAATAAGACCCACGGAAACACGTATGGGTTAGGGAAAGGGATCCCCGAATATTGGGTAGCTGTTGTTAAACTAGGTCGAATACTTTATGAAATGGGCGGAGTATCTGAAACTGTAGCTAGAGCAGCTATTTCCATAGCTGCCAGTAAAATGCCCATACGAAGTCAATTTCTTCGATTAGAAATATAACCCCCCCAAAAAAGTAGTATTGAAAATAAAAAAACCAGGTTCTTCTTTCTGGAAAGACAATATTTCTTTAATCCTTTTGCATTGAAATAACAAATTGAAATCAAAATAATATGATTCAACCTCAGACCCTTTTAAATGTAGCAGATAACAATGGAGCTCGAAAATTGATGTGTATTCAAGTCATAGGAGCTGCTAGTAATCAGCGATATGCTCGTATTGGTGATGTTATTGTTGCTGTAATCAAAGACGCAGTGCTCCAAATGCCTCTAGAAACATCCAATGTAATTCGAGCTGTAATTGTACGTACATGTAAAGAGTTCAAATGCGAAGACAGTATAATAATACGCTATGACAACAATGCAGCGGTTATCATCAATCAAAAAGGAAAGCCAAAGGGAACTCGCGTTTTTGGCGCGATCGCCGAGGAATTGAGATAATTGAATTTTACTAAAATAGTTTCATTAGCTCCTGAGTATTATAAATACTAGTAGACAAGATATAGATCAAATAAAAAATTAGTAGTTGTGTTTCACATATATGCTTTAGAATCCAAAATGAAAAGAAAAAAGAAAACATGTTGATTATAGAAAAATTAGGAGGAACCTAGAATTAGAATCTTATGGGCAAGGACACTATTGCTGATTTACTAACCTCTATAAGAAATGCAGACATGAATAAAAAAGGAACTGTTCGGGTAGTATCTACAAATATTACCGAAAACATTATTAAAATACTTCTACGAGAGGGTTTTATTGAAAGTGTTCGGAAACATCAGGAAAGTAATAGATATTTCTTGGTTTCAACTTTGTGACATCAAAAGAGAAAGACTAGAAAGGGAATATATAGAACTAGAACCTTTTTTAAGCGTATCAACCAACCTGGCTTACGAATTTATGCCAACTATCAAGGAATTCCTATGGTTTTGGGCGGAATGGGAGTTGCTATACTTTCTACTTCTCGAGGTATAATGACATATCGAGAAGCTCAACTAAATGCCCGGTCTTTCCAACTTTTTTGATCTGGTGTGATCGACTTGTGGAGGGAAGTACTTAATACGCGTTTCAAGAACAACCTAGGGAAAGAAGACTGGTGAGATATGAAATGGAAAAGGTTGGAGAAAAGGGAACTAAGAAAAGTGAAAGGCTAGGCTTGTAGCTAAGAAATATACTTAATAACACGACCCCTTACTCAGTTTGCCTTACTCGAAAAAAGCACGAGCATCACCCTAGCCAGCATTCTTTGGATTTAGTAGAATAAAAGCCATCTTACTCTTAGTAGAGGTCAATTCAATGCTCTAATAAGCTTGCGAGAAAGCCTAAGTGAAGTTCAGTCTCTTTTTTAGTCTCTTTTCAGTTTTTAAGCAAGTGACCATAGGGCAATCGAAAGATCTAATACGGCGTTATAGGCCTTGTAGGTTGCAACTCCATCTAAGATAATAAAATGTAACCACGAGGGAGATTACGAATATGACAAGCATATACATCTTAGGTTAGTAAGCTAAGGATAGACGAAATCTAGTAAGATAGCCAGAAGCAAATGAGTTTTCAAGTGGCGAGATAAAGCTTTGTATAGCAGCTGTCTTTTTCATATATACATATGTAGAATGGGCTATAGCAGAGGAGTTTTGAATTCGAAGAGCAGGCATATTGAGAATATGTGAGTAGTTTGATTTCTTACCTCACTATTGTTACAAGTGCTTTTGCCTTCTAGCGAGTGTGAGTTCCCCCTAGGTAGGGCTATAGACTAAAAGATATCTGTCAATGATAGAGCAATAGATTTCTTTCTTTTAAGAGTTCTCTTGCTTGTTTTGATTCTATTTATTGTATTCTTAAGTTCGTTCATCACCTTACTTTTCGTGTTGGGCTCCAACTAGGACTGTTGGTTTATACATGGATCCTATTCTAGAATGCGTATCTACTACTTTCCCATCCAAGTAAGCCACGGTGAAGGATGGTGAAATCTTGTCTAATATATATAAACTTTACCTTTGTTGAGATGGTTTTTTATAGTGTGACAAGGGTACTCAAGGCACTAGATTTGCTTGCTTGTACTAGAAGTTAACATCTTCATTACTCGATGGTGAAACCTACTCTTGTGGGGTGTAGCCTCGAGAACATAGCTAGCCCAGAAAGATTGAAGTGAGAAATTTGCCAGGAAAAAAAAGGTTTAGAGCTGCTGGGTTGAGCCATTCCTAACAACTCATCCAGCTTGACTAGCTTGCATTAAGAGTAGTTCATTTCCTATAAAGTGTAGCGAGTTTTCTACCTTTTCACATAACCGAGAAAAAAAGAAAAAGTTACCCTACTACATGTATTAGCTAGTTTTGTCTAGTCAACATCTAACGCTCATTTCACTATGGGATTTTTTTTACTCCGATTGCTTCTACTCTCTTACAGCTAGGTGCGCCTATAAGGAAGACTCTTCATAGATTGACTTTGGGCGGGCAAGTTGAACTATCCGGCTTCACTAACACAAGTAAGAACAAGTATAAAACTCCGTATTAACGGTTGATTTTCCTTTTAACCTAGTTCTTAGCACAAAGGAGGAGAGAAAAAAGGATTGAATAAGCGAGCACCAGCATTGACTTTCTTGCTTTAACTAACCTGACGCCAGGCCCTTTTGCTCTAGGCTCTACTCCTTGTCATTGATTTCTAGCTAGCTTTCCCACTCGCATAAAAGGAATGAATCGAGGGTATTTACTTGCATTTCTTTGTCCTACTTGGGCTTTAAGAAGAGAGGATTTATTAGCACGACGAGCAACGCATGCTAACCTGGGGATTGAATAGGATATCATAGAATGTAGCATATTGTCTGAACTTATAGGGTCTTTCCTATAATACTTTTCTTACACTAACTATACTCTTTTCTGCTCTTCAAGTAGGTGGCGTGGACAGTGTGTCCCTTGCCTATTCTTAAGTGACTTTGTTTGGATTCTATTTATGTGTTTTTTCTAGAATTGGTATGTTGCACTCGTGTTCTATAAAGTGTGCTAAAGTGGTATGTATGTGTGAATGTTTGGATCATATGCAGAGGGAAATGCAAGCAAATCTGTCAAGTCATTTCACAAAGCTAGGGGATGTGGCAAAAGAGGAATAGGCAAAGTGAACTGTCTGGTGAATGTCTGTACTAGTAGAGCTGTTTGCATGTAGGATGTAGCAGGAGAAGAATCGTCATCATAAGGGTATTCACTAGGTTATACCAACCCAGTCAGCATCGGCAAATGCCTGAAGTGAGAGGGAAGAAGCCGGAAGAAGAAGCGAGGTGACAGTGGGTAGCCCTGCTTGAGTCCTCTTCTATATCTTTTGTACTTCCCACTCCAATGGATCTAATTTTGAGAATAGCTTTGATCCAGCCATGTAGAGCACTCATAGAGGTCTGGCTTCACGTCAATAATCTACCACACCCATGCTGGAATTCAGTAGAGTCCCCACTCGCCAACCGCGATGTCTTGGTTGAGAGGCCCCACCTACCCATCTTCCCACAGTTTCACTGAGGTAGTACCATCCCCAATTTGCCACTTCTTGTGTTGATATACTAAGAAATTGGTTGAGGCAATCGACTTCAATCAGAGGAAGCACTTGTGCACATCAACTTAGGATATCCCCTCCGTTCTACACTATGCACTCACCTCTCGGGCCCATATAGGAAAGGAAGACGCCCTTTTAGTGCATGCCAAAGCAGCTTTGCCTAGAAGGCTTCGAAATACACAACTAGGTCCCTCATTCTCAGTCGGCCTTCACAAAGCGGTTTGCACACCTTGGACCTGCTGGACAGATGTTCCGGCCTTTCTCCTAGACAATGCATCTGCCACCTTCTTTTCAATGCCCCTAATATTCCACCTTTAAAAGTCCAAACTCACACTTTCCCATCTTAGCATGTAGCTGATTCTGCAGAAAAAGTGTTAGCTGCAAGTGTGTTGATGCTCCTTCAATGTTTTACTGTAAAGAAGTATATCAGCAAACCAACACAAATCTTCTAGGCTTGAACACATCATTCATGAGTGCTTGAAATGTTGCAGGAGCATTTGTAAGCCCGCATCACATTGAATTCATAGTGACAAGGTTCTGAATGAAGTTTTGGGCTTGTCTTCCTCTCTCATCCTGATCTGATGATAGCTAGATCTTAAGTCAATCTTGCTGTAATATTTAGCACCACTCATCCAATAGGTCATCTATGTGCTGGAATTGGGTATTTCTTCTTTACTGTACTAGCATCTAGCTACCTGGTTTCGATGCGCATCCTCCATGTCCCATCCTTGTTCTTCACTAACAGCATAGGTGAAGCAAAGGGGCTAGTAGAGGGTTGTATCAGTGAATTCTTCAGCAATTCCTTAATTCTCAATCTCAGCCTTTTGTAGATGTGAGTATCCGTATGGCTTCAGATGTTTGGGCTCAGTACCTTCGAGGGTATATATAGTGATCATGGATTATTTTTGGGGGGTAAGGACTTAGGTTCTTGAAACACCTACTCTTAAGAGTTCAGTAGGGTTGAAATTGGATCAGAGATGTTAGGTTTACTGAGTTAACCATGCACCATTGAGCCATCATGCAAAACTAAGCTTGTTCTTCTTTAGCAATCAGCTCTTCTCCTTCCACATGGTACAACTTTCCTCCTCCCGTCTTGATTCCTTCCAGCACCACTTAAACACTGTCCTTAGTAAACTTCATAGTAGTTTAGTTTCTATCGTTGTTCATGGGCCTACTACTTTTCATCCAGTCTGTCCCCCATGTCATATGGGCCCAGCTCCATAACACTGAAATCTAACTATATCACATACGACGCCTCATCATACTCTGCTAATACATACATTATTTACACTTTCTGGGTGCAACGTGTCTTTCCTTTAGGGGTGAAATCGATTCATTCAGGAAAGCAGAGTAAGGAAGGAGATGCACTGAAACTTTATTTCAGCCACAGGTAATCCTTGTTACATGAATCACCCGCGAACAGGTTTAGCCATGTGCTATATCGCGTTCTATTGCACTTCTAGTGAGTGAACAGTTGGGAGGTAGTCCACAGCTTTGTTAGGATAGCATTTCTGATGTAGACGTGGGTGTCCCGATCTTTCAATGAGAGGGTAAATCGATTGGATAGAGCGACATTGGCGATCCGACTACAACCATCCAGAGACGTTGCGCCTTAGCAATCGTTACACCAAGTCCAGAGGCTATTCGCAATCTCGACGGATGCACGATCAGCCCAACCACGAGGGTAATTGTTCCTATAAGCAATCAAAAACTAGCAAGAATAAGATGAACAAGCAACTCAATTTGCAAATAAAGATGAATGTTTAACTCAAAGAGAACAAATGGTGGGGTTCCGAAGACGAGCAAACCGGCGATCTAACCGATCACGGGATTACATGGTAAAGTAGTGACGCTAACTTTAATCTAACAAAACCCAATCTGTTTATGGCGGCTCTAAAGGTATTAATAGGATGGAAGGACAACCACAGGGGTGTTGGGGTCATTCCCCAACCCTAGGATGCATCCCTAATGGACCCAACATGATACATGGGCCTTCGGCCCAAAAACGGTGACGCAGCACCTTAAACAGGAAATCTCTCGTCACTAAAACAACGATTGCAGACGATTCCAAGAAGATATGAGCATGAATCCAGATCCGTTGGAAAATAAACTTGATAAGCTTTCCGTGAAGTACTAGAACTCCCAAATCGGAGTTCGTATGAAGTTGCAGCAGCCATCTCAAGTTGGTGCTGTTGTACAGAACGAATCCAGCCTGCGCGAATCCCTTTTCTTGTTGATCTCTGCCCTTTCCTTGTTGATCTCCTCCATGCATAGGTGTGGACGTATCGATGGTGTTGATGTCCTCATCATCTCTCCCAACTTGCATTTGAGTTGTCCTCAACTCAGGCTCATCTACTTCACCCAAATATGGATTCAAATGGCTGGGTAGGGAAGCTCTAGAAATCAGATCGATTTGATGCTCAACTCCACACATCGGTAGCAGCCCCGGCGGTACCTCCTTTGGAAAAATATCCTCATACTCTTGTAAAAGGTTAGTGACCGCAGGAGGAAAAGAGAAGGGTATATCCTTAAATGAAAATAAAGCCTCCTTGCATACCAAAGCATAGCAAATAGTATTACTTGTGTCCAAATTGGCAATATCAGATTTAGTAGCGAGCAAACAAACACCTTTCATTTTAATCACATTTTTCTTGTCATGTTCAGATTTAGATTCTTTGTTCTTATGTTGCTCGAGTTCCTTTGCTACAATCTGATTTTCACTTTTAACATGCTCTGGATTTTTCTCTTTATTAGCTCTTGCAACCTCATCCTTCAAAATAGCTTCAGGAGACATAGGATGTAACACAATTTTCTTTTCATTATGCATAAAAGAGTATTGATTTATTCTACCATGATGCAACGTATCTTTATCATATTGCCAAGGTCTACCCAACAGCAAAGAGTAAGCATGCATAGGTACGATATCGCAATCAACATAATCACAATAAGAACCAATCGCAAAATTCAACCGAACCAATTGTGTCCCCTAAACTTTGCCGCTATTGTTGAACCACTGAATGTAATATGGATGCAGGTGCGGTTTAGAGTGCAACGCAAGCTTAGTTACCATCTCAGTACTTACCAAGTTTCTGCAACTTCCCCCATCGATAATGGTGCGACAGGATCGCTTGTTGATGATGCACTTCGTCTAAAATAAGTTATGCCGCTGGTTCTGCTCCGTTTTGCTCATTTGTGCACTCAACACACGCTGTACAAGAAGACTCTCATAGTGCTCGGCATCTTCAGCACCAATATGTTCCTCATCTTCAGTTCCTGCATCATTAGCTGCAAGCAAAGCAAGTGTATCCTCATCCAAATCACTAGCGGAGGAATACTCACCATTCTCCTTAATAATCAGAACACGTTGGCTGGGGCAGTCTCTTTGTAAATGTCCAAAACCCTTGCATTGATGGCATTGAACATCCCTTGTTCGTCCTGTGGAGGCAACTGAAGTAGCACTCTTGGTAGGTGTTTGTACAAAACCTTTGGTTGCCTCTAAAACATGTGGTGGTGCTGTGGTAGAAGGTGGTGGCCGTGGTTTGCTATTGGAGGGCAATAGTGTAGCTGTACGGCTTGGGGGGCAGCGGCGCTCCCTGCAGAAAAGTTAGCTCTTATGCATGTATGTCGTTCCTACACTTCTCTTTCAGCTTTGCAAGCACAATGAAACAATTGAGTCATATTATTGTACTCTTTGTAGCTAAGAATATCATAAATTTCTCGGTCTAAACCACCCAAAAATCTAGCCATAGCAGCCTCCTCATCCTCTACTAACCCACAACGCAACATGCCTATTTGCAATTCTTGATAATATTCTTCCACACTTTTATTATCATGTTTCAATTGTTGCAGCTTATTTAACAAAGCACGTGCATAATAGGAAGGTACAAATCTAGCACACATAATCCATTTCAAACCATCCTAGTTAGGTGGCATAGCATTCATATGTGTACAACGGTACTCACTCCACCAAATAGAAGCATAATCAGTAAACTCACTAGTAGCAGCCCTAACCCTCCTATTTTCTAGAATATCATGGCAAGCAAACTTTTGGTCTACTGCTAACTCCCACGAAAGATAAGCATCATGGTCATATTTACCATCAAAAGGAGGCATAGTGAATTTTATCTTACCAAACGAATCATCATTGTCATGTACCTCACAGCGTGGCCGGTTGGGAGCCATTCCATGGCAGTTGAATCTAAGTCGTCGCCGGTCCGGATCATCCTCAGAGTCAGCAATATAGTCATGTTCATCCACCTCACTGCCCGTGACTCCATATTCGCCAGCAGCAACATTGGGCACCACTGGAGGTGCCACCCGGGGTGCTTGGGCAATCTCATCAAGACGCCTCATAATATCAGCAAGGGCGGTGTTCACGGTGCCAATGGAAGCTTCTAGGGCCATGAGCTTGGTGTTGGTCGTGATCTGCATAGCCTCCACATGAGCTAGCCGCTCATTGGTGATACGCACATCTTCCTCAAGACCTTCTATGCGCACCCTCCCTTAGGTAGCAAAATGTTGTATGATTCCCCTGGTTTAGGGTGAATGTGATGCCCCCTTGTTCTGTTCTTCAATCCTTGCCATGGTTAGGAAAAAAACGGAAAACAAGGACGAATATACACAAGGAGGTTCCTCGACACTACTAGGACGTAGCTAGTGTAAGTCCCTCACTCTCAACCTGTTCAAACAAGCTCTTACCAATTCTTACCAAGCTGAACAGGAGGTGATGGCAACCGTCAGACTAGAGCAAACCCCTGGAGAAGGTGTAATGACGCCTTGGTTGCTAAATCCCTGTCAAGTGATAGTCCAACCGGTGAAGCTATAGGAGGGCTGAGAGTGAACAAAGGAATACTAGAACCATGTTAGTCAAAGCAAGTTGAATAATCGTTCAAAGTTGGCACCGTGCTAGTCCTAGGCTAGGACGTACTAGAGACGCGAGCCTAACCACAAATGACGCCACAAAGCTCCCACCGGGAGCGAAGGTAGGGAAAACAAGCTCCTAAATAGCAAGACTGCACACTTCTTTGGTTCTTTTTTTTCGCTCTTGTTTTTTTTGGCACCTTTTTTTTTCACAACTAGGACCTCAAGAACAGCAAAACCTTAGGAAGGTGCAGCTCAAACCGATATAAGATGTAGCCTGTAGAAACTTGTGAGCGTGCTTTAAAACTCGTGCTAAAAGTTTGGACCTCGAAAACTCAATCTTCCCAGCCGAATTTCACAAAATATTTTTAGACAAACCTAGTAAAAGCGAGGAGAACCTTCTCGAAATTTTTTGTAGATGTTCGCAGAGTACTTACTTGCCCGATTCTGAGACCGTATGCGAAAGTTTTGCCTGTTTCAAGGTAGGTAGCACGTTAGGGTTTCGTGACTCAACCCTACCTTGGATCGGCAAAGACTCCCACTCGGACTCAAGCACAACTCCTACTTGGATTTGAACAGACCAACTCAGACTCAGCAAACCCTAGATTGAAGACTCGACCAGCAACTCGGACTCAGCGGTGATGACGATGATGGTGGCGATATGGTGTGGCAAGAACTCAAAACTCCAAACGACTAGACGCTACAACCAGCAATTCGACACAACGACGTAACAAAAAACTCAACAAACTTAAACTAAGCAGAACTAGGAAAAGGCTTGAATTGTCTTGGACCTCGGTAGTCTAATCTACTATTTTTTTTTTGGCTTCTGGACTGTAGGTAATAAAAATTTACGAAACATGAAATCTCTCACCGAGCAACCTTGAGCTCTGATACCACCTGATGTAGACGTGGGTGTCCTGATCTTTCGATGAGAGGGTAAATCGATTGGATGGAGCAACGTTGGCAATCCGATTACAACCGTCCAGAGACGTTGCGCCTTAGCAATCGTTAGACCAACTCTAGAGGCTGTTCGCAATCTCGACGGATGCACGATCAACCCAACCACGAGGGTAATTGTTCCTGTAAGCAATCGAGAACTAGCAAGAACAAGATGAACAAGTAACTCAATTTGCAAATAAAGATGAATGTTTAACTCAAAGAGAACAAACAGTGGGGTTCCGAAGACGAGCAAACCGGCGATCTAACCGATCACGGGATTACACGGTAAAGTAGCGACACTAACTTTAATCTAACAAAACCCAATCTGTTTGTGACGGCTCTAAAGGTATTAATAGGATCAGAGGATGACCACAGGAGTATTGCGGTCATTCCCCAACCCTAGGATGCGTCGCTAATGGACCCAACTTGATACATGGGCCTTCGGCCCAAAAACGGTGACGCAGCACCTTAAACAGGAAATCTCTCATCATTAAAATAACGATTGCAGATGATTCCGAGCAGATATGAGTATGAATCTAGATCTGTTGGAAAATAGACTTGATAAGCTTTCTGTGAAGTACTAGAACTCCCAAATCGGAGTTCGTACGAAGTCACGGCAGCCATCTCAAGTTGGTGCTGTCGTACAGTCCGAATCCAGCCTGCGCAAATCCCTTTCCTTGTTGATCTCCGCCCTTTCCTTGTTGACCTCCTCCATGCCTCCGCCCTTTCCTTGTTGATCTCCTCCATGCGTAGGTGTGAATGTATCGATGGTGTTGATGTCCTCATCAATTTCTTACTTTTGCTATAGGCTGGCATCACATGTCGTATGGGAAAGTGCACTCTTCCTTCAACCTAGCGAGAGGTCTCAGTTCTTCCTGTTGAAGCTGGTCTATTATAGTAGGTGGAAATGTGAGCAGTCACGGGTGAAGGAGGAAGTATCTCAAGCATGCATATAGGTGCTAAGACATTGACTCTTGGAAGTGTCAAAGTTCTGACTAAGTAGGCTCTTTCTTCTAAATAAAGTACTTGCTTAGAACTGCTAGGCAATCGATCTCACCACAAAGGCAGGATATTTATGCTTGCAGGAAGAGAAAGATGGACTGAAACTATACGTATTTTCAAGTAGTAAGCGCCACCACGCAAGACAAGCCAACGTTCGGTTTCCACCACATCGAAGATTTTCGTAAATAGAAAGATCTTGCTTTTCTTTTGACGGAGGGAAAAGTGATCCAATGTTGTTTTTGTAGATGCTATATACTGAAAGAAAGTCGGCATGGTTCAGATAGCTCAGTTGGTTAGAACAAAGGACTGAAAATCCTTGTGTCAGTGGGTTGGGAATCTTTCTAGACTCAAAAGTGTCATTTTCATGGTTATTGGGTCAGTGTCAAGTCTATCTCTCATGTCATCGCTACCAGAATTCTTTCCTTCGCAAACCCAAGGCAAAAAAGAAGAGCCTCCTTGCTTCTAAAAAGATTACGTGATCATCTTATCCAGGCAATTCAAGACGGCTTCATACTTCATTTTTTGGCTTCTCACAACTTTTCAAAGAACCTGGCTAAATACAGTATAAACTGGAACTGCAATCCATGCCCTTTCAGTTGCTCCACACCCTTAACAGAACTTCCCCTGGCAAGGAGGAAAAGAATGAGTAACCGCTTTTTTCGCTTGCCTTTGGGGGGAAGCAGACTCCCTAACCTCCATCTTTTAATAGGGAAGAGTTTCAATCAAATCCTAAATCGCCTTGGTCAAAAAGAAAGACGAGGTATCTATCGCGATCTTCCCTTTCTTGGCGGACTTTCATACCCAAAAAGAAAAAGAAACTAGATTGCCCTAACTGTGCTTTTTCTCTTAGCTCTTCCTGGCTCTGTGAACTCACTCTACTAAATATCCGGGAAAGGTAGTCGCTGACTTTTCTTTTGTACCAAGGGGAAGAGAAAGTCAAGATTACTGGAGCTGATAAAAAGGATGAAATAACAGTGCTTCATAGCCTAATAGAGAAAATGGAATTCGCAAACGGAACTCACTTAATTAAATAGTAGAAATCCTAGCCTATAGGAGAGTGAACCGACTGACTTTTCTTGCTTTGTAGATTTCACGCTTACTGTTTGCTTTTTCGATTTCACTTATTAAGTTAAGTATTGGATTTTCCTCTATTGAATTTCATCCTATGTATGTGTTGTTTGTTTAGATGCCTTTCCTCTTATGGAACGTTAGGCAGGCTCCTTATCTTACTCTAAAGCAATGTGGTGCCAGACCTCTAAAATGTAATTGCTGGACCAGCTATTTCATCTTCAATTTCTGGTCATCTAACCTATTTCGTAGTTGCAGGTGGGAACGTTTAATACTACCTTTGATCCGTTTCGAGCAACCTCATTGCTTGTTATAGAGCTCTAACTTCATCGGTGAGATTGCTAGCCAGGCGTGGAGCGCTTGATTGGGAAGTTTTTAGCGGCAAAGATGCAATCTCTAAATCATGTGTGTTAAGTGGGTAGATTCATTTCACCAATGCTTCGATCACTTCTCGACCACTTTATTCTTTCTTTATGTTATGTTGGTTGGTTAGGACATGATCTACTATTTATTGCCCTGTGGGTCCTGTCCTTTTTTGGGGCTAGCTAGAACGAGTTCAAGAGATGAGGATCCAGGTGAAAGCTTAACTGTAGAATGATTATTCCTGGCAAAGTGGCCCTTATTTTCTCTATTACGAGTTCTAGCAGGTTGTCTTAAAAAGAATGGTTTAGCTGAATTTAGGAGAATTCTATCTTTTGCACATGAGCGAATCGAGAGAATCTCATAGTTTTTTATCTACCGATTAAAGGTATCCAGTTCCTTTCATCCAAAGAAAATAAGGATACGCAGATCGAAGCAAATCAAAGCTAAGGGAATCTTTTCCTATAACTTCTAATGGCGGATATCCGTTTCCTCGGGCAAAGCACATTCTATTTATCTTAATTGACAAAGCAAAGGGAGTTATCAACCCTTTTCCGAGACCCTATAACGGGTAGTTCCAAATGCTTGGCTTCCTACTTCCTCTAACTAAATCAAAAGTAATATCCTCTGTTTTCCAAGAAGAGAAGTTCTTTGGCAAAGGATGTCAACGGAACTGTTTTCGCAAAGGCTCCTAGACTACTAGTAGTAGGAATGGCGAATGGTTCGATTGAGGCTAACGTAGGAGCCCCTGAGCACCTGACCCCTTCCATTTTCTTTGTCGCTATTGCGAATCCAAGGATAGAACCTTTTTATCGAAGTAGAGATGGGGTGTAATCGAAGTTGCCGTTGAAAACCTTACCGTTGTAGGATCTACTACCGTCTACTACTATACAAGAATTTCAATCATTTCGATTGGAATAGCTGAGAAAGCAACAACTACTACTATTGACTTATGAAAACCTTTGTCTCGGGACTTACCTCCAGTAGGAAATTGAACCGTACTTCCAGATTTTGCTTCGTTGACTTCCGCATTGCCGTTCTCTTCTCGGCCCTTGTCTGCTTTGCTTTGCTAAGGGATAGGATAGATGAATAGGTTTCTTACTTTATTGATCAGTTTGAAAGGAAAGATGAGATGTGATGGCAACCGGGTGCCCGATCTTCCGTTAGGTAAGGATAACTCTCGATTTGGTGGAGAATTGACACCCACGATCTGGCTTCTGATCACCACAACCCGAACCCTACAATCACAATACCACGACTCCTCTTGTTATCAACCGTGCGCCGCCCAGTTGATCTCGTCACGAAGGCTAATCCCTGCATGCGAATCGAAGAACACAAGCAAGAACAAGGAAGATTGCAACTCAACTTGCAGATGAATGATTATACACTCGAAGTTGGGGTCTCACAAGCCGATAAACGGTGAAACTGTTCACAGACAGAATAATCTAAGAAAAACCCACTCTAAACGATGGCGGCTACTGAATATATATGAGTTAGGACGTCCTAGGGTGAGGGTTTGCCCTGCGAGGGGCGCACTCCTCATAGGTTTAGCCCATGACACAAATTCAAAGCCCAAAGGCCCAAACTGACTCGGATAGGAAAAATGATGCAACTTTTTTTGATGATTCTGGACAGCTCAGGAGGAAATTTGGTGTGAAACCAAAACCATCTGAAAGTAGACTTTATAAGCTTTCCAACAAGTACTTGTAGGCCCTGTAACTCCTTCTGGATCAAAAGTTATGGCCGTTTGAAGTTGACGCTGTCAGGAGGCCCGAATCCGAATCCAAAACGTGCAGAACTTCATCTCTCTTTCCCTTCATCCAAGTAAGTATCTCTGCAAACAAGAACATAGAAAACTCATGGTGCAGTGACACAAGTTCAAATATATAACACGTAAATCTTACGTAGAAAGCATGCACCTTTAGTTGATGAGTACATAAGGTAACTATGATCATATCCGAGCTAGTGATGTCCTCATCATCCTTCCCTTCTTGATTAGAAACGGTCCGCGGTTTTACCTTGTCATTAAGCCTGATGAACATATCTTTATCTTTCACAACATAGGTTGAGGTAGTGTTGTGCATATGGTTGGATTCTGAAATTTTTAAACACAAAGAACACTTTGTAGTGTCGCGCAGCTCACAACACTCCCCTTCTTGTAAACCAACCTACAACTCATTTAAACAACTAGAGGAACTAGATAGAGAATTATTTATACTCATGCGGTCCTCTAGACAAGACATGTCATTATGGAAAGAAGGTATATTAAAATTCAAACAAATGTATACTCTATGCACATTATACTCTCCTTTATTATCATAATTGCCAATAACATGAAAAATCACATGAAAAGGACATGGCAAATCAGATCTAGCAAATAATTTCTTCTCTAAACAATTGAGTGGACAAAGATCATCAAATTGAATATAGCCCCAAGTATTTAAAGAAGATAGCAATCTAAGCTCTTCATTCTCACTAGCAATGTGAACAACATGTCTAGGATCAGCACATGGTGGTTCAACAATATTACTAACATGTTCATTCACTAGTTGTGGCATGGATATAAGTGAAGCATTGCACAACTCTTTTTTATCACAAGAAATAGGAACCAAATCATCTTTCAAAGTTTCCGTAGAAGTCATTGGTAGCAACTCCATCTTCTTACCATTGCGTGTGAAAGTGTAAGTATTAGTTCTACTATGGTACAACTGTTAACTCCAAAATTTGGTGCAGTTCTTTATTAAATTCGGTTAAGGAAATATTACAGTCAATTAACAGGGTTTAATCCAGAAGAAACCGAGTTTGGAAAAGGATCGTGAAGACCACGGGAAGGTAGTTAAATATTTTATCTGTAATTAGGCAGAGATAATATTTTTTTTAGGAAACCTGATCTCGTGTCCGATCAGGGCTTGTTAATTTTCCTTTTATAGTTAGGAAATTCCTGTTTCATATCCGATCTGGACAGTATCAACTCGGGGTATAAATACGTATGCCCGGGGACCATGTAAATCAAATAGATCAATACAAACTTCGGTGCATCGCCACCCTATTCAACGGGTTCTTGCTTCTCGAGCCGGGCTGCATCGGTTAAGTTCGACCTCCTGCGAGAGGGTAAGTCTCGTTACCCCGACTACCGTATCGGCTAGGACTTCCTCGGTTAGGTCCGATATTCTAGTCGGCCTACGGTAGTCGGCTTACCACGATATATATGTTCTGTCTATAGCTGCATCAGTTAGGTTTGATCTCATAGGCCAAGTAGATATATCACATCACGCGTGCATAGATTTATCGGCTTACTGGGTGTAACTTATCATTAGTTTGTGCTGCATCGGTTAGGTCCGACCTACTAAACTGCGTGATAAGTTATTCCTGCTAGGTTGATCGGTTTTATGCAAGCGTTTTATCGGGATGTATAGCCGATAAGTTATCATATATTGCATCACGATTGCATCAGATCCATCGGCTCATCGAGGTTCTTTTATCGTTATCAATCTGTGCTACATCAATTAAGTTTGAACTACTAAATTGATAATGATAGATAACCTTGTTAAGCCGATGGGTGTCCATGCAATGTTCTATTGGAGTGCCTAGCCGATAGGTTATCTTTTATTAGTTAAAGCCGATTGCATTGTTCGACACATTTTTGGCACGCTACACCGTCATCGGCTTTCCAGCCGATACACGTTATATCAGTAATCGGCTAGTTTATTTATTTATATTGTTATTGGTTCCTTAGCCACATGGTTTATTTATTTTATCCATCTATGCCATCATCGGCTTCTAGTCGATGTATAAGTGCTCTAGTCCATATCGGCAATCGACCGATGAGACGAGTCCAATTCGGCTTTCAGCCGATTGGCTCATTGATCTAATATTTTCTATCTCCTTGTCAATTGCAGGGTCAAATTGACTGGCACGCCTACAAACCTCGAATTTTAGGACCTGCACTGGAGTTAACCAAATCTCCTAGGCCTTCGCGTGTCTATTGTGCCGAACCATATCATCGGCTCGTTCTCAATGCTGCCAGTGATTTTTGGTGTCAACACGTTTTTGGCACGCCTGGTGGGACACGGAATTTCAACATGGCCAGAAAAGAGATCAAAATAGACAACGTGATCCCGGTCAACATGGAGGATTTAACAGACGAGCAGAGACAGCAAGTCAAGCAAAATATAGCCAATTTTCAAAAACTCTGCTTGGAATCTTTCGGCATGACATGACAAGGGCCAATTCAAAAATCTTAGTTTCCAAAACCAGTTCTGGTAGGAGAATCGAGCCGTACACCACCTGAGAGTCCACCAATAAAGCCCTTACAGGAGATGGTGAATGAAGCAGTACATCATGCGCTCATCAATCAATCAGGGATCCTGGTGAACACACTACATAACCTCATCAAGAAGGCAATGGATGGATCGATTGCTCAAGAGCCTACTCGAGGTCCTGTTTATCTCCCACCAAAGATAGAGCCGAATCAAGTTGCTTATGGCCCCAGAAGAGATATACCGGAGAATTTATTTTCGTAGAACCAGGCTAGGGGGCAACAAGATATTCCTGCGGGATACCATCAAACGGCTTATTATGGGGGATATCAGCAGAATTACCCAGGAGGTGTTGCCGATTTAGGTAATTATCAGAGAGAATATCCCAGGCAGAATCGGCTACAAACTCCGCCCATACAATATCAGCAAGAAATCCCAAGGGAAGATTTATCGGCAAGGGTTGCAGAAATAGTGAGAGAACAGTTTGGGATAAAATCGAAGGAGCAAACATTTATGTATCGGCATCCATATCCAGAGTGGTTTGACAGGGTTCCATTACCACACCGATACAGAGTCCTAGATTTTTCTAAGTTCTCAGGGCAGGATAGCATATCTACAGTAGAGCACATTAGCCAATTCTTGGCACAATGCGGAGAGGCATCGGCTGAGGAGGCTCTGAGGGTTAGGTTTTTCCCCTTATCATTGTCTGGATCAGCTTTTACATGGTTCTCCTCATTACCACCGAATTTAGTTCCGGGATGGGCCGATCTAGAAAAACAATTTCACAAATACTTCTTTGCCGGAATCCATGAGATGAGGCTGATAGATTTAACATCGGTTCGGCAAAGGTCGGACGAAACGGTACTAGAATATGTCCAGCGATTTCGGGACGTTAGAAACCGATGTTACAGTTTGAATCTGAGTGACGGACATCTAGCCGATTTGGCTTTCCAAGGTCTCTTAGTGCCGATTAAAGAGAGGTTTTCATCACAAGAGTTCGAAAGTCTGGCGCACCTGGTGCAGAAGGTATCGGCTCATGAAAGCCGATTTCAAGAGGTAAAAAAGGATAAATTTCAGAGAAGGGTTGCTCAGGTGCAAGTTTATTCATCGGACTCAGATGATGAAGGATCCGATGCTGAAGTTGGATTGGCGGAATGGGCTAGAAATAAGAGATCGGTATCATGCCCGTGGGTGAAGGATATCAGCAAGGAGGAGCGATACGATTTTGACATTAATAAAGCCGATAAAATCTTTGATCTGTTACTACAGGAGAAACAGATACAACTCCCACCAAATTATGTAATTCCATCAGCCGAAGAACTAAAGAAGAAGAGATATTGCAAGTGGCACAACACGATATCGCACCACACCAACGAGTGCAAAGTTTTTCGGCAACAGATTCAATCGGCTGTAGAACAGGGAAGAATCAAGTTTGAAGACAAGAAGCCGATGAAGATCGATGGACATCCGTTCCCCGTGAATATGGTTTATGCGGGATCATCGATGAATCACGTCGATGAAGGAAGATATCGGGAATTTAGATCTAGAATTACTTCATCGTAGCTGGTAGATAAATATTCAAGGCACGAAGAGGAACGGCGGGCTTCATCATACGAGGAGAGATATAATCCACATTGGGATTGCCCGTTCTTTCAATTTTGCTAGGAACGAGGGATAAGATTGCCGTCGATCAGAGATTGTCCTGAATGCGGTGTTACAAGATCCCGGGTTTTTGAGCATGAAGGGTTTTCGCGAGATCGGCCGCTTGAAAGGAGAGTATCGGTACATAGCCGATTAGGGCCGATCCATGAAGAGTTTTTTGAGGAAAATGATGAAGAGGGGTCACATGAAGAACAGCAGCTCTAGAATCCTCAATGGTGTCCTGGTGGGATATTTACGAAAAGTCAGAAAAGAAGGGCACAGCGGCTACGGCACCGAGAGCAACAGGAAGAACAACAGGAGACCACAAGGAAGCCGATCATCATCGCAAGAGGACTAAGTGGGTATGGCGCATAAAGAAAAGTGACGATGAGGTTGATCCATCGGCTCCAGTAAATATGGTTTTCTTTTTGCCTCGGGAATATAAGGCACTTTCATCTGATGAGGAAGATATTGAAGAAGTTTTTGCTCAGTTAACACTGCAACCCGACCGGGCTATATTTGACAAGCCTGAAGAGTCAAAGCATCGGCATTTAAAGCCATTATATATCAAGGGTTATGTGGATGGGAAGCCGATGACGAAAATGCTAGTGGATGGGGGGCAGCTGTTAATTTCATGCCATATGCCACATATCGGAAGTTGGGGAAAACTACCGAAGATTTGATCAAAACAAATATGGTGTTAAAGGATTTCGGCGGGAATCCATCGGAGACGAAAGGCGTGTTAAACGTGGAACTGACAGTGGGGAACAAGACATTGCTTACCACGTTTTTTGTCATCGATGGAAAAGGATCGTATAGTCTGTTCCTTGGCAGGGATTGGATTCACACAAATTGTTGCGTGCCCTCGACGATGCATCAGTGTTTGATACAATGGCAGGGAGATCAAGTTGAGGTAATCCCGGCGGATCAATCGAGTGCAATGATTGATTTACCGATCTGGGGGGTTGATGGTGTCGATTGTTTGTCTAGAAAAGTATGGGAAGGGGATTATCTTAAGATCACCAGTCGAGAGATACAGTCGATTCGGCAAATCGGCTCGGAACTATTACTCTGATGGGCACCATTGAAGAGTTCAAAGGGAAGTTGGGACAAGGATTTACGTCGACTGATGATTTGGAAGAAATTGATATAGGACCAGGAGATAGGCCAAGGCCAACGTACATAAGTAAAAGATTGTGTCCTGAATTCCGAAAGGAATTAATAGAATTGTTGAAAAAGTATCGAGATTGTTTTGCTTGGGAATATCATGAAATGCCAGGATTAAGCCGATCAATTGTTGAACATCGGCTTCCTATTAAACTAGGATATCGGCCGTTTAAACAGGCTCCAAGGAGATTTAAAGCAGAGTTGTATGAGCCAATCAAAGCAGAAATCATGAGGTTATATGATGCAAAGTTTATAAGGCCGTGCCGATATGCTGAGTGGGTTTCTAATATCGTCCCGGTGGAAAAGAAAAATGGAAAATTGAGAATATGTATTGATTTTCGGGATTTGAATAAAGCTACCCCCAAGGATGAGTACCCAATGCCGATAGCAGATTTGTTGGTAGATGCAGCATCAGGCCACAAGATTATTAGCTTCATGGATGGCAATGCGGGATATAATCAGATTTTTATGGCAGAGGAGGATATACATAAGATTGCATTTTGATGTCCTAGAGCTATCGGCTTATATGAGTTGGTGGTAATGACATTTGGATTGAAAAGTGTCGGTGCGACGTATCAGAGGGCGATGAATTATATATTTCATGATCTCATCGGCTTATTAGTGTAAATTTACATCGATGATGTGGTGGTTAAATCCAAGAGTGATGAAAGCCATATAGCCGATTTGCAAAAAGTGCTGGAAAGGGCAAAGAAATACGGATTAAGGATGAATCCCAATAAATGCGCTTTTGGTGTATCGGCTGGGCAGTTTTTGGGTTTTATGGTTCATGAGCGAAGAATTGAAGTTAGTCAACGAAGCATCAGAGCCATCAGGAATACAGAACCACCAAGCAACAAGACAGAGCTACAGTCGTTGATTGGCAAGATTAATTCTGTAAGGAGATTCATATCGAATTTGTCAGGAAGGATTGAACCTTTTACTCCTTTGTTGAAATTGAAAGCCAATCAAGAATTTGTGTGGGGGGCAGAACAGCAGAAGGCATTTGATGGGATTAAGAGTTATTTAAGTTCCCCACCTGTTCTGATTCCACCGCAGAAAGGAGTGTTGTTCAAGTTATACTTATCGGCCGATGAAAAATCCATCGGTTCTATTTTAATACAAGAGTTTGAAGGCAAGGAGCGAGTCGTGTTCTATTTAAGCAGAAGGCTTTTGGATGCTGAAACAAGATATCCTGCGGTGGAAAAATTATGCCTTTGTTTATATTTCTCATGCACAAAGTTAAGGCATTACATCCTATCGGCTGAGTGTACAGTAGTTTGTAAGGCCGATGTGGTAAAATATATGTTATCGGCTCCGGTGTTAAAAGGGCGAGTTGGTAAATGGATCTTTGCCTTGACAGAGTTTGACTTGAGATATGAATCAGCTAAAGCAATCAAGGGATAGGCAATAGCCGATCTGATTGTGCAGCATAGAGGGGTTCATGAAAATTATGTGGAGCCGATCCCGTGGACTTTATTTTTCGATGGATCGGTTTGCAAGCATGGATCTGGTATCGGCTTGGTCATTGTATCGCCTCGGGGGGCAAGTTTTGAGTTTGCTTTTACAATTAAACCCTATCGGACCAATAATCAAGCAGAGTATGAGGCGGTATTGAAAGGACTTCAACTTTTGCGGGAGATTGGAGCCGATATCGTAGAGAACATCGGAGATTCATTATTAGTGATCAAACAATTGTCTGGGGAATATGAGTGCAGAGATGATGTTTTGAGATCGTATTATGAAGAGTGTAGGGATTTGTTGAAGGATTTCGTGATGGTATCGATGGATCATATTCCTAGAGAGCAAAATTTAGAAGCCAATGATCTTGCACAAATTGCTTCGGGTTATCGGCTGAATAGACAAGTTGAAGTTGAAATAGCCGATAATGATATTCAGGATAAAGCCGATGATTAGAGACGGGAAATAATTGATTATTTACAGAATCCATCGCAATCGGTTTTCAGGAAACTTCGGTATAAAGCTACTAAATATGTGCTGCTTGATGAGGAGTTATATTATCGAACTTTTGAAGGGGTTCTACTGAGATGCCTAAATTTGGAAGAAGCCAAGTGGTTATGTGCGAAGTACATGAGGGTATCTGTGGAACTCATCAATCGGCTCATAAGATGAAGTGGATATTGAGAAGAGTAGGATATTTTTGGCCGACAATGTTGGAAGATTGCTTCAAATATTATAAGGGATGTCAAGATTACCAAAAGTTTGGAAATATACAGCGAGCACCAGCATCGGCTATGAATCCTATCATCAAACCGTGGCCGTTCAGAGGATGGGGAATTGATATGATCGGCCAGGTTTATCCTCCGTCAAGTAAAGGGCATAAATTCATATTAGCGGCAACAGATTATTTTACAAAGTGGGTAGAAGCAATTCCTTTGAAGAAAGTCACGTCTAAGGATGCGATTGAGTTTGTAAAGGAGCATATAATTTATCGGTTTGGAATTCCTCAGACTATAACTACTGATCAGGGGTCTATTTTTGTGTCCGATGAGTTTCAACAATTTGCTGCCAGTATGGAGATTAAGTTATTGAATTCACCACCTTATTATGCTCAAGCTAATGGATAGGCGGAAGC
Source organism: Oryza meyeriana var. granulata (assembly GCA_003991445.1). Lineage (NCBI taxonomy): Eukaryota > Viridiplantae > Streptophyta > Magnoliopsida > Poales > Poaceae > Oryza > Oryza meyeriana. The sequence continues at coordinate 83,594 of RYFJ01003960.1, forward strand.
TTCGAATAAGAGTTTGATCAAATTAATCAAGCGAAAGATTGATGAACAGCTGCGGAGATGGCATACTACATTAGCCGATTCATTATGGGCTTATCGAATGGCATGCCATGGGTCTACTCGGGTGCCACCATATCAGTTGGTATATGGGCATGAAGCAGTTTTACCTTAGGAAACTAACATTGGCTCTAGGAGGATTTCTTTGCAAAGTCAACTAAGCCAATGATTATTATAATTTGATGACAGATGAACTTGAGGATTTGGCTCAGAATCGGTTAAGGGCGCTGGAAAAGATTAAGGAAAATAAAGCTAGGGTGGCTAGGCATTATAACAAAAAGGTGATGGATAAATCGTTCACTGATGGAGATCTTGTGTGGAAGTTGATTTTGCCGATCGGGTCCAAAGATGGCAAATTTGGAAAGTGGTCACCTAATTGGGAAGGGCCCTATTGGATTAATCGTTGTGTACCTGGCAATGCTTATATATTGGAAGATCTCGAGGGAACGGAATTTGCTAAGGCAATGGGAAATACCTCAAGAAGTACTATCCTAGCGTTTGGATCAACTCCTGAATCGGCTAAATGCGTCCGATTTCTAAAACAGTTCAAAGTGAAAGCCGATGTTGTTACATCGCCTAAAGACAGCCGATATCAATTGGTATCGCCTTTAGATCAAATAAATAAAATACTATCAAGCAAAGATGGAATAAGATAAATAAGCAACAGAGCCGACCAGATTATATTACAGCAAAAGATGATCGGCATGTTCTGGAGCAACATCAACGGCGTCAATGTTAAAGTTTTACAAGAATTTTTGAATTGTTTCAATGGCACGTAGGTGAATCTAGTCGATTTCATTTATGGCACGGATATCGTCTTCATCGAAGCTTGGAATGGTCTTTATGGTTTTGTGCCGATGAATGACTTGACGCACTGCTGCTGCAACTCTGGCTTCTTGGTCTTGTATGGCGTGTGGTAGGCCGATGAGCTGGGATTCGGTTGTTGTGATATCCTTGCGGATTTTTTCGAGTTCTACCAGCAGATCGGTTTCCCTTCTCTTCAGTTGGTCTAGTTTGGGTTAGAGTTCTTGAGGGGCAGCTACCATGTCATCAAGCTTCTTCTTTTCCGTTCGAGCTGATAGCCGATCGGTTTGGATGTCTTGGATCATCTTCTGTTGGTTGGCACGATCGGCTATACGCTGCCTAAGCTTGACAAGTTGGAATTTGAGGGATTCTAGGTATGCTGCAGGGGTCAGTGCGTCGACGAGCTCGTCGGGCAAGTGGTGCTCAATCTCTACAAATCTTGCTCGGATCGGCTCGCAATCCTCCACCAATGCGTCGATCGGGTTTTCCAGCAGACGATTGATATTTAGCAGGTATTCACGCACGTCGGCTGGAAAGGATGGCTTGGTTGTTGCACTGGTGGCTGTTTCCTCATCTGCTTCCAAGTACTTGCCGATGTCAAAGGAAAACAGATCAGCTAAGGACTGCAGGTTGCCATCGGTAAAGGGATCAGTAGTAAGTTAAAATGAAGTGTGGTTGTGAAGAAATTACCTGAGGCAGGGAAGGGGCAGCTTGAGGAGTGACATCAGCATTAGATGGTTGGATAGGTTGTTCTTCAGAGTGGCCAATGTCTGGCGCTGAAGTAGGAGCAATCTCAGTATCGGCTTCAGGGCTAGATGATGGAATTGGAATGGCTGCAGAAGTCATCGGCTCGATGCATGCAGGGATGTCAGCAGAAGGTTGAGGTTCGGGAGCCGATGACTCAGGCTGGAAATAAGATCGATAATGTGAAGACGGGAAATAGATGATAATATCAAGACTTAGCACATACCTGCGGGGATGAAGGAGCCAATGTTGTTTGAGTAACAGGCAGCACCATGACCACGACATCAGCACTGATTTTCTGCTTCTTGTGAGGGCGAGATGCCAGCTTCTTGTGTTTTGGTCCTGTCGGCCGTGGCGCCCAGAGAAGAGCCGATAGAGGGGGAGCATCATGCCCTAGGTGTGGGTTGGCCGATGGTGGTTGGTATATAATCGGCCGGCCACTGGTGCTTGTTGTTGGTGGCTCGACATCAACAGCCTGCAGGATAGGATTATAAGAGATGATCAGAAAATGATTAAAGGATGATGGAATGTTACCTCGTCATCAGATTCGACGTAGTTGGGGTTGAGGAGAGAACAGTAGTGAATGGCCGATGAGTTGAACAGGTGTTTTTTCCATTCTAACCACCATCAGGCAAAAAGTTTTGTATTGGCAGTGCATACTTCCACGTCGGTAGCAGTGCCCAGAGATAGGGATTCTGTTAGTGTCCGTAGCCGATCGTACTCCAGAGCGCTATTTACATTTCCCCGGGCCTGGAGTTTGTCCATGAAGAACAAGCCGATGGGGAGTTGACCGAGGCCGAAGCTGGCGGGAGCTGACTGTTGGGTGATAGAATTCATACGATGGCTGTGATCGGCCTTGAGAGAAGCCAGTCGATAGAAGACGGGGGGTAATGGCCGATAGGAATATGGTCTTCGATTCATCATCGGCCAGAACGTCAAATGGATTGAAGTTGGAGGGCATCTCAAATGATGATGCATCATCATATGCGAACCACAGTGTGGCATCCTTTGTGAAGCCATAGTAAAGGCCTTTGAACCATTGGCCGAGTCCGACGGGAGTTATTTTACTGCCAGGAAGAGCCGATGCAGCTTCGCCCATAGAGATGTATCAGCGATAGGTGGGTTCTTGTTCCTCCGTGTGATCGGCTGGGAAAGTTAGATTAAGGAAGGAGGTATCGGGAATTGCCTTGGATGTGTACACATTGAGCCATAACTACACAAACCACCAAGGACCCCCAATATGACCAACTGGCTAGCCGGCCGATAGCTTGACTGCCACCTGATGCAGCAGTTGATAAGTGGTGCCCAGAAGATATTGCCCCAAGGGAACTTGTTTCCGATCGGCCAAACATTCTGCCAAACATTGCATATTGGTTGTTGGGCCAAGGGTTGCACCGCCAAAAACAAACCGTTCTAACCACAGATTCAGGAAAGCGACGTGTTCCCGATCATCGACTAGTCCGGTCCCTTTGTTATGGATTGATATGTACTTGGACCAACCACTGATGTTCTTTGCTTGAAGCCGATGAGTAGGCTTAAATTGGAGATTGAAGGGATTGATGTAACTCGTTGTGTTGAGGCAAGTGAGCATGGTTACATCTATCAAAGTTGGGGTCATCGGCCCATGTCCAAATAGGTAGGCGTTGAGGGCGTCTGACCAGAAGTACGAGGCCGATGCAAGCAGAGGTTCGTTCCTCTCCATCTCGGCCAGTGAGAGATTGATGCAGTGGCCGATGTCTGCTTCGTCCCAAAGAGTTTTCTTGGCGGCCGATACTCTGTTATACCAGTTCCTCCACCCTGGAAGCTTGCTGGGCCATGACCTGAAACTGTTGCTCCAATGGCTGACTAACATGGCGGAGTTCTTGAAAGGGATGCGTTGAGTTTCGGCGTTGATGAAATCTGTAGGATCTTCACTACCCATGAGACCATGGTAGAAGAAGTTTGGATAATCGGAGGCCAAAATCAAAATCTGGTCTCTAAGGTGCTACAGTAAACAAGAACATGGGGAACGGGAGAAGATTACGGCAGATCCAATCTATGTTGCGAGACAGAGAAGGCGATCAGACAAGGAGATTACCTGTGGGACGGCGATTGCGGAAGCCATTACGGAAGAAGGAGATGAGCGAAGATCAGAGGTTGAAGAAGAAGACCGCAGCGGTTCGCCTGGGTTTGCCGGAGTTCGTCGAGGTCTCGGAAGAAGTGGAAAGGGCTCTGGTGATGTGAAAGCGTAAAGAAAGGGGGCTAGGAAGGCGAAGCGGTTTATAGAGATATGATGACCGGGCAGGAATCGAGGCTGTTGGCACTGTTTCAAACATTTAAGAAAAGTGGGCTATCTTGGGCCACCTCGGTGAGAAAGGAATCTGAAGCCCAAACAGAAGAATTTCGAAGTTCGATGACAAACTTCGAAATTGGGGCGCATGTGTTAACGCCAAAATTTGGTGCGGTTCTTTATTAAATTCGGTTAAGGAAATATTACAGTCAATTAACGGGGTTTAATCTAGTGAAGACCACGGGAAGGCAGTTAAATATTTTATCTGTAATTAGGCAGAGATTATATTTTTTTTTGAAAACCTGATCTCGTGTCCGATCAGGGCTTATTAATTTTCCTTTTATAGTTAGGAAATTCCTGTTTCGTATCCGATCAGGACAGTATCAACTCGGGGTATAAATACGTATGCCCGGGGACCATGTAAATCAAATAGATCAATACAAACTTCGGCGCATCGCCACCCTATTCAACAGGTTCTTGCTTCTCAAGCCGGGCTGCATCGGTTAAGTTCGACCTCCTACGAGAGGGTAAGTCTCGTTACCCCGACTACCGTATTGGCTAGGACTTCCTCGGTTAGGTCCGATATTCTAGTCGGCCTACGGCAGTCGGCTTACCACGATATATATGTTCTATCTACAGCTGCATCAGTTAGGTTTGATCTCGTAGGCCGAGTAGATATATCACATCACGCGTGCATAGATTTATCGGCTTACTGGGTGTAACTTATCATCAGTTTGTGCTACATCGGTTAGGTCCAACCTACTAAACTGTATGATAAGTTATTCCTACTAGGTTGATCGATTTTATGCAAGCGTTTTATCGGGATGTATAGCCGATAAGTTATCATATATCGCATCACGATTGCATCAGATCTATCGGCTCATCGAGGTTCTTTTATCGTTATCAATCTGTGCTGCATCAATTAAGTTTGAACTACTAGATTGATAATGATTGATTTATCCTTGGTAAGCCGATGGGTGTCCATGCAATGTTCTATCAGAGTGCCTAGCCGATAGGTTATCTTTTATTAGTTAAAGCCGATTGCATTGTTCGACACGTTTTTGGCATGCTACACCGTCATCGACTTTCCAGCCGATACACGTTATATCAGTAATCGGCTAGTTTATTTATTTATATTGTTATTGGTTCCTTAGCCACATGGTTTATTTATTTTATCCATCTATGCCATCATCGGCTTCTAGTCGATGTATAAGTGCTCTAGTCCATATCGGCAATCGGCCGATAAGACGAGTCCAATTCGGCTTTCAGCCGATTAGCTCATTGATCTAATATTTTCTATCTCCTTGTCAATTGCAGGGTCAAATTGACTGGCATGCCTACGAACCTCGAATTTTAGGACCTGCACTGGAGTTAAGCAAATCTCCCAGGCCTTCGCGTGTCTAGTGCGCCGAACCATATCATCAGCTCGTTCTCAACGCTGCCGGTGATTTTCGGTGTCAACAACAACACATCTCTATCATATTCCCAAGGCCTACCCAACAGCAAAGAACATGCTTGCATAGGCAGAACATCAAAATTTGCACAATCATGGTAATTTCCAACGGAAAATTGCGCTCTCACAACTTTACTTACCTTTAACTTACCACAAGAGTTAAACCATTGGATGTAGTAAGGCCGTGGAGGTGGTTGTATAGGCAAACCTAGCTTGGCAACCAAATCTGAACTAGCAAGGTTGCTACAACTTCCGCTATCAATGACAACACGGTATGCTTTATTGTGAACCATGAACCTTGATTGGAACAAATTGTGGTGCTGATTTTGCTCCGACTTCTCCATTTGAGCACTTAGCACCCATTGTGCTACAATGCTCAGGTACTTGCTTGTATCTTCCGCACCTATGTGCTCCACATCCTTATCGCTCTCGTCTTCATCGCCTGCATTGTTAGTACCATGTGCTAATTCATCATCAACATCACTAGCACTAGTGTACTCACCATCATCTATAGCAATGAGAACTCTCTGATTTGGGCAATCACGTTGCACATGGCCCATCCCTTTGCACTTGAAGCATTGGATATCCCTCGTTCGTCCCGTAGAAGCAACCGATGATGCGCTTTTTGCGGGTGCCTGTATGTGAACAGATTTACTCACCTCGGTAGCTCGTGAAGATGGTGCTACTGGTGCCCTATTGGTGGAGGGCGTAGAACTCCGAATAGGGACACCTTTGCCTTGCCCAATGGAAGGCCTCGATGTAGACGTGCTTCCCCAATATTCCTTCTCAATGGCTGCCTTCCCTGCAATTCCTGTTCAGCTAATATAGCTAGATGGAACAATCGGTTAAGAGAATTATATTCCTTATATTGAATAATGTCCTAAATTTCACGTCTCAACCCCCCATAAAATCGAGCCATCTTATCCTCCTCATCCTCCTCTACCTCACAACGCAACATTCCTATTTGTAGCTCCTGAAAGTAATCTTTTACAGATTTTTCTCCTTGGTCTAAGCATTGCAACTTATTTCTCAAATCACGTTTGAAGGATGGAGGAATAAACCTACTCTGCATAGCTCGCTTCAACCTTTCTCATGTGTCAGGTTCTAGGCCAGTTTTAACTAGTTCATTCTACTAGATAATAGCAATGTCTTTGAACTCACTAGTTGCTTGCCTAACTCTATGATTTTCAGGAACTAAATGGGAATTAAATTTCTGCTCTACGATCATCTCCCAATCCAAATAAGCTTCAGGGTCATATTTTCCTGAAAATAAAGGCAAGGTAAATTTAACTTTAGCAAAAGGATCATCGTTACCTCGCCCTTGGCGGTCTCCTCCCATACCTTGACGATTGCGGCAAAAGCGTTGACGTAGTCATGCCTATTGTGTCACTCGCCGGTCAACCTCTCCATCATCATCATACATCGTGTCCTGGTTGGCATCATCTCTGGAGGATGGCAGATGGGTCTCCAATTCATCAATCCTCCCAGCTAGCGTGGCTACTTGTCTGTCCAAACTGTCAAGCGTGTGGTTTATGTTCTGCTTGGCAAGAGCAGTGTTGACCCCCTCCAGAATGGTTTCATTCAGCCCCTTCATCATCTGGTCCATGTAGCTTGCATCTCGCCGTGAAGAACGCACTCTGCCATTTCGTCAGACCCTGGCATTGTTAGCAAGAAGACAGAGAAAACACAAAGGAATTATCCCTATCAAATACTACTATGCAAGGATAGTGGACACTCGCAAATGGAAGCACCTTACCGAGCTCTTACAAGGTTCTAAGACTAGCAAGCAAGGATGGTACAACCAGTGGCTGGTTCGTGATACCTTGAGGGCGTGATCCAACGATTGCAAGGGTCGAGACCATTCTGACCAGAAGTATATATGTGGAGCTTGGGAGGCCCAAAAATGTTAGTGGCACACAATTCAATAACAGATAGTAATGCTGAATAAATGTCCAAAGCACTTGTCCTAGTTGCTGGCCTAAACGTGTTCTAAACTAGATGTGATAAAAAAGGGAGACAAACAAGTATGAAGGACAGCAGTAAGGAAATAAGGACAAGGCAAAAAAAAAACAGCACAAAACAGCACACAGCTGGCTCCCTGGAGTGTCCTATGTGCTCCTCTCCTTTTCTTTTTTTCTTTTTTTCTTCTTTCACACCTTTTTTTATTTTTCTTTTATTTTTTTGATATTTTTTCTCAACTAGGAGCACAGGAATAGCAACCTCAAGAAGGTGGCAGCTCAGACTGATATAAGTTGTGGCCTGTAGAAATACACGGGCATGCTTTCAAAAGCGTGCTAGAACTTTGAAGTGCGGATACCCAATTTTCTGGCCTGAATTTTGAAAAACTGATTTTGGCAAACCCAACAAAGTGGGGGAGTAGCAGATGAGAATTTTTTTGTAGATGTCTGTAGACTATTTATTTGCCTGATTCCGAGTCCATATGCAAAAGTTATGGCTGTTTCAAGAAAGGTCCTCCGTATCAGTGTTTTGGTGGAGGCTGATTTGGAATCAGGTAGTGAAACCAGGGATGATATGGTGGCGGTGGCTGCTGGGGAGGTGGATGGAGATGTAGGGTGATGAAAGGACGTGATATAAGTCACTAAAACAGAACAGACAACGACCAACACTGGTACAAGATGGTTAGTAGATAGGACAACAAAGTGGTTTGTGGGGTGCGGCGGATGGATCACGAACTGGACTCAAACACAATCTAAGCCAGCAACCGAACTCGACCTAAGACACAAACTCAACGCTACGGACTCTGAAACAGAATTATGTAAAAAGGCTAAACGTGGTTGTAGGATAGGGAAAAACCTACGACTACCAATTTTGTTTTTGTGGCTTTTCTGGACTCTAGGTATAGTAAACAAAGATTGAAAATATAACATACCAGAATTTTAACTTTCGAAATTCTAACCAAAACAAATTAATAAAAACCCCTCGAAAGTCAAATCTTATACTTTTTATACAAAGGAGTAAAATCAGAGGTAAACTACTAAAGTAAATCTTAAAAAGGGGGAACGCTAAAACTTTTATAGTTAAAATTTATAATTTATTTAAAGACTTACCCTAGGTCACAATATACAATAATAAAAGAATATAAAGCACAGCTCTATAAAGCACAGCTCTGGAATCCATAAATCAAATTTCTAAAATCTTTTGTAGGTCAAATGGGAATGGAAGTAATTCATCCAAATGGGTATAAGAGGTTTTGACCAAATTAAAATACCTTAGGGTTGGTGCACAAAGATTTTAGGACTTGATTTACAAGAAACAGAAAATGTAATATGACTAAATATGTATAGATAAAAGTTTGACATAAAAATATGGAGATAAATAAATTAATTACCATTTCATGTGCATGCCTTCTTTTGAATTGTTTTTGGGTTTTAAAGTGCATTTTCATAATAGGGTGCATAAGCATTTGCATAGCCTAAGGAATTTCTAAAAATGATTGGTCAAACATAAAATCATTAAAAAATTCCTGTAAACACTATCCCACATAATTAATCCACTGTAAATCCACATAATTAATCACTTCAATAAGTACTTTAATAAAATCCCTCAAATCAGCTAGACTAGGAGCTAGCTAAAAATGAATGGGTATACTTCTAAAATTCACCAAATAAAAATGAAGACTAATCAAGCAGTGCCCTTCTACCAGTATGAGTCCACATGAAACCTTCAACCAGAAATTTTGGTTTAATTTAATTCTCAAAGAAACCACATAAAATGATAAGAGCAAGGGCCTAGGGAATATTTTGGACTGCAGAAAAACTGGATCATTACCCCTACTTTGCAATTTCACCAAAGACAAGCCAGACCACTTCTAACCACGAAATTTGGTCAGCAGGTTAAACACATCTTTCTCTCCCTCCAATAATTTTCCCATAATTTTTCCATACAAAGACTGCATGTTGGACAGCTCACAAGAGTTAGTCTCTAGAGAGTTCCTCTCTCTATTTCACTTCCATGTGGGACCCACAAGACCCTGGCCCACTTGTAAGCCTCACTACAGCATGGGACGGTGTGTTTACCCAAACCTCTAGCCATCCTCCTCACTTTCCCTAGGAACTAACTACATGGACCCACTATTTGGTATCTAGACCTAGCCCAAAATATGTGACAAAATATTTCTTGTAAAGTGGGACCCACCCATGCCACTGTAGGAGTGGGCACACCTCAGCATGCACAGCAGACGTGTCCTCTCCTCCGTTCTCCTACTCTCCCTCTGCTCCAGCACACCAGCCTAGCTCAACTCTAGAGGACCTCGACCAATTCACCTCAAAACACGCCAGCCGAGTCTCCTCCTCATCCTCTCCACGTTCCCATCGAGAAAACTCACGGAATCCCCAAGGATCACCGCCGGCAACCTCATCCTCCCTGCTGCCGATAGTGTTCGATCGAGCTCAAACTAACTCCGGTGAGCTCCACCCTCTCTCAACCACGGGAACGCGATATACATCTCCTAATCATTCCATTTTTGCACTTTATGGCCCTAGGTTTGCTAGTCGAAGCCGCCATGCACTGCCTTTGCTCCGTTGGACCGCCGTCGTGACACCTTCGCTGTTCCGGCCACTCCAGAGCGCTACATACTGAGTCACCGCGCCAATGACATCACCTCGCCTCCAGAAGCCCACTAACCGAAGGAATCAAGCCATGGCGCCATGGAGCTCGAGATCGACGCCGTGTTCTTCCCCTCCGGTCAAGTCGCCGCCGCCATTGATTCGTCCTCTCTGGTTAGCCTCCTCTCGATTCCCCACTCCAGTAACTTCCCTGGAGCTTCACTAACTTGGACGATGCCGTATCCCCAGTCGTCGTGGACCAAATGATCTGACGCCGTCGCTCTGCTGTTTCCACCGCCGCTGAGCCGCCGCCGTGCCGTTCTATCTTCACCGCCACCTATCCGCCATGCACGACCACTGGGTAAGCTTCCTAGAGTCCTCTAATATCTTATGCATGCATTGGCTGGACCAAATCACAGGCGTAACCCAAACTGCCTCAGCCTCCCGAAGTGCTCCGCCGCTCGCATCGCCACAGCGCCTAGCTCCGGTCACCGCCGGTGGCGGAACGACCACCAATAGGTGCGCCATAGAGTCCTCTACCTTTTTCCTTTTGGGCACACCTTGATCCACCACGCCGTTCGTCACCGGCGACGGTGAGAACGTCGCCGGCTGCACGCGCCTCTGCCTTGCCCTGCTGGCTCAGCCTTCGTCTCTATGACGTGTGGGCCCTACTGGTCAGAGGGCCGAGGATTGTGGGATATATTTACCGAAGTCCCAAGGACCTTTATGCAAAGTTGATTTCACTGACCAGTGGACCCAACCATTTTAAAATATGAGAAAACATAAGAAAAGATTAAATGTATTATTTGTTGAACTGAAAAATGAGTAAACTTGTAAAATCCATAACAAATTTATTTTAACTCCAAATTGGATGAATCAAATTTTCCTAGAATCACAAGATTATGAACTTTATTCCTGTAGAATAAAATCTGGGGAAATCAGTACCTAAAATTCCTTAAAAGTAATAAAAATCATAAAACACATAAACCTTATATATAAATTTAACTATTTCTCATTACTATAAATTAAGGTTTGGTAAATTCATGAAATATTGATTTTCACTGCAGTGAACTAAAACCAAATTTCATTTATATGAAAGGCACTTATATAAAACTTGTAATAGGTAAATACATAAATTAGAATACATAATATGCATTGACTTCCAAAATTCATAGGAAATTCATATTTGCTCCAAATAATATGAAACCAAATTTGTTAGCTTCAAAACATTTTGCTCTCACTTCTGAAAAGCAGAGTATTAGCTAAAATACTGTACATAAAACATCTTTATGATTTATACAAAGTATAAATGTTTCGTATAGAATATAAAAAGTAAAATAATTTCTAAAAATTATATAAACTCCATTTTACTCTAAATGAGTTACACCCAAATGGCAATAAGTTCACAGCATATCCTTCTCTAAATATATAAAGTTATATCTCATAAAGACTTAGTCCTAAAACACATATATATCAAATTACATGTATAAATACCGTATAGAAGCTTAAAACTTATAAAATTAATATCACCAAATTAGAAGTTGATAAAATAGAAACTCCTTCACCAAAACTCATCAAGGACCATTAACAAAGCACTGTGTAAGTTTCACACATATTAAAATAACTTCAAATTTTACCTTATATCGTATTCGGACGTATTTCCGTATAGAATTTGTAAAATTCATGACTCCCAAACCGTAAATGATAAAATAGAAATTCCTTCACCTAAATTCACTTTAGATCAGTAGCAACCTAAGGTATAAATCTCATGCATATTAGAGCATTTTGGAGTTTTCGCATTATTTGCTATTTATTCGGTCGTACGTTATTTCCTTTCTAGAGAATGATTTCGATATCGGTGAAGAAGTGAGATAGTTGATATCCGAGTATTCAAGAGTAAGGCAAGTATTCTCCCCTCCTCCTTGAACAAATTGAATCCTATGTTTTGGGGAATGAAATGTGTTGTTTGTAAAATTACATGCGTATTTGTGAATAACGGTATTTGAATTGTGGTAAATGGTAGTTATAACCTATTAGTTGCATGATCCACCTTAAAACATTGTACTCCTTACTGTTTGTAACCTTAGGCTTGGTTAGAGTACTTGATTTGTACTCATAGGGGTCTATGTTAAGTTGATACACTTGCTTATGATTAGCCATGGTTAGTAACTTGCTAAATATTACAGTGATCATTATATACCTTTGAAAATGGGAATTTTATAACTTCTGGACAGAGGTGAAGCTCTGGTTATTTGTGAACTAAAATGATGAAAAACCTGATTTTAGACTTGGGCGGCAAGTGGTGTGCATATGGAGTAGTTGCACACCGATAGGGGGAGTGTTTGCCTGAGTCGATTAAGGACCGAACTCAGTGTCATTTCTCATGTTAAACAGTACAACCACATGTGCTAGTATGGGATAGCCATAGTGGATTAGGTTACTTAATGTTTAGCCTTGCATTTTGGTAGGCTGAGTAGTATGGGCAGTGCCTACGAATGTACTGTAGGGGCTGTTCAGAGGAGCTACCTATATCCCGTAATGGAATAGGCATCTAAATTTGTCCAATACAACGTTGTGTGCCTTGTGGGGAGCCGGGTAGGCTGCCGCCACGGTGCTAGGTTAAGGAGTGGGCCCGCCACCCATGGCATCGGGATAGCGCCCCGATGTGGAGTAACACACCTCGTGCTGGTGCAAGGCTAAATGTTAGGTAATGTAAAAGCTGTGTTGTGACCTCTAGATCACATTCAATGTGTAGAGTGTGGTGGTACCAACGGGTACCGGACAAACTAGAGCAATCACATCATGTGGGTAAAGTTGTACAAACTCTGCACGAGTCAAAACTAATCGGTTAGCCATGCTCATAGTCATGAGCGGCATCGTTGTGTCCATTGAGTATAGATTTATGCTTTTAAATGTGTTTATGAAATTGGGATGAGGATTGGTGACTTTTGAGAATTATTATGTTTATGATAATGCTTATGGTGTCTTATTGCCGAGGAGGGCAGCAAGCAGGAAAATTATTATGTTGATCACTCCCTTACTTGTCAAACGTGTTTCTAATGTTTTATTAAATACCGTTGCAAATGATTGTGAACTAAAATTAGCTTTATGCAAAACTAACCCAACAAATAGCTATCTCCTTGATTTAGAGCTCGCATGTAGCAACATAGGATTGTCCTTGCCAGTACATTATTTCGGTAATGTACTGACTCTTGCTTGTATAGTTTATAATTCTTTACTGTAGGTTGAGTGCTATGGGAATTCGTTACTTCTTCAGGATTGATTCTTTAAGGGGTGTACCCCTAGTCGGATTGCCTGTGGTATGGGTAGACAAGCGTTCACTGAATCATATTATTCGGTCATTTGACCTATGTAACTCTGATGTAGTAAATTCAGTTTACTTACTTGTACAACCATTTATTGTATACCATTGCTAGAGATGAAAGTGTGGACTAGCAATTTTCCTAGGGCTAGTCTGCATGAGTATAGACTTAGAACAGTTGAGATACATGAAGAATAGTTCAACCGTAGACCATGCCTCAGAGATATGTATCGTGCTTGGTCGCACCCATTCGTGTGGTTTGACGGGCATATCTCACCGCCGCGGACTGGTAACTATTCTTCCAAATATCTCTCGTGTTCTTAGTCTGGCATTCGGTTGTTTTGCATTATAATTGGTGATTTGTATGACAAGGCTGTGATGAGGTTGGATGGTTACAGTTTTATTTGGCTTTCTCTTGAGATCCCATCCAACTAGATATTTCACGTTGTCGTACTAATTACCTCTTATAGTGCAGAAAACCGGGTGCCCACAGAAAACGGGATGGAAAAGATAACCCTATACCGGCAACCTTCGCTCTGATACCACTTGATGGCAACGGGGTGCCCGATCTTCCGTTAGGTAAGGATAACTCTTGATTTGGTGGAGAATTGACACCCACGATCCGACTTCTGATCACCACGACCCGAATCCTGCAATCGCAGTACCACGACTCCTCTTGTTATCAACCGTGCGCTACCCGGTTGATCTCACCATGAAGACTAATCCCTGCATGCGAATCGAAGAACACAAGCAAGAACAAGAAAGATTGCAACTCAACTTGCAGATGAATGATTATACACTCGAAGTTGGGGTCTCACAAGCCGATAAACGGCGAAACTGTTCACAGATAGAATAATCTAAGCCAAACCCACTCTAAACGGCTCCGGCTACTGAATATATATGAGTTAGGACGTCCTAGGGTGAGGGTTTGCCCTGCGAGGGGCGCACTCCTCATGGCTTTAGCCCATGACACAAATACAAAGCCCAAAGGCCCAAACTGACTCGGATAGGAAAAATAATACAACTTATTTTAATGATTCTGGACAGCTTAGGAGGAATTTTGGCGTGAAACCAAAGCCATCTGAAAGTAGACTTCATAAGCTTTCCAACAAGTACTTGTAGGCCTTGTAACTCCTTCTAGATCAAAAGTTATAGCCATTTGAAGTTGACGCTGTCAAGAGGCCCGAATTCGAATCCAAAACGTGCAGAACATCTCTCTTTCCGTTCATCCAAGCAAGTATCTCTGCAAATAAGAACATAGAAAACTCATGGTGCAGTGACACATGTTCAAATATATAACACGTAAATCTTACGTAGAAAGCATGCACCTTTAGTTGATAAGTACATAAGGTAACTATGATTATATCCGAGCTAGTGATGTCCTCATCCAAGATGATAAAGCTAGCTATATTAGCGATCTAGTTCATTCATGAACATTTGAAAATGGAAGACAGATCTATTGCTTTCTAAGAGATGTAAGCCAGTAGGGAGAAAGTAGAATAAGGGTTGCTCTCCATTAGCATGCGATATTATCCATCAATACGATCTGACGTCTGCGCTCAAGCCCGAACCTGATATGCGGATAGCGGACCTCAAGCAGGGGGAATCCTAAACAGGTAGGAAGCAGCCGGGCCAAACCAGATAGCTATGTTCCAAAGAAAGGGAGAGCAGGGCTCAAAACAAGCGTGCAAGACGCGGGATATAGCAAGTAAGCTGCAAGTTTCCCTTTAGGACCAGCTCACAACAGCTCGCTCCTTACTCTACCTATTGTTGCAATGCCTTGCTTGTCAAAATAGGCCTTTCTATGTAACCTGACCTTACACTTCAAAACTGCACTTGTTGGCTCCGCGTCCACTAAAACTTATGAAAAAGAAATGTTATTCTATCGATATCTTCAAGAGTTCCCTAACCCCCTGACTAAGAGTGCTATGATGGACTGTCAAAAGAGCTCAAGTTTGGCTGATAGCGAACTCCACCAAATGTGATACCCTCCCCAATGGGAGATTGACCCAAGTATTTAGTCATATTCTTCTTAGGAGGCTCCCTTCAGCTTGTGAATCGATTCTAGCTAGGATCAATGCATATACTCAGACTGGTTCGATCTGGCTTAAGCTTCAATCTATCTAAATAGTGTAGCGAGGGACTAGATAGCATTTCCTATTTGGATACCACGATCAAAGGTTGTAGCGAACGGCTTTCGAGTTAAAGCGCACTAATACGATAACGAACTTTTTTCCATAGGCCGATATGCTCATACTAAGTGCTGTAATCTTCTCATTCATGCACATTAAGGAAATTTTAAAGAAGAAAGTCAAACGCTCACACCTCGTTGAATAAGAGTATAGTCTTACCGGATCATATCTATTATTTCTCGGGTACTCTTTCTTAATGAGAAAAATCATAACTTGATTCGATCTTTATGTCGCACAGTGGTGCCCCAAGCTAGGGCAGCAGGTCCAGCATAAGAATCTAAACGAAAAAAGTATGTTTACGTGGTCCATAAATAATGGTGACAGAAATCCCTCCTACTGCGCCTCAACTTGGCCTGGAGCTTTCGGGTCTCTAGGTATTGAAGGTTAAGAACGGGTTTTAGCTTTGCTTTGGGGGGAGTCCCAGTGGGAAAGATATGCTAGCAGGTAAATGGCTCAGCTTCTACTTAAAAAGCGTTTTAAGCGGGTTTCCTTATTTATTTGCGGGTCTCTCGTACAAGATTCTATCAGTTACAGCGGATTCAAGGGATGGAGCCAGATCTACTATCCGAACGCTTGCTGTCTCTAAGGCTGATAATTGCCGCGCGCCTATTTGGTTTTCTTCCGGGGGAGGGGCACACCAATAGCGATAGAATACTTTAAGAAACCTATCACTAAGAACAGGCTCATTGAAAACCAAACTGTTCATGATTTTCTTTAAAATGCTGCTGCCCTTGCAGGGGTCTGTCTATAGAAGAAAGGGAATCCAGAGGAAGAAGCCGCAGCTCCCCGAAGACACATAAATCCTTCTAACTACGCTAACCTACCTACCTCAGATTTTGTTTCGGAACAAGTCGAGTTTCCCTAAGATTCACCCAGCCAGATACACTAAGCATTCTTCCCCATTGGTAAATCTGATTCTTGCAAATCAACATCAGACATAGAAGCTTCATGGGGTCTGGTCTCGCCATTTGGCAATTTAAGCCAAAACAAAATACAATACAGTGGTTATAACCAATACAAAAGTAGGCGTGAACCAGTCAGAAATTAGAATGGAGAAGTAGACACAGAAGAGGAGGTGTTGGGACAGTATCGATAGCCGCTTTTTCACTTATTGCTAGGAGTGATTGTGAGAGAATACATAAACATAGGTGAAGCAAAAAAAAAAGGCATATATGACCGCTCAGCCCAAGTGGAAGTGATTTGAAACTGACGTTTTTCTTTAGAATTGATTAAGAATAAGAACAATAGACCGGCTTCTAGAAAAAGAGACGTGCCCTCTTCTCTATCTGTAAATTCAGGAGCAACATGCTGGTTCCTTTTGTCATAATACCTAACGGCTGTGGGCAGAAATGAAATGAAAAAGCAGATGAAAGACACTATGCATACCAATAGAATGATAAATTTAGAATAAAGCTAGGTGATGTCACGGCATTTGACAACCAAACAAGCAACGGATTGAGCGCACTAGCGGAAAGCGTTAGTACGGCATCAACAGTTTTCTTAGCTTACTCGACCGGCTAGGCAATCGTCTTAAAGGGAGATTCGAATTCTTCGACTGAAGAAAGTTTCTCTTTCGGCTGAGCTTTGGTCGAGTCCTATTCTATAGGATATAGTTTCAAGAGCCCTTGCTATATAGAGACACTTTGTTGCAAACAATCCCATCTGTCTATTAGTGATAGCTCCATCCTAAACTTCGATTGAATGAAGTCCTTCTGACTGAATCATGAATTGGACCTAGAACCAATACCTTTGTGGGACTTCTTCCTTTCTTTTTAGATCAATGAGACAAAGAGGTAGTTCAAGCTGTCGTTAGGGCAAAGGAATGGAAATGGGACCCCCTCGACTTCTAAGCGAGTCAATCCCAGTAGAGAGAGGAAAGGGTAGAGAGAGAGCGAGGAGTATATGCTTAACCGCTTTGGGAGGCATACGCCGCATTTCAGTCTACACGGGCTCTACAAAGAGGCATTTGGATGCAGCACAGATAATCGAGACAGACAGGAAAACGCTTGTCACGGAGATATGAGAGGGTTGATAGAAAATTATTGGCCCGATCTTCGGTGGAGAAAATGTAACTTCGACGGGCGAGAAGACAATGTTTCCTGGACCTGACTACAACCCTCCGAAGAGGCTGCGCCTTGGCAACCGATACACCAACTCCAAGGGTTGCTCGTGATCTTGTGGGGCGCGAATAACCCGGCCACGAGGGCACTCGTCCTGCAAGCAATCAAAAAACAAGCAAGAACAAGTAGAACAAGCACTGAATTGCTAGATTAATATGAAGGTTTCGATCATAAACAAGACATGGTGAGTTCTGAAGTCAAGCAACGGGTGACCTAATCGATGCAACACACGACGCGTTTGTCAACTCGAAGTAGCGATGTCTTACTTGGAATCAACAAAACCTGCTTGTTCCATGAGGCTCTAAGCCCAATTAATAGATGGGAGATTACCACAGGGGTGTTGGGGTCGTACCATAACCCTAAGACGCGTCCTTAGTGGACTCAACTTGATACACGGCCCATTGGACCAAAATAGGGTGTTGCAGCACCGTGCAGAACAGGTCTCCATATTAAAATGACGCATTGAGGCCGAACTCTGATTAGATATGGATGTGAGGCTAGATCCATTTGAAATTAGTCTTGATAAGCTTTCCATGAAGTATTTACACGCCAATTTGATATTCGGCAGTCCGAATGAAGCGTGGTGACGCATCACAAGTTGGTGCTGTCCGGTCATGAGTCCGAATCCAGCCCGCACAACTTCTCAATTCCTGTTGATCCTCACCATCGTTCCTAAGCAAAAGAGAGTGCACGCTTGTTTCCATGGTGTAAATAAGTTGGACACAAACCAACAATGAACTCACCTGATAGTTGAAGTTGACGTGCATGAGCACGAGTATTGGACTAGTAATCTGTATTTGTGGAGGTGTGGATCTATCGATGGTGTTGATGTCCTCATCAGAGGGAGAGTTTCTAGATGAGCAAGAAGGCTTTAAATATATAATTCAAAAAGGAACTACCTACTAAGCAGCTCTATGTTTTTTTTGCAAGTTTCAACTAATTGGAAATGCTTGTCTTCGATGTTACAAGCTAGCCTTGCTACGATTTCCATATAGGTCACAAGAAGATTGTGATACCCCTCCCTGAGTGTATGCTCCACATGAAGCTAGCTTCCAAGAGAATGAACTGTCATGAACATCTGGATTTGGAAGTACTCTTCACAAAACACAACCACGATGATCCGATTAGACTTCCATGGGGTAGCACGGGGAATTGCTGAATCAACTCCTTGGAATCGAGGCCTGACTGAGGGTGTCGGCGAAACGGGAATGGGGGTCCCAACATTTCTCGGGAATCATAAGGGCTTCGGCCATATCAGCCCCCCGGGGCCCACATTCTGTGCAAAAAACAACTGGCCATCAGAGCTGTGTTTTTTCTGCCTGAGGCTGCGGCGCTGCCGGGCCGGGACGCTCGGTTATAATATCCTCGGCGCCGTCAGGAAGCGCAGGCGCTCCGGGCGCGGAGCCGGCTCGAGCTGGCTATACACCATACCACTCTCTGGATTTCTTGGTGGTCCGACGGCGTGGTGATAGGGCGCGTCACCCTGTCACTTATTTCCGACGAACCTGGCGTCAGAAGACTTTTTGTCCTGAGAGAGTCTCTCTTCTCCACGTCTGGCAGTTACAGTATGCGGACTCACATTCGCACAGCTTTAGCCGCTGCAGGCTGTCCAGGCGACCTAGCCGCGTGCTGCAGCAACCGGCGTGGGTGTCACAGGCGGACAGGGGCGTAAGGACATTCTTCCAACTCCAGCGTGGGTGCTCGAGCGGAGAAGAACACAGAGGAATCACGGGAAATAATCTCTCACTCCTGGCACTGTGGACTCCCGATCTATAAGGAGGATCCAAGCCACGGGGAGAGGAGAGAAAACATGAGGAAGATTAGCAAGAATAATTTTATCGGTCTATGTCCGGCAGGTCACATTCGCCTTCCATCGGCACCAAGCTCTGACTGCCGGAACACTGTAGATCTCAAACATATTAACCGCTACAGAGGATCACACCAGGCAGTAGGGTATTACGCTTTCGAGCGACCCGAGACCTGGTCTAAAAGCCTCCTGTTCTCTTACCGTGTATCTTCAAGTTCGGACGGTTCGGACCGGACGGTCCCGGTCCTCTCCGCTCCCGCTCCGGAGCCCCTGTTCCCGGGGCCAGACGGTTCGTCTGCGTCGACTGTCGGCCTGAGAAAACAACGTCGCCCTGGCGATCTACAAAGGGGGACCCTCTAGACTTACGCCGTCGAGGGTTTAATCTCCGACAGCTGGCGCGCCAAGGTAGGGAGGAAGTTATCTCCTCGGTCGGTGACGCCGACAGTTCCATGACATACAAACCCAGACGCCTTCATGGTGGAGGCATCGTCCGCAGGATTCCGAGAGGAGTCCCGGCGACTAAACACTGCTAGGGCAACGTTCGCCCAGAGGCAACCCGCGTTCTCCCTCTTTCGTTCCGGGGGCCCGGGCGTACACCGGCGGGCAAAGCGCGCCCGACGCGGCGGCTGGTAGAGCCGGGGCCTTCCTCGCGGAGGGGGCCGGCAAGTGCCCCGCGTGGTCCGCCGCCGCTCATCCATAAGGCGGCGAACAGAAGGCGTCCGCCACGCCGTCGCACCTCCACTTCATTCGGCACACGGGAAGCCCTCTTGGCGGCGGAAGCCCTCCTGCGACACCCCCAGACGTTTGCCGGGGATGGAGGCCGGGGGCGGCGT
Source organism: Oryza meyeriana var. granulata (assembly GCA_003991445.1). NCBI lineage: Eukaryota > Viridiplantae > Streptophyta > Magnoliopsida > Poales > Poaceae > Oryza > Oryza meyeriana. The sequence goes on from RYFJ01003960.1 coordinate 103,757, forward strand.
GGATTAAACGTGAGAATCCGATTGGTGGCACGCACCACCGGGTTCACCAGCCCGGCGGACCATACAAGCACTGGGACTCGACCAAGGCGCGAACCTCTAGCGTGAGCGGTCGACGCCGGGCGAACAAATCCGGGCCGGGCGACCTCGCCCGGCTCGACCGGACGGGCCATGAGGGCCGGGTCCAATGGAGCGCACAGCGTTGGCGGGCAGGAGCCGCCCGCATTCGAGGCATAACCGCCTCTCAGCTCCGAACACTCAGTGGGAAACCGCTATTCTCGTCGCAGAGCCACCCAGTACGGCTGCTCGGGTGCCTGGCGCTCTTCCCAGCCTGCGGCACAGGTTTCGCTGGCCGGCTTATGTTCCGCCAACGGCCGGAGATAACGATGGTCGTGGCCCACCCACGGAGTTCTGTGCCAGATATTGCCACTGCATCACCGGGCGGCGGGCGGAGACGAGAGGTGAATGGGTGAATATTTTCCGTCGCCTCAAGGCCAGGCTCGTCCTGGATGACTGAGCCTCCCGAGGATCCAATTCGCTGGTGGGAGAAACTTTTGCCCACCAGTTTTGGCAAATTTCCAGGACCTTCCCGCCCTGGACAGAGCCGACGCTCACGCCTACGGTCAGAGTAGGGGTGAGGCGTTTGAAGGCATGTTCCTGGCAGCGTTTCAGTAGGTACGCAACACAATCCTCTCATCGCCCCACGCAGGTTATCACGCGTTCCGTTTCGGGCGTGCGGACCAAGCGCATGCTCGAAAGATGGGCACACCGACTCCAACCAACGGCGCGACTGTTACTTGCCGCCATGCGCGAAGGAGGAAGCCCCGGGCGTGGAACGAAGCCGCGTCCTGAGGTCCTCGCCGAGGGAACCTGGGGAAGAGGGCGAGGCTCACATTCCGGGCGCGGCGGGACGGTGGAAGCGCCGATAGGGCAGGAGGTCGCCGAAACTTCGCTTGGCGCGTCTAGCGACCCGGGCCCGCGCCGCCCGCCAAGAGACTACGGCGGCAACGGCAGAAAGGCTGAGTGTGCGCCACCTGCCACGTAGGACTGCGGCGGAATGGTAGCTCCGTCCACGAGACGGCCGCCACGGACCTCACCGGAGTGCCCGCGCGTCCAGAACCTGGCCGAGCCGCACTAAGAGTTCCAACAGGAAGTGGAGCAGGGACAAGCCCGCTCCATCCGGAGCACCCTCTCGAGCTTCCAAGAACTCGAAGAATGTCATGGCCACCTTGACGGCGGGGCACACATCGCTCAACCCTCGCGCCGTGGCCTCAAGGCCATAGAAGCGCGAGCCTGCTTAGCCCCGCGACCCGCGCCGGCGGGAGTCCCGGAGGCTGCAAGTGGTCGGATATTCGATCACTCCCCCAAGGACCATCCAGCCGGGTACCCCTGGGGAGGGAGCACGCTTAGCCCCTGGCGCCGCTCTCCGCCCACCATACACGTGAAAGCGTGGAGCCGCGTCTCGTCGACGGGCGAGCGCACCCACCCTCAATACCTTTCTCCCCCGAGGATCTTTGAGAGATCAAGGCCCGGGGACGAATCTCGCGCCCTCGTGCCATCATACGGATTTAGAAGGCCTCAAATTGGCTCTCGGCCAGTCTCTTTGCCCCGTCACCATTCGGTGACCCGTGCACTTCCAGCACGAGCACCGTCATTTTCGACGTTGCGAGTGAACCTCATACAACGCGTCCTTGACGCCCGCGTTTGGTGAGGTTTAAAATCAGGCTGTTACGCACCTACCGCGTACCTACATGAGCTCCAGGCCCTCGGGCCCGATAAAGTTCTCTGGGACGTGAACAGCCGCCCTTCGTGACGCCGACGCGGCGGGCGACATCGCCCAGCAGCCCCCTCCTGCGTGGCGGGGGGCGCCGCGAGCTTCGCTACGCCGCCCCCGAAAAAAAGGGGCCCCGCCCAGCTCGTCGCCACCGATGCGGAGCTACGTCAAGTTAGGTAGCCTTGGCGGATCCGCCCGGCCGTCAAGGTTGGCGGTTCCTGGAACTACTAAATAGGAAAGCGGCGCTCATACGCCTTCCTCCGGGCAAACACCGACGTCTCGCCTGGCAACGTCGGACATGCCGGG
>RYFJ01000957.1:0-100885 GCA_003991445.1 Oryza meyeriana var. granulata
TATTATTTGCATGACAAAAAAAGAATTACAGTACTAGCCGGAACTCTATGTATTGATAAAGAAGTCCTTAGTCGCATCCGATTGGGTTTTCTACCCCTCCTATAACCTCATCCTCCAGTATAGGAGAGGTAGGGCGCCCGTCGGGCTGATGACTTCACGTACCGCGAAAGCAATACACCACAACTGGAAATAGGGTATTACCTCACTCCGAGGGCCTAAACCAGTATAAATCGTCTTGTCTTTCGAAGTCTATTGAGTTTCGGTCCGATAAATAGCCCCATATAATTATTGCCGATACAAAACATCAACAGTTGACGCGCCAGGTAGGGGCTTCATCGAGATCATCGTCATCAAGCCCGATGGATCTAACCATAGGGATCAACAGCATCAACTTCTCTCCCGGATAAGCCATCAGATTCGGGAGCCACGACTTCATCGCCGACAATCTCGGCAATTTCACCTTGTCGCAACTTGTTTCAACCCGATCGGCCAAGACCAAGCCAACTCATCGTCGGTTGCCTACTCAATGCCCAACAGTTTTTAACATCCTGCTTTGGCAACCACCCAAATCTACGAGTTCTAGACAACTCTCTTTCTTGATAATCGACTCAGATTCAGCTCCGAGCCCAATCGAGATCAGGGTCTAGGGGAGACAGATCATCAATTTCCCAACTCGGACTCGATAACGCCGAAACAATCTTCAATTCCAATCTAATGCGTTATAACACCCCGGTTTCCGGGCCGTTAAAAACTATTTTGGTAAAAACCCTAATTTGAAAATTGTTCTTGAGTGTGCTTAAGGACTAAGTGCCGTAGATCTTAGACAAAGCTCCCTTGAACCCTAAAACCTTGGTCCCAAACTCTCTCCAAATCCGAGACTCGAATTTGCAATTCGATGTGTCTCTCTCAAAACTTCCCTCTGAAAATTCCAAATCAAATCCCTGTCGATCCTTCTGAAGCGCTTCGATTAAAATACTCTTATTCACACTCCCAAAACTTCTCTGTACCGGTTCGAATTTTGCAATTGAATCCCTCCAATAAAACTCTTCGAAAAGTGGTCTTTGAAACCGTTCATTGAAATCCCCTGATTTTGTTTCTCTCGGAAGCTCTGAATTCCATCGAGAACTCCCTTCTCGAAATGTGCCAAATATATATTTCCTAAAACCCTCAAATCCCAAGAATTAAATTAAGTTTTAATATTCCCTCGAGGTACTCCAAATCTATTTCACTACAAAATTCCCAAAATATCCCTGAGAATCAAGTCCCAATCTTAAATCAAAATCCAAATCCAGTCCTGTCGGCGAAACGGGAATGAGGGCCCCACGTTCCCCGGTGCTTTCCCCGGGAGGGAAGCCTGCAGCCCCGGCGCCCCGCGTGTGCGGCGCCCGGGCACATGGCCGACCCGAGCTGGTTAGCGCCAACTACCGCATTGATGGCGCGCTGGTCCGGGCTGGTCAGCCGGCAACTACCGCATTAATGGCGAGCTGACGGCAAGGTGACGGGGCGTGTCGCCCCTGACGCCCGTCCTCTTTCCGTGCGGTCGGAGAACTTTTGACCGCATGAGCTTCAACTCCCCACGCTCTGGCCGCCACAGTACGCTCTTCACATCCACAAGACTTTGGCCGCCTCAGCGGCGCGCCACGAGACGATCTACCCGCCGTACTGCACCAACTCCGGGTGGGCTCGGCAGGCGGTCGTGCGCAACGTGACAGGCCATATCTAGCTCCTCCATCCGATGGGCATGTGGACTCCCCTTGCTTATAAAAGGAGGATCCAAGCCGACGGGACAAGGGGGGGGGGGGAGAAGACACAGAAGTCCCTATTTTCTGCATTAAGGCTCAGCTCTGTAGCTACTACATTAAAGGCCCACATAGCATACACACAGGAGTAGGTATTACGCTCCGACGCCCGAACCTGTCTAAACGTCTCCTGCCTCTCTTAGAGCTACGGACGGGATCGGACGGTCCGTCCACGAACGGACGGTCCGAACCCCACGATCCTCAGTTCGGTCCCCTGCCCCGTGCACAGATCATCTCCACCGGACGCCGCGTCCGCCTGCGAACAGCTCCCTGGCCAAATCTCAAAAAGGGGGGTCTCCTGACTTCCCGCGGTCGAGGTCTCGTCCTCCGACAGCTGGCGGCGCCAGGTAGGGGAGTTTTCTTCCTAGGCGGAGCGCCGATGTCCCAACACCGACACCCTTCATGACTGGGAGCCATCGTCGCGGATTCCGACAGGAGTTCCAGCGACTACACCCGCACTGGGCAACGTTAGCCCAGTGGCAAGCCCGCCACCTTCTCCCTCTTCGCCTTCCTGGGGCGCACGGCGCGTACCCGGCGGCCGAAGTGCGCCCCGCGGCGGCCTGGTAGTGCGGCCTCGGCCCCTTCCCTCGCGGAGGGGCGGCAAGTGCCCGCCGGGTCCGCCGCCGCTCATCCATAAGGCGCGAACAAAGGCGCCGTCCACGGCACGTCGCGGCCTCCACTTCCATTCGGCGACACCGCAGGAAACCCTCTTGGCGGCGGAAGCCCTCCTGCGCCACCCCCCGACATTTGCCGGGGATGGAGGCCGGGGGCGGCGATGGATTAACGGAGATCGCCACTTGGTAGGCACCGCCCACCGCCGGGTCACCGCCGGCGCCATACAAGCGCTGGGACTCCGACGCGCGACTCTAGCGCGAGCCGGCCGACCGCCCCGGGCCAGAGCAAATCCCGGGGCACGGGGCGACCTCCGTAACCGGCTCGACCGGACCCGGGCCCACGAGGACGCCCGGGTCACAATGGAGCGCCAGCGTGAGCGGCGCAAGGACGCCGCCAGGCATTCTGAGGCCCGGCCTCCAGCTCCGACCACTAGTGGAAACCGCTATTCGTCGCCAGAGCCCACCCAGTACGGCTGCTCGGGTTGCCTGGCGCTCTCCCCAGGCCTGCGGCAGGTTCGCTGGCCGGCTATGTTCCGGCCCAACTTGCCGGAGAAGTACGATGGCTCCGTGGATCCCACGGAGTTCTTGCAGATATACGCCACCGCCATCCGTGCGGCGGGCGGGACGAGACGGTGATGGTAAACTATTTCCCCGTCGCCCTCAAGGCCCAGGCTCGCTCCTGGATGATGAGCCTCCCCGAGAGATCCATCCGCTCGTGGGGAGAACCTTTGCCACCAGTTTGTGGCAAATTTTCCAGGGCACCTTCCGCGCCCTGGGACAGAAGCGGACCTCCATGCCCTACGTCAGAGTAGGGGTGAGGCGCTGAGGCATTTCCTACAGCGTTTCAGCCAGGTACGCAACACAATCCCTCACATCGCCCCCACGCGGTTATCCACGCGTTCGTTCGGGCGTGCGCGACCAGCGCATGCTCGAAAAGATGGGCACCCGCGACGTCCAAACCACAGCGGAACTGTTCAGTCTTGCCGACCACTGCGCCCGCAAGGAGGAAGCCCGGGCGTGGAACAAGCCGCGTCCTGAGATCCTCGCCGAGGGCTCGGCGGAAGAGGCCGAGGCCTCACGTTCCGCGGCGCGGCGGGACAGGCGGAAGCGCCAGAAGGGCAAGGAGGACGCCGAGAACTTCACCTTGGCGGCGTCCGGCGGCCCCCGGGGCCGCACCGCCCGCCAAGACGACTACGGCGGCAAACGGCCGAAGGCTGAGCGTGCGCCACCGGCTGCGGGCCGGAAATGGTGCTCCGTCCACGAGACGGACCGCCACGACCTCACCGAGTGCCGCGCCGTCCAGAACCTGGCCGAGCACACTAAGAAGTTCCAACTGGAGCGGCAGCAGGACAAGCCCGCTCCCAATCCAGAGCAGCCTCTCGAGTTCCAAGAACCCGAGAATGTCATCGCCACCCTCGACGGCGGGGCACACGCTCACACCTCGCGCCGTGCCTTCAAGGCCATGAAGCGCGAGCTGTTAGCCGCAACCCCGGGGCCAGCGGCATCCCGGAGGCTGAAGTGGTCGGACGGTACGATCACCTTCAGCCCCGCGGACCATCCAGCCCGGGTACCTGGGGAGGGACAGCTCGCCCTCGCGGTCTCCCCCACCATATGCAACGTGAAGGTGGGCCGCGTCCTCGTCGACGGGGGCGCCGCCCTCAACATCCTTTCCCCCGAGGTCTTTGAGAAGATCAAGGCCCCAGGGATGAGTCTCTCGCCCTCGTCGCCCATCATCGGGATTACGAAGGGCCTCGCTTGGCCCCTCGGGCAGGTCTCTTTGCCGTCACCTTCGGTGACCGTGGCAACTTCCGCACGAGCACGTCATTTTCGACGTTGCGAGTGCAACCTCCCATACAACGCGGTCTTGGACGCCCCGCGTTGGTGAAGTTTATGGCTGTTACGCACTACGCGTACCTAACCATGAAGCTCCCAGGCCCCTCGGGCCCGATCACAGTTCTTGGGGACGTGAAAGCCGCCCTCTCGTGCCCGAGCAGCGTGCGCCGACATCGCCCCCGCAGCTCCTGACGTGGCGGGGGGCGCGGGCCTTCGCTACGCCACGCCCCCAAGCCGCGCATCGTCGCCACCGATGCAGAGCTAGTCAAGGAGGTAGTCCTTGGCGACGACCCGTCCCGGACCGTCAAGGTTGGCGGTTCGCTGGACGACAAATAGGAAAGCGCGCTCATCGCCTTCCTCCGGGCAAACACCGACGTCTTCGCCTGGCAACCGTCGGACATGCCCGGGGTCCCCAGGGGGGTGATTGAGCACCGCTTGGCCATCCGCGCGGGCTCGCGCCCGGTGCGGCAGAAGGTACGACGACAGGCCCCAGAGCGCCAGGCCTTCGTCCGAGAGGAGATCGACAAACTTCTGCTGGCCGGCTTCATCCGCGAGGTCGTCCACCCGGAATGGCTGGCCAACCCAGTCGTCATCCCCAAATCCAACGGGAAGCTGCGAATGTGCATAGACTACACCGACCTCAACAAGGCTTGCCCCAAAGACCCATTCCCTCTGCCTCGCATAGACCAGATAGTCGACTCCACCGCGGGGTGCGACCTCTTGTGCTTTCTTGATGCTTATGCAGGATACCATCAGATCCGCATGGCAGAGGAGGATGAGGAAAAAACTTCTTTTATTACCCCCCAGGGGGCCTTCTGTTATATGTGCATGCCTTTCGGGTTGAAGAATGCTTGTTCCACTTTCCAGCGTGCTATCCGTGTGACTTTTGAATCGCAGCTTGGTCGCAACATGGAGGCCTACGTCGACGATTTGGTGTTGAAGTCGCGCGACCGCGCCACTCTGCTCCATGATCTGGCCGAGACGTTCAGTAACCTTCGATGCACAAGGATGAAGCTGAACCCGGACAAGTGCGTCTTCGGGGTCCCGGCCGGCAAGCTCCTCGGGTTCCTCGTGTCCAGCCGCGGCATTGAGGCAAACCCGGAGAAGATAGCGGCAATCGACCGCATGCGCCCCCCGACGAGGCTACGGGAGGCCCAGAAGCTGACCGGGTGCGTGGCCGCACTAGGTCGGTTCATCTCCAGGCTTGGGGAGCGTGCCCTCCCCCTATTCAAACTTCTCAAGAAATCCGGGCAGTTCGCCTGGACGGATGAGGCGGATCAAGCCCTTGATGAGCTCAAAAGGTACCTAACTACGCCCCCTGTCCTCGTGGCACCGGCACCAGACGAGCCTTTGTTGCTCTACATCGCGGCAACCCCGCAGGTGGTAAGCGCGGCGCTCGTCGTCGAGCGCCCCTTGCCAAGCAGGCGGGCCGCCCGGGATTCACCTCCCGGGCCCGCCACCGCGGAGCCCGAACCTGGGCAGCCTCGCCAAGGCGAGTGCGAGCCCGGGGACGCGGCGCCCGGGACCATCCCAACATTACACCCGGGGCCCCAATGTCCCAGCTCCATACCTGTTCCCATAGGCGAGAGCTCGCTCCCTCCCGGGGGAGCTGAGCCCGGACCCCCGGCCCTTGTCGGGCCGGCTTCGGGAAACACGCAACAGAAGCCGGTGTACTTCGTCAGCGAGGTACTCCGTGACGCCAAATCGCGCTATCCCCAGGCGCAAAAGATGCTCTACGCTGTTCTCATCGCGTCCAGGAAACTTCGTCACTACTTCCAGGCGCACAAGGTATTCGTAGTCACATCCTTCCCCCTCGGGCAGATATTGCATAACCGGGAGGGAACAGGCCGCGTCGCTAAGTGGGCGGTCGAGCTTGCTGAGTTCGACCTCCGCTTCCAAGCGCGCAACGCCATCGAAAGCCAAGTCCTGGCGGATTTTCTAGCGGAGTGGACCCCGGCGCCCGAGCCGGATCCCGTGCTGGACGCCGGATTCCTGGCCCCCGAGCTGCCGCCTGACCTGCGCCTCCACTGGATAATGAACTTCGACGGCTCCTGCGCCCGGCGGGCTTGCCGCCCCAGCACCGGGGCCGGGATCGTCCTCGTATCGCCCGCCGGGGATGAGTTCCGCTTCGTCGTCCACCTCAACTTCGGGGCCACCAACAACATGGCTGAGTACGAGGGCCTTCTCGCCGGCCTCCGGGCCGCGATCGCCCTCGGGGTGCGACGGCTATGCGCGCAAGGCGACTCCGAGCTCGTCATCAACCAGGTGTCCGGGGAGTACCAGACCCTGGACCCCCAATTGGCCGCATACGTGGACGAAGTGCGGAGGCTTGAGCGCCGTTTCGACGACCTCACGCTTCGTCACGTCCCTCGCAGTTGCAACCTAGCCGCCGACGAGCTCTCAAGACTGGCTTCCTCGCGGGCGCCAGTCCCCTCGGGGGTTTTCCAGGAAGCCCTCGAGACCTCCTCGGCGTGCTTACCCGGGACCTCGGGCTCAACCCCTGAGCCCGGGCCTGAGCCTGACACGCGCTCCCGGCCCCAGGACTTGGTCCTCGCGGCCGGACCCAGCGCGCCTTCCTGGATGGACGAAATCCGGGCATATCTTCTCCGAGCACATCTCCCTGAAGACGACGTGGAAGCAGAAAGGATCACTCGCTTGTCTAAGCACTATGTCCTGGTAGAAGGGGACCTCTACCGGCGTGGCGCCAACAGCGTCCTGCTCAAGTGCGTTCCGCGCGACTCCGGACTCGAGATCCTCACCGACATCCACGAAGGGGAGTGTGGCAGTCACGCCGCATTTCGATCCCTGGTCGGTAAGGCTTTCCGGCAGGGATTTTATTGGCCCACGGCATTGCAGGACGCGTTCGACCTCGTCCAGCGTTGCCGCGCGTGCCAGTTTCATGCCAAACAGAGCCACCAGCCGACGCAAGCACTCCAGATGATCCCCCTGTCCTGGCCCTTCGCGGTCTGGGGACTCGATATCCTCGGCCCCTTTCCCCGGGCAGTCGGGGGTTATCGGCATCTCTATGTCGCCATCGACAAGTTCACGAAGTGGCCGGAGGCGTTCCCCGTAATCGACATCGACAAGCACTCAGCGCTCAAGTTTATCCGGGGAATCACCAGCCGCTTCAGGATCCCCAACCGCATTATCACCGACAACGGCACGCAGTTCACGAGCGAGCTCTTCGGCGAATACTGCTCCGACATCGGCATCAAGCTCTGCTTCGCCTCCCCTGCCCACCCTGCCAGCAATGGGCAGGCCGAGAGGGCAAACGCTGAGATCCTACGGGGCCTCAAGACAAGGTCCTACAACGACCTCAAGAAACACGGCGTCAAGTGGATCGACGAGCTCCCAGCGGTCTTGTGGGCCAATCGTACCACACCGAGCCGGGCGACCGGGGAGACCCCGTTCTTCTTGGTATACGGGGCCGAGGCCATTCTGCCGTCAGAACTCACCTTCGGCTCCCCCCGGGTACAGCGCTACAGCGACAACATCGACCACGACAACATGCAGCTCGACAACCTCGACTTCCTCGAGGAGCGAAGACGACGCGCCTCGCTCCGAGTCGCACGTTACCAGCAGAGCCTTAAGCGCTATCACCAGCGTAAGGTTCGGGCCCGATCACTCCAGGTCGGGGACCTAGTCCTCCGCCGTGTCCTTACACGTGCCGGAAAGAATAAGCTTTCCCCCATGTGGGAAGGCCCCTTCCTGGTGATCGGTGTCTCCCGACCGGGCTCGGTAAGACTGGGCCAGGAGGATGGGACCCCGCTTCCCAATCCCTGGAATATCGAACATCTTCGCAAGTTTTATCCATAAACATATCCCGTAAGTTGCAGGGAGCTCGGGCCAGCGTCGGTTCCCTCAAAAACTCAACGCTGGCCGGGGGCCCCCATATGTGTACATTTCATATAAACAGCTTTTTTCAATATCCTCTTTAGTCTTGCCCTTTATCCTTTTCCGTGTGTTGCACCCGCGGGTGCCCCATCCCTTGGGGCATACCCGGGCCGCGCCCGTGCGGCGGTTGGGGTCTGCGCATTATCATCAGTCCCTTGCCGACGAGTGATCGAGCCCCCACGTGCTAGGTCCAGGGCATCGTCGACCCCGCGCTCCTGCGGCTCCGACGCCCTGCCTGGCTAGCTTCGGGACCGGTCCTTTCCGGAGGATGGGGGCGAAATGCTTGTGCGTAACCCTCTCCTCTGCACGGTCGCGACCGGGAGGATGCCTTCGGGAAGTGGTTGACCCCACGGCTGGTAGCATGGAGTGGACAAGGGGACGAGCCATATACTCTCACGGTCCATCGTGTGCAGACCAGATCTCCCCCAGAAGGGTTAAGAAGGGTGCTTGGCGTACAGCACCCCGAGAAGGCCCCCGGGACCCGGGGCGCTAAGTGGGAAGGCGAGCGCACCATCTCCGAGAGGTTCCCAGGCCGAGCATAGAGCTGGCAGTAACCTCTACCCTGAGGTCGTGCCCGCGCAGCCGGTTCCCAGGACTGGGGGCCCGAAGCGAGTATGCCCAGGAAGGCGTTTCCGTCTCCGGGCGGTCCTCAGGCCCAGCTTAGAGCTGACAGTGCTCCCGGCCCCGAGGTCGTACCCGCGCAACCGCACCATGCTCGTCAACATCCAGATACGCACCTCATTCAACTTTACGCTTGTCCGGCTATCTATCTTTTCTCTTTTCTACGACCACGCGTTTCGCTCTCCTCGGCCCCGGGAGCAAATGGGATTTGCCGAAGCCGCGCATATGGGCTGCTGGGTCAGTGCCGCCCCGGTTACCGTGGCCTGGTGACCGGGTCGTGGACCGCGCCCCGGACACTGTCGATGCCCCGGGGTCTCGGGCAGCGCCCCCCGTCGGGCCAGCTTAGATTCCCGGGGTGGGCAGCGGTGCCCGGCCGGCCAGCTCCTCCCCAGCCACCGCCAAAGTGCCGGGTGTTTCGCTACCTGGCGACCCCGTGCCCGGTCGAGGTTGGTCTCCGAGAGGCTCCCGGCGAGCCAAAGGGCACGAGCTTAACACTTGGGCCGTACCTAACCTATGCAGCGTCTACGGGGCCAACCCCGGAACATCCCCCATGTGGCGGGAGCGGATCGGGGCCGGTGACCGGTCTAGCGGTTGCCCCAAGACATCCCGACCGAATGCTTAAATTCGGACCGTCCCCTCACGGATCGGACCTTCCGAGTCAACTGGCTGAAATCCCGGAGCAGGCGACGCAATAATCCAAGGTGCGAAAAACACAAACATAGTTATATACACACACGGATGTCTTTCTTTGTACAAAACAGGTGAAGTCAAAATACAAGCATGTGCGGAGGACCACAGCCGTCGCCGCACGGGGGGAGGTCACTCCTCGGGCCCGGTCTCTTCGCCGGAATCGTCGGTCCCTGGATTCTCGGGGTGTTCCCCCCGGTTAAAGAATCTGGCCACCGTCGCAGCAGCGTCGGCCACGGCCTTCCGAGCCTCCTCTTCCCCATCGGCGGGGAATCCCTCCAGCACCGGGGCCAGGGAAAACTTCGCGTCTCGAGCCCGGTAGCAGCCAAGGACGTACTCCGCCACCCGCGAGGCAAGCCCTGTTCCCTCCTTCTCCAGGACTTCATGAATTTGCTGGGGGAGCAGGTCCAGCGTATCCAGCAAGTCGCCGAGCTCCACCAGCGCCCGACCGACCCCGCCGGGTAGGTCGGTCCTCTGCGGAGGTGCCCGGACGCCGATGCGTTTGAGACACCCCCGGACATCGGAGCTGTACCGCCCCAGGCAAGCTGCAACCTCGCCGTCGAGATTCTTCCGGAGGGCGAGGCTACCTTGCACAAATCTCAGCCGTCTCTCCGCCCTGGCCAGCTCCTCGGTTGAGCTGGCCGCGCCTGCCGATGACGGGGAGCCGCTTGACACGGCCCGCACGGCGGCCCCGCGCGCCACGGCCTCAAGGTCGCCCGTGCGTTTCCAGGGGACCTCCTTCTCCGCCTGCCGGGCCTCGGCAGCCTTCACCGCCGCCTCCCGCCGAGCCAAGGAGTCCTCTTTCTCCTCGAGAATCGCCTCTCGTGTCCCGAGGGCCTCGGCTTTGGCGTCCAGGTCGGCGGCCAGCATCTTCGCCTGCTCGGCCTCTCGTCGGCGGTCGGACTCCCATGCTGCAAGGCCTTCTTCCCAGGTCGCCAGCCTCTTCTCCTGGTCCCGGAGGCGCCATGCGCTGTCCTGGGCCATGGCGTTGGAAAGCTTGGCGGCCTCCTCATTCACCGCCACGGCTACCTCCCGCGCGCTGACCTCGCGCTCCCGGGCCGCAAGATCGGCCTCCTCGCCTCGGAGACGGTCCTCCCGGGAAGTCATCTCCTTTTCCCGCGCCTTCGCCTCGGACCGGGCGCGGGAGGCCTTGTCGGCGGCGATCTTGGCGGCAATTTCCAATTGGGCGATGCGCCCCTCCGCCGCCTCGATTTCCTGACGGCGGGTCGACACAAGTATTTCAGTGGCAATCGTACGGAAGACGAGTCTCTCCGCTGCCACCGTGATCGCCGCCTGCCCCCTCTCGAGCTCCGCCCGGAGCAGAGCGGACTCGCGCTGCTCGCGGCGGGCCGCCACCTGTACTTCGCCAGCGGCGACGACTAGTTGCCCCAGCGCGGCGTGCAGTGTCTCGGGCCTGCGCGCAGCGCCTGGTCGCGGCGCAGCAAAAAGGACCAGGGCCCGCTCCCCCCTCGCGGGACACGGCGGGGCCCCGGCGTCCTCTCTCCCCTCCGCAGCGGGGACCACACTTGGTCCCGCGGAGGCCCGCTCCGGCGTGGCCGCCGCGACCTCCATATCCACCACCGTGCCCGGCGATGGCGGGGGCGTGGCGGGACGCGGCGGAGCCGTCGGCGCATCCACTGCACCGCCCCCGGTCGGGGCCGGCGGCGCCGTCATCGGCCCCTGGCCCTTCCTGTACGGGCCGGAACCAGACAGGTAAGAGATAGGTCGGGCGACGAGCTGAGCAAGGAAAACCGAATAGGGTTGAAGCACTTACTTAGCCCGGGGCCCCTTGAAGCTCCACGCTTTGGGTCTCAGAAGTGACCCATCGCCACCGCGGGGCCCGGTCGTCCTTAGCGCTTCTCCCGACGCCTGCTCCACGCCGCCCCCCGCATCGGGGGTCGCTTCCAGCCCGGTCCCGGGGGCCCGGGAAACCGCCCCCGTTTCCGTGGTCTGCACCCGGGCGGCGCTTACTGGCGCCTCGCCAGCGGCTACCGCCACAACGGCCTCGGTCTGCCCGGGGTCCGCGCGGCCCGGGGAGGCAGCGGCCGGAACAACGGCCCCCAGAGCAACGGTCTTCGCTCTTTTAGACGCCGCGAGTCCCACGTCGGGACCCGCGGACCGCTTCCCCTCCTTCCTCGACAGCACCGGCTCTTCGGCCGGCACATCCTCTTCCCCCGGGACGTCGAGTATCTCGACGATCTTGGGGGTGACCTGCGAGGTGACAACGCCCACGGCGTTGAAACGGGGGAGGGCCTTCTGGATCCTTGCCCGCCCGCGGTCGATGCAGAGCGGCGTCACGCCAACGGGGAGCGCGCGGTCCGCCGCGCCCCCTCCTTCCAGCGCCCACGCCATTAGCAGACCCATCGCCGCCTTGCTCAGGTCGTCGGGATGGGTCCTGGTGATGTCCTTGGGCCCGGTATATAACCAACAGGCCCGGGACCTCCTGTTGAGCGGCGCCAGTCGCCGGCCGAGGAAATCGCCGACCACCATATACGCATTCAACCCAGCCGTCGCCAGGCTAGCGATGCGTGCCAACACTGGCGCTAACCGCGCGTCTTCCGGCGGCGACTCGGTCCAGCTCTTCCCCTTCTGGGGCGCCTCGGACGGGAGCAGGAGCCGGTCGTTGGCGTCGACTCCGATGTAGACCCAGTTCTGGCGCCATAAATCCCATTTGTTTTTCAGCGCCATTGGGATAAACTCAACGCCAGGGCGGCCGTGGAAGTACACACAGCCTACCCGCTCCGGTAGGTCAGTGGCCTTGTTCTTCGGCGCACTTTTCATGGTGAAGTAGCGCCGGAAGAGGTCCACCGAAGGCATGACGCCCACAAACATCTCGCACAAATGCGCGAAAACCCCCAGCACCATCACGGCATTGGGGGTCAAATGCAGCATCTGCACCTGATACATCTCCAGCACTTGGAAGAAGAAGTCAGAGAATGGCGGGACTAACCCGCCGACCGCATAATCGATGAAGTACACTGCTTCGTCGGGTTCTCTCGGCGCCGGTCTCGACTCGCCAGGGCGCACCTCAGGCGCCGCCCTCCATCGTGTGGCGGCCGGCATCATCCTCTTCACCCGCGCCACCCCGGCGTCGTCGTTCAGGCGCGACGGCGGAACCGCCCCGCCGTCCAGCGGCCTTACCACGCGGCCAGCGCGTGGCATCGTGGATGCAGCGGTGAGAGAGGTTGAAGGACGAACGGAGCAAGGGGGAGCGAGCGCGAGTGGGGAACCTAAGCTCTGGGCGCAAGCAGCAACCGAAGCGACGGCGATTCGATCTCTCTCACCGCTGCATCCACGATGCCACGCGCTGGCCGCGTGGTAAGGCCGCTGGACGGCGGGGCGGTTCCGCCGTCGCGCCTGAACGACGACGCCGGGGTGGCGCGGGTGAAGAGGATGATGTCGGCCGCCACACGATGGAGGGCGGCGCCTGAGGTGCGCCCTGGCGAGTCGAGACCGGCGCCGAGAGAACCCGACGAAGCAGTGTACTTCATCGATTATGCGGTCGGCGGGTTAGTCCCGCCATTCTCTGACTTCTTCTTCCAGGTGCTGGAGATGTATCAGGTGCAGATGCTGCATTTGACCCCCAATGCCGTGATGGTGCTGGGGGTTTTCGCGCATTTGTGCGAGATGTTTGTGGGCGTCATGCCTTCGGTGGACCTCTTCCGGCGCTACTTCACCATGAAAAGTGCGCCGAAGAACAAGGCCACTGACCTACCGGAGCGGGTAGGCTGTGTGTACTTCCACGGCCGCCCTGGCGTTGAGTTTATCCCAATGGCGCTGAAAAACAAATGGGATTTATCGCGCCAGAACTGGGTCTACATCGGAGTCGACGCCAACGACCGGCTCCTGCTCCCGACCGAGGCGCCCCAGAAGGCGAAGAGCTGGACCGAGTCGCCGCCGGAAGACGCGCGGTTAGCGCCAGTGTTGGCGCGCATCGCTAGCCTGGCAACGGCTGGGTTGAATGCGTATATGGTGGTCGGCGATTTCCTCGGCCGGCGACTGGCGCCGCTCAACAGGAGGTCCCGGGCCTGTTGGTTATATACCGGGCCCAAGGACATCACTAGGACCCATCCCGACGACCTGAGCAAGGCGGCGATGGGTCTGCTAATGGCGTGGGCGCTGGAAGGAGGGGGCGCGGCGGACCGCGCGCTCCCCGTTGGCGTGACGCCGCTCTGCATCGACCGCGGGCGGGCAAGGATCCAGAAGGCCCCCGAAGCGACGGCGATTCAATCTCAGTATGGAAAAAGCCGCCTACTGCCTGCTGCTGTTTATAGCTTCAAGAACCTGTGAAGCGCCCCTTCGACTCCGCCATTATAGCCCTCGATTAGCGGACCGGAAGTGGTAATCTCGCCTCGTTCCTCGCTAAACCTGGTGGGCCCCGCGCCTTTTCGTTTCCCCGAGATATGGCCCTGTTCCTGCCCGGATTAAGCCCCGGTCGAGCAACAGGCCCAGGGGCCGCTGTCGACGAAACGGGAATGAGGGCCCCACGTTCCCCGGTGCTTTCCCCGGGAGGGAAGCCTGCAGCCCCGGCGCCCCGCGTGTGCGGCGCCCGGGCACATGGCCGACCCGAGCTGGTTAGCCGCCAACTACCGCATTGATGGCGCGCTGGTCCGGGCTGGTCAGCCGCCAACTACCGCATTGATGGCGAGCTGACAGCAAGGTGACGGGGCGTGTCGCCCCTGACGCCCGTCCTCTTTCCCGTGCGGTCGGAGAACTTTTGACCGCATGAGCTTCAACTCCCCACGCTCTGGCCGCCACAGTACGCTCTGTCACATCCACAAGACTTTGGCCGCCTGCAGCGGCCGCGCCACGAGACGATCTACCTGCCGTACTGCACCAACTCCAGGTGGGCTCGGCAGGCGGTCGTGCGCAACGTGACAGGCCATATCTAGCTTCCTCCATCCGATGGGCACTGTGGACTCCCCTTGCTTATAAAAGGAGGATCCAAGCCGACGGGACAAGGGGGGGGGGGGAGAAGACACAGAAGTCCTATTTCTGCATTAAGGCTCAGCTCTGTAGCTACTACATTAAAGGCCACATAGCATACACACAGGAGTAGGGTATTACGCTCCGACGGCCCGAACCTGTCTAAACGCCTCCTGCCTCTCTTAGAGCTACGGACGGGATCCGGACGGTCCGTTCCACGAACGGACGGTCCGAACCCCACGATCCTCAGTTCGGGTCCCCTGCCCCGTGCACAGATCATCTCCACCGGACGCCGCGTCCGCCTGGCGAACAGCTCCCCTGGCCGAATCTCAAAGGGGGGTCTCCTGACTTCCCGCGGTCGAGGTCTCGTCCTCCGACAAGTCCCCTTTTGAATCTCCTCATTTCTATTTCCAAATATCATCCAAATATCCATATATATGTATATACGCCCAAATCCTATCTCAAAAACACCCCTCTAAAGTCCCCAAAAAAATTTCCCCGAGTCATAATCTCGAATTAAAGATTTAATTCGAGTCCGAACCCTCTTTTGAAACCCTCCCTCCGAATCTCTCTTAAAAAAATATATATATATACCTATGTATATATATGTATATGTATCAGAGTTCCCTATCCAAAACTGTATCCAACCCTTGGGAATTTATTATCTATTCCCTCCAAAATCCCTATCCTTTTCCTTCCAAATATATATATATATATATATATATATATATATACACGTCTCAACCATGGTGGTAGAAATCCTCCTCATAAAATCTCAAGGACTAAAATCCAACCAAAAACCCCTCGAGATCTCTCTTCCTATATTTCCTCTCTCAAATATTCTCAAAAGTCCTGGAGTCCAAATCTCAAATCCGAAAAAAAATCTCCAATTATCCCTCCAAAAATTCCCTCTCTAGACCTTCCTTCAATTATATATATGTGTATGTATATATATGCATATATATAAATATGTCAGAGTACCTCTGCAAAAATTCCCTTGATTTAATTCTCGAGAGACCAAGTACCAAATCCCCAATTTATACCTTTTCAATTCTCCAAAAACCCCTATCCATTTCTTCCATATGAATATATATATATCTCTAAATCCATACAAATACCTCAAAAAGTCCTCTCCAATTAAATCTCCAGAATTTTGTGGCCCAAAGAATAAAAGTTTGGATTAAAATCCCTTTTTGAAATCATCAAATATCCCTCACAACAATTCTCTGGAAAAATATCAAGATATACTGTTCACATGGGCTGTCACCTCTTCCCTCTCGGCCCAACCAGCTCGGCCTGCTTCCCCGCCCGCACACGCGCTCGGCCCTGGACCCACCGGTCAGACGCCCACTCAACCTCCCCCTCCGCGCCCGCTGACGGCTGGGACCGCCTGGCAGCCACGCGGCGCACGCCTGCCTGCCCGTGGTCGTTGTCGTCTTCTTCCTCCATCCTCTCTCGTTTCTCTCTCATCTCTCGAACTTTCTCGCCTCCTCGTGCACAGCCGCTCACGCGCGCGACGCGCCTCGACCTGGCCCCGCTGGTCAGCCGAGCGGACACCGACGCGCAGGCCCCGCACTCGGTCATCGTCATTTTCCTCTCGTCGTTGTCTTCCCCTCGGTCTCTCTCTGCTCTCTCTCTCTCCCTCTCTCGATTCTTCTCTTCTCTTCCCGACACAACCGCCGCGCCCATACCTTCTTGCCTCCCTCCGCTCTGAGGTCAGCCGCGCATCCCCGTCCCATCTTATCACCATCATCTCTGTCCCTCTCCTCTCCTTCTCGCGGCCGCCTGAGGAAGCCCGATGGCGTCGGCCACGGCTATGCCACAGTGCCACATCCCGTCACCTCGCCGTGGCCCTCCTCTTCTCCTTCCCCACCGCAGTCACGCTCCGCCTCTCCGTCCCGTCCTATCGCGCCGCGCTCACCTCGGCCGGCGTAGCCGCCCCGCTGTCCCGAGCCCCGCGCCCTGCCCTAAGCTTATCCCGTGAGAAAAATCTCGCCACCACGCCTCTGTCCGTCGTCTCCTAGCGCCATGCTGCGCCTATAAAATCCCAGCTACACCGCGCCATTGCCCAAGCCGAGCTCGAGCTCTCTCTTTCTCTCTCCACCGCCGCCGAAGCATCTCTGTACCCGCTCCAATCTCATCATCCCAAGCACAATTGACCCAGCCGCCGCCACCGAGGGACTCCCTGCCACCTCACGAGTCCGCCCGTGCCCTCAATTTCACCCGAGCGCCGCCGCAAGGAAAACCCCCAAATCGGATCGCCGCCGCCCCGCCATGGCCGTTGCTTCCGAGCTCGCCGCCGCTCGAGGTAGGCGTCCGTTTTCTCCCTTCCTATCCCCTCCCACGAGACACCGCATCCTGTCTAACCCCTCTCGACCTCCCTCCGCCGCCCTCTGGTCGCCGGCGACGACAGCCCCGCGCCGCCGCCCTCTGACCGCCGTCGCCCGCCGCCGTCGGCCGCCATCTGAGAAATCCGAGCCGACCATCATCCTCGCCATTCCCTCCTCGTCCCATTCCCGTAGCTTGCTCCTCCTCTCTCGCCGCCGGCCGCCGCATCCTCTCCGGCCGCCGTGCGCCATCGATCCCTCTGTCCGGCCGTCTCCTATAGCCCATCCAGCACTCCCCTTCCTCTATCGGTCTCTGATAGGTGGGCCATGCCCTCCCTCTCTCTCTGAGACTTATCAGTGGGCCCATAAATGCACAGTGATCCCATTCAATTAACCCCATTCCTCTCACTTACATGCGGATCCCACCATTATAGTGCACAGTACACTCTCTTCTAAAATCCCTCACTGTCAAGTAGGCCCCCAGAACAGGCTCCAGCTCTATTTTTGGTCTCTGACATGTGGGCTATAAACAATGAAGCACAGTAGCCCTCCTCTCCTCTCACTGCATGTAGGCTCCTCTTTTTCCTCTCCTCTCTATGTCAATGACATGTGGGCCATCTCCTCAATTCCTTTCTCTCAAGTCATTGACCTAGGACCCCACCTGTCAGCTCCTATTACCTAAAATAATCCTTTTTCCAGAAATTCAAATAATTCCTTTTCAATTCTAGAAAAACCCCTAAAGCTTCTAAAATCCATATCTTTTCAACCGTAACTCCGTTTGAGCCCCTTCAAGTCTCTAAATTTTTCTAAAAATAAGATCTACTTCATAGCACTAATAGTTATTAACAATAGTATATTATTTCTAGGGTTTTGTATGTTTTTTCTCGTTTCACGCGTAGTCGACGCTTCGGAAAATCGTCGAACGTCGGATTTTCGCGAAGGTTGAAGACAAAGACTGAGGGAAGTCACTCCTTGACCATATTGTTCCTAAATTTAAAATGTTTTGTTTACAAAATTGCATTGCTAGTGTGCACGTTAAATTGATTGGCCACGGTTTGCATGTCGAACCGATGGACCTGCCTATTAGTTGCACAAATCCCGTAGGACTTTGGTACCTTATTCCTTGTCGCTCCACCCCGTGGTACCTCGGTGACCGTGCTCTCTGAGCATGGATTCCGATGGTTCCACTCACAACACAATTGTTTGTCGATCTGGAAAAATTTGGGTTTCCAAAGTGGTTTAAAAACCCGGCATGCGATGTCGGCGAGATTTGCAAAACAAAATCCATTTGCGAAAATTTCCGCGGTGCAAAGTGATCGCCTGTGTGGTGGCACTTCGTATTCGCATATAAGGACCGATTCTTTGGGGAATTTCATCCGAGCATCTCACAGTGCGACCACACGGGTGGTATGGGACACCTTTGGCCATGTAATTAGTAGACCCAGGGTTGGCTTGGTCGCCTTTGGACGTGAAGTTGCCGGGGTAGCAATATGAGATGCACCCGCGGGATCCTGAGTACGAGGAGTCTGGGGCTCACTCGGTACTTGGTCTGGGACCCGTCCAGTTGGCTTCAGGCAATCCTGGAGACACTTCAGAAAGGCCCTGTCGCGAACCTTCCCCACTGACGAGTGTGGGAAGTAAGCTCGCGTCGTGTGGGTAAAGCGTGCACCCTTTGCAAAGGTTCATGAACTGTTCGAACAGCCGTGCCCATGGTTACGGGCAATGTGAGGTGATTCCTCTAGCGTAGGTTTGTTTGCAAGTGTTTTGCGAAAGAGATTTGTGGTATGGGAATTGTTACCAGAATCGGCCTTAGTGGCTGATGGATGACCTGTGTGGTCTGAAACGGGGCTGTATGACCTGGGATGTCGTATGGCATCATAGATTAGGCTTCCTGAGTGGGAGTAATTTATGAGTTGAGAATATGGATGGCTTGGGGAGCCATCGAGATGAGTTATGAGATGAGTTTATAAATGGCTCAAGGAGCCGCTGAGATGAGATGAGACAAAATGATGTCCTGGATAGGACTGAAGTGAAAAATGAGATTACGTCCTGGGTGGACGAAATTGAAAATAAAGTAATAGATGAGTATACAGTGGAAGCTGCTTGAGGGCAGATCCACTGAACCGCTGTCGTGATCCGACCGGCGGTATAAGAATATTTAAGATCAATTAAAATTTGATTCGTCCGCTTGAGTTGTTGAAAAGCAATGCGCGGACAGGATCGAGGCAAGAGCCTCCTTCTAGTCACAGTAAGACAACCCAGACTTAGATTTTCGAAAAAGGTTTTCAAATGAAAAGGTTTGCGAAATAAACCCCAGCCCATCTTTGATAGCCTGCATATTTCATATTTTCCATGACTTGCTGAGTACGTAAATACTCAATCTATTCCTTTTCTCCCCTCCTTCAGCAAGAGTGAAGTTGAAGTGAAGATTAGGGTTTCTTTCCTAGTCTCAAGCCGTTGCTTGTGGATTGGGTTCTCGCTGCACTGTCGTTCCGCTGCTGTGGTTCTGTTTGTTGGTTGCTGCTCAGGGCTTGCCCAAAGTCGCAACTTATTAAAGGTATAATATATATATATATATATATATATATATATATATATATATATATATATATATATTTGTTTAGTTATTTGCTGTGGTACATCTCGGTTGACCGCGGGTACCAGCTTGGTTTCCTAGGACTGGTACCGGCATCGCGGTTCCGTGGGAGTTGGTTCACACCAGTCTTCCACGATGCTTCCTCTCCGGTGTCACCGTACGGGGGTACCGGGTGGGAGGCGCTACATGCGGCAGACTCAATCCTCTGGAATTCGACTCGGATATGGCCCAGAGCCTCTCAAGATTGGGTCTAGGGAGGTTGGGGTCATCATCACACACCTAAACTACTTCGACTCCGACTCACAGTCGGACAGCAGCTCGGCAAGCTTTTCTCCACCACAAGAAGTCTTCATGGCGTCCAAGGACTCAACTCCCACTCAAGATGCACGCCGACCACGTGATCAGCAAGAGGAGGAGGCTCGCCGACTGCGTGAACAACAGGAGGAAGACGCACGACGCTTGCAAGCTGAGCGTGATGCTCGTAACGACAACCTATGCAAGGTTGGGTGGACTGCTTAACAGAAGATCCTCCAAACCCGAGTCGACGACCATGACATCTTTGTGACCCCACAACAGAACGTCATGGCCGCTGCCACATTACTGAACACCTTACAGTTCGAGCCCGACCACCAGGCCACCTCGACGATTGCAAGGATCAAGGCTATGATCATCGCTGCGGTATGTCAGCAACAACAATAATCTAGAGACACTTTCATACCATCAAACAAGACAGCTTCAGATAAGGTGGTTTCATCTGCTTCAACATGGCGCCGAGCAGCTGGCCCTAGTTAGCGTCACTCGGAGTCACGGCATACGTCACTTGGCAATCCGAGTAACAATCAACGACGGCATCATCATGACGGCCGCCGCGATAATCATGACGTCCGAGGACGACTACGGCGTGAGCTCCGCCACGATATTAATGTTCGATGCTGCGAACGCGAGGAGGATGAGCGCCATTGACTATAAGATGAGCATGAGCGCTTCGACCTCCACCACGAGCGATTTCATCGCTGTAGTCGGAGTCGAGCCCTCACCCAGATGAAGGAGTACCAGTGTTCACCCATGAGCTACAACAAGTCGACTGGCCATCTGGCTTCAAACCAACTGGAATAGAGAAGTACGACAGGAAGACCAACCCGGAGTCAAGGCTCACAGTTTACACCTTGGCAATCCATGCGGCCGAAGGCAATCACAAGGTCATGGGTAACTACCTCCCAGTCGCCTTGGCCGACTCGACGAGGACATGGCTGATAGGGCTTCCCAGGCGGTCAATCAGCTCCTGGGGAGAACTCCGTGAGCGTTTCATCGCAAATTTCCAGGGAACATACGAGAGGCCGTATTCCGAGTACGATCTATATTAGTGCCACCAGAGGAATAATGAGTCCCTCCGTGATTTCATCGAGCATTTTTCCGAGAAAAGAAACTCAATACCTGAAATCAAGGATGAGAGTCAGAGACACGCCGTTCATCGCCAAGTTCACTCGGAAGCCACCCAACTCTGTCAAAACTCTCTTTGAGATGGCCAAAAGATATGCCGATTCAGCCAATGCAGTGGCCAAGTCACTCGATGACAAGCCCAGATAGAAGGAGTGATGGGAGAGGGACGGCGCGGCCCTATCCAAGCCTGGGAACTGCAAGCGGAAATCTGAGGACCTCATTGCGGCAGTCGATAGCAACCATCCTCGACCTCCTAGAACCAAAGATTATCTGAATGACAAGTGACATGCTCGGGGGCCTAAAAGTTTAAAAGCAAGGATGGTATCGCCACTCCCAACTTATGCAATACCGAACAGTTAAGTCATTTTCTGATACATATTTTTTTCCTTATATGATGTTCTCATCTAAATAGGGCTAGAGGCAACACAGTTCCCTATGGTTTGACTCAGATACGGCTTAGCACTAGTCGGGATCGGATCTAGGGAGGATAAGATCGTCAATTCCTCACTCGGCCTCGCCAATGCTATAGCCGCTTACACCTAATAGGTGTACATACTGCGCATTTTCTGTTTTTGCTCTTAAAGATTGCAAAAGTACTCGAATAGCATAAATTCCAATCCGTGAAGCTTTGCTCCATGAAAGACGAACTCAAGTCACCCAAAACGTGTGTTTGGGAATGAACCATGAGCCGACTCTCGATGCTCGGGGTTATGACTAGTCGGGCAGAGTGTTTAAACGTAAGGGGTCAACTACTCGGGGAAATTAAAATCAATAAGAGGAGGAACACATATTTATATACATTGTAAAATATTTAGATTTTCTTCGCATGATTGTTTTCTTCATTAGATGCTACTCATCCGATATGTTTATAATGCAGGGTCCAGTTCTAGATACACGTAAGAGGAACTCATGGCTACGAGCATATCTCCAACGCTCAGGGGCTAGATTAGTCTGCCATGATACACTTGGAGTGCGACGTTTCAAGAATCACTCGGAATGCTCCATGAGGGCTACTGACTAAGTACTTGCGCCAATCGGGACACGGATGTCACCTTTACCTTCGTATGTCCCATGGGGGATAATAACTGACCTCCGGCACTAGTCGGGGCTCAGGCACCACATTGCTAGGTAGGGTACACCCCATAAGGGTCGCCAGCCGAATCCTATGCTAATGTGAGGTTTGGGTACCTTATTTGGTCACAACTCTACTAGGTAGGGTAGGCCCCATGAGGATCGCCAGCTGAATCCTATGCTAATGCGAAGTTCGGGTACCATATTCGGCTACCATTTTGCCAGGTTGGGTATGCCCCAAGAGGGTCGCCAGCCGAATCCTATGCTAGCGCATCATTTGGGTACCTATTTGGTCAAAACAGGGAAACAAGCCATTACTCGAGCTTTCAGTCGGAGATAGCACCAAACCCGGAACCTACGGAGATGCTCATTATTTTTCAAGACTAGAAGACCCTAATCATTTAATTCTTATTGGAAGACGAACTTCCTAAATATCACAACGAAGCTGAGTAAGTCAAATGACGGAGCAAAAGCTTTATCATAGTCGGAGAAGATCTATATTGTCAATGCGCATCCGGAGTTCTCACGCACTGCGTCACACCTGAGGAGGGCAAGCAGATCCTGCAATCTATCAACTTGGCTATCTGTGACAACAATGTTGCATCCAGAACGTAAGTTAGAAAGGCTTGCAGATAAGGATTTCTTTGGCCGACTGCGGTTACCGACGCCAATGATATTGTTCAGACATGCGAGGGATGCCAATTTTGTGGGCTGCGCTAGGTACGTCGGTTTGGGCCGGCTTATTCGGTAGTAGGCTAAAGATATGAGTTCTTAAATAGCATGACCAATGGGTCGCCTGCTAGTCGCATTAAAATCGTGATGCAGGTGCTATTTTACAAAAACCGATTAAATAATCAGATACGCTTCGTACTAAGCCTACAGCCAACTGTATACATTCGGGTATCTTGATTATTTTAAGATATTGAGGATATATCCTTATAAAAATCAATAGCTAGTCTCCATTAAAATTGGGGATGCAGATATCTCTCAAGTACACCTCATCATGCATTGGGTTGGTTCCATAGTGATATTCGGCTTACATGCTTAGCCAAATTGTCTTGAGCAAAATTTTCAGCTAATATATAGCTAAAGAGTCTAATTTCTGATAAACATATCACTCAGGAAAGACTTTAAGGTTAAAGATCTTTGATTTTATGTTTAATTGTTTCTCAATTAAGCACAAAGTAGGAGGCTACATCTAATAGGTGCGCCTATTCGGTGCACACTATTCATCTATGAAGCCCTTGATAGCCTCGTTCCCAGTTGACATGAAGCAGGACTCGGGAGAAGAAGTACTCGGACAATGTGAACTCAAGAGCAAAGCACTCAGGAATCTCTTCACCGTAGAGGATGAGCACTTGGCATCAGCTGTAACTCAACTATGAAGGTCTCAGAGGCTACTGTGGAGGCCATGGGCTCCGGGTACCTCAAGGAGGGCAATTACGGCCACTCGGACAGAGGATAGGCCGGTCTCTACAATTGGAGATAGAGTAGAATTTGGGTTCATATTACCTTGCATGACAAGAAAAGGGATATAGTCCTAGCCGGATACTCTATGTATTAATAAAAAAAGCCCTTGGTCACATCCAACTGGGTTTTCTACCCTGTAACCCTCATCCCTCCAGTATATAAGGAGAGGTAGGGAGCCCCTTGGGGCTGATGACTCCACGTACCGCGAAAACAATACACCACAACTAGAAGTAAGGTATTACCTCATCCCGAGGGCCTGAACTAGTATAAATCGTCTTGTCTTTCGAAGTCCATCCAGTTTCGGTCCGATGAATAGCCCCATATAATTATTGCCGATACAAAACATCAGCACCTACGTATCTGGCTTCATCCATATATATATTGAAGCAAAATCATAGCTAGACAATTTGCCCAACACCCAACCTCTGACTCAACCTGATGCGGATATACTAAGTTTTTGGACATTCTCCTATGCATGCGAATCAAACTATAAAGGCAATTTATTTCTCTCTAAATCTATATGTGGAATACGTGAGAATTTGATGCTACATAATATTTGTCACTACATTGTTTTTAGATGTGAGAGAAGTGAACAATTGGCATACACAAACATGTGGGCCAAGCGGGAGGTGAGCGAGGTAGCAGCATGCATAGAAAAGATCAGTTATTGTTCTATTCACGAAGTTCATGGTGAATTCAGGTTTGAATCGAAGACTTTCGGCATACATAGCTTACATACATGGAAAGCTTGTCAAGTGTACTTTCTAACGGAACAAACGACATGTGATTCGGAGTTTTCTACACCGAGTTACATCTATTTGAAGACTCGCTGCATGGGCAGACCAGGTGACGTGCAGGCAGCAGCATTAATGATGAATGTGCAATGGTTTAGTGATTGTAGGAAAGTGAAGATTCAATTCATGGTGAAAGTTACCTTTCAGATTGAGAAATATTGTGACACCGTTGAGTGTGACGGTATGTCACTTGCTGCTAGGTAGGCCGTGGCAGTATGATCGTGCAGCGCAACATGATGGCCGTACAAATCAATATAAGTTGAGGTAGAAAGAAAATGATATAGTGTTGCGACCTATGACTCCTTCACAAATCATAAATGAGAATTTTCAAAAGTAGGAAGCTGTAGTTGAGAGTGATAAAAATAGAGAGCAAAAAAGTGTTATCCACAAATCAGTGAGTGAGAGCCACAAGCCAAAACAGAGTGGTAAAAAGAAAAGTGAGGGAGATAACTTAGTGATGTTAGCCACAAAATTAGAAATGAGAGATATGTGAGATGATCCCAATTTGTTGCACTTTGTATTGTTGTATAAAGATGCATTGCTTTCTACTGATGACTTAATATCTCTTCCTTGTGTTGTTTCTCATGTTTTGCAGGAGTATGATGATGTGTTCCCAAAAGAAGTACTTGCTAGTTTGCCACCAATTCGTGGGATTGAACATTAGATTGACTTGATTCCAGGACCATCCCTTCCCAACTGCTCACCTTACCACACCAATCCAGAAGAAACGAAAGAAATTCAGTGACAAGTACAAGAACTTCTAAATAAGGAGTATGTACATGAAAGCATTAGTCCTTGGGTTGTCCCTGTTATTCTTGTTCCGAAGAAATATGGTGCATGGCACATGTGTTTTGATTGTAGAGCAATTAATAACATTACCGTTAGGTATCGTCATCCTATTCCTAGACTTGATGATATGCTAGATGAACTTAGTTGTGCTGTTATTTTCTCTAAAATTGATTTGCGTAGTGGTTACCATCAGATTCGGATGAAAGATGGAGATGAGTGGAAAACTGTTTTTAAAATAAAGTTTGAATTGTATGAGTGGTTAGTCATGTCATTTGGTCTAACTAATGCACCTAGTACTTTCATGCGTTTAATAAATCATGTTCTAAGGGCTTTCATTGGAAAATTTGTGGTGGTATACTTTGATAATATTCTGATCTATAGCAAAAAAATAGAGAGAACATCTTGGTCATATTAAGCAGCAAGTGCTAGAAGTGCTTAGATCTGAGCGCTTGTTCTCTAATTTTGAAAAGAACACTTTTTACAAAGAAAAGGTGGTGTTTCTAGGATATGTTGTTTCTGGACAGGGTGTAGAAGTTGATGAATCCAAGGTTGAATCAATTAAAAATTATCCTACACCTGTCAATGTTAGTCAAGTGCGCAGTTTTCATAGCCTTGCTGGTTTCTATAGGCACTTTGTGAAAAATTTTAGTAGTGTTACAACCCCATTAAATGAGTTAACTAAAAAGGGTGTGCTTTTTATATGGGGTAAAGCGCAAGAGGATTCTTTTCATAAGCTGAAAAAGAGACTAACCGAAGCATCATTGCTTGTTTTACCTGATTTCACTAAAACTTTTGATATTGAATGTGATGCTAGTGAAATTGGTATTGTTGGTGTTTTGATGCAGGAAGGTAAGCTTGTTGCATATTTTAGAGAGAAGCTTGGTAGTGCACAATTAAACTACCTTGTTTATGATAAAGAACTCTATGCTCTTGTGCGTGCTTTGGAAACTTGGCAATATTATCTTTGGCCTAAAAAAATTGTTATTCATTCTGATCATGAAGCTTTGAAATATTTAAGTGGCCTAGCTAATCTGACAAGCTATTTCGTGCTAACAAGCTATGTGTTCTAGAATTGTCCGTGCGTTTGCTATTGTTGCAGGATTCACATACAGGAGGTTTGATGGGACATTTTAGAAGAGAAAAGACCTACATGCTGCTATCAGAGAATTTCTATTGGCCTAAATTGAGGTGTGATGTTGAGAGATATGTGCAAAGGTGTGTCACTTGCCATAAAGCAAAATCAAAACTGAACCCTCACGGTTTGTACACTCCATTACCTGTTCCTAATGCACCTTGGGAGGATATTAGCATAGACTATGTGTTAGGATTGCCTAGGACTAAGAGGGGGAGGGATTCAATATTTGTTGTTGTTGATAGATTTTTCAAAATGACACACTTTATTCCCTGTCACAAAAGCGACGACGCGTCGCATGTAGCTGACTTGTTTTTTAGGGAGGTGGTACGTTTGCATGGAGTACCTCACACTATCATTTCTGATCGAGATGTCAAGTTCATGAGCTATTTTTGGAAGATTTTGTGGGCCAAGCATGGGAATAAGTTGTTGTTTTCAACAACTTGTCACCCACAAACTGATGGTCAAATGGAGGTGAATCAAATACTTTCTATGCTGCTGCGAACAATGATAAAGAAGAACTTGAAAGAGTGGGAAGATTGTTTGCCAATGTGGAATTTGCGTACAACAGGGTGGTGCACTCTACTACTCAACTCAGTCCATTTGAGGTCGTATATGGATTCAATCCAATCATGCTACTTGATTTGCTACCTCAGCCACTTCAAGAATGTGCCAACATGAAAGCATCAAAGCATGCATATTTTGTGAAGAAAATAAATGAGAAGACAACGTTTAATCTACACATATTTTCACAGCAATATTACTCTTGTTCTTCTCATAGGGTTTGTGCCACCGCCGTCAAACTAGAGAAGGGAATTAGGAGTTTTTGCCATCGAGTGTTCTTACTTTTCCTTTTAGGGAATTGAGGGAGCAATAGATCCACTTTTGTGTGGTCGAGTGGATCATCTCTTGCGTATGGTTTTGCGAATTCATGGTGAAAGGTGTGCTGCAAGGGTAGCATGTTGTTCATCCTCTTCATTGATTACACAGTGTATCTAGATTCTACGTCGAGAAGGTCGGGCGCCCCGTATCATCTTGGTTGCAGTACCTATGTCATCTTGTCATATATTAATAGGATGGCAATAGATGAAGAGTCATAAGCATAAATATGATCAATATACAAATTCTTATTCATTGTTACAAAAGGGACGACATGTGATACTTCGTCCAATATCTTCAACCTTATTCCTTCTTGATGGAGAGAAGAGGACAGAAGGAACAATGGAATATGTGTTTCTAAGAAGCAAGAGTACTTAGTTGAGCATGGGACATTCCCTTTGGCTAATGTGTTTCACAAGGAAGTGTTGGCTAGAATACCCAATGATTATTTTTTGATTCATGTCATATTTGATAAACCTATTGAGCTTGATGAAACTATTGAAGGAATTTCTAAAATAACTTGCTTGAATCCATTTTCATATGCCTACAATGATGGATATAAATCCATTTTGGTTGATAATTATGAACTGCATAACAGATTTTGTGTGCATAGGTTATGCATAGGTTGTGGTAAGTTTGATGATGTTGTTGTATATATAATTGAGTACAACTCTATTATTCAAAGTTTTGAATTTCTTGACATGAATGATGAGCATGGTCATATTTATTGTTTAAATCAAAATTTGTTACACGATACTTCTGTTATATGCTCTCAAAATCAGAGTAGCGCAGTTGAAGCACGAAAGGTTGTGATTGTGCTTTCACCAAATTGCAATACTTTATTCATCTCCATTTCCATTTGTGCAATTTTGCAAAAGTTGGGGATGACTTTTCTTTAGGGGAGGAGGAATGATATGAGTAGGTACGATGTGAATAACTAGAAACAAATTGCTATGAACATAGATATGACATACAAGTCCTATGGCTGTTATGCATATTGTATTATATGTAAAGTAGGGAACTTCGGAACTCATAACATATATATATCTTGCATACATGTTGTTCTCTTTGTTTAGCACAATTTCAGATTACCAAAAGCCGAGGATAGTTTTTCTTGAAGAAAAGGAGGATGATGCGGATATATCAAGTTTTTGGATATTCTCCTATGCATGCGAATCAAACTATAAGGTGAATTCATTTCTCTCTAAATCTATATGTGGAATACATGAGAATTTGGTGCTATGTAATATTTGTCACTACATTGTTTTTATATGTGAGAGAAGTGAACAATTGGCATGTACAAGCATCTGGGCCAAGCGGGAGGTGAGGGAGGTAGCACCACACATGGAAAAAATCGGTTATTGTTCTGTTCACGAAGTTCATGGTGAATTTAGGTTTGAATCGAAGACTTTCGGCATACATGACTTACATACATGGAAAATTTCTCAAGTGTACTTTCCAATGGAACAAACGACACATGATTTGCAGTTTTCTACACTGAGTTACGTCTATTTGAAGACTCGTTGCATGGGCAGACCGGATGATGCGTAGGCAGCAGCATTAATGATGAACGTGGACTTTGCATGACTTATTTGGACGGGGTTCTACTATTCAATGGCCCATCTAGGGTTGGCAAGGACTCCATCTACAAGTTCCTTATGGATTCAAGTCTTTCAAAACAAGGAGTTTGAAAATAAAAAGGAAAATGCCCAAATTGGATTCGGTTTGGCTGTCAGAGCAGTCCATATTAAAACGGCCCAAACTCTCTCATCCGAAGTCCGTATTGGATGTGTGTGTACTCGTTGAAAGCTAACTTTATGGCCCACGTGATGGATAGGGCCAAGGATAACAATTCTTTCTGGTTTCACCGCAAAGGCTGAAACAAACTATCGGCAGTCTTTAGGTTTCCATATTTGTTGTATATTATTCCTAGTTAGTTTATAACCTATGTAACGGCTATATAAGCCTTTGCAAACGACCCAAGAAGGTAGACCACATTTAATCTACACATATTTTTGCAGCAATATTGCTCTTGTTTTTCTTCTAGGGTTTGTGTCCCAGCCGCCAAACTAGAGAGGGGAATTGGGAGTTTCTGCCGTTGATTGTTCTTGCTTTTCCTTTCAGAGAATTGAGGGAGTAATAGATCCACTTTTGCGTGGTCAAGTGGATCATCTCTTACGTGTGGTTTTGCGAATTCATGGTGAAAGGTGTGCTACAAGGGTAGCACGTTGTTCATCCTTTTCGTTGATTACACGGTGTATCTAGATTCTACGTCAAGAAGGTCGGGCACCCGTATCACAACCTTTCATATATATTCTAACAAGAGAAAGCTCATCTGAAAGAAAGGATAGGGAGAAACTACCATGGATCGGCATGGTCACTATTTAGCTGCATGTGCTTCTAGGCTTGGGCGGTATTGGGACTATAAACATTTTGATCCAACGGCCTTCATCTTGCTCATATATATGTTTGTGTAGTGGCTGGATGATGTTCACCAGGAACTGACAGGAAATTAGAAAAGGATGTAAATAAGTTAAAAAAAAAGAGTAGTCTATGCTTTTTTTGTGTGCACATCAAATATCATGTCTGCGTGTCCATACGTGGTAAATTTCCTTTTTTTTTTAGTCCACACATGTGGTCATTGAACTCTTAGTGACTGCACAGTGCAACTGCTTTTCAAGCCACCCATTTACCGATTAATTATGAAGGACAAGTGCCATATCGTACTTGAAGATATGGAACTATTTTTCGCTTGTTTTTGTGGTCAATAGTTAATCAAGGCCCCATTCGATCGCAGTTGTTGTAGCTAGTTGGATGTTGCTTCGCCTGACTGTAGCTTCATGAGACTGGGCCAGCTCGCAACTCTCCTTGTTGCAGGTGGGCTTGCTTAACATCGGTGCGCAAGGAAAGTACTCTTGCTGGTCCTGGCATCTTGAGCACCATGTATGTATAATTGGGCATTGCCATGAACTTGGCTAGTGCGAGCTGTCCGAGTATGGCATGATACGCGGTCTCGAAGTCAGCAACCTCGAAGCAAATATTCTCGGTGCAGAAATTCTCCCGCGTGCCGAAGGTTATCAGTAGAGTGATTTGCCCGTGTGGAGTTGAAAAAGGCCAGGGATTACCCCATAGAAAGCAGTTGTACTCGACCGCAGCTCGGATCTTGGTATATTCATCTCATCGAGTATCTTGGTAAACAAGATGTTGAGTGCGCTTCCTCCATCGATGAGAACCTCCTTTAGTTTGACACTTCTGATGACCGGGTCCAGGACGAGTGGATAATGTCCTAGGTGCGTTACTCAGTCAGGGTGATCCGCGCGATCAAATATGATTGCCGTTTCTGACTATCGCAGATATTAGAGGGCGTCTGTTGTGACCGAGTTCACTTCTCGGGCGGTTAGCTTCTGTTTGAGCTTAGACTCATCCGCAAACGACCCTCCGAATATGTGGTTAAGCTTAGCCTGGGGATCTTGATAGTCGCCGGCTGCACCCGAGTCTAGCTTATCCTTGTCCTTGTGGTCGCCAGACGTAGATGTCTACTCGAAAGCAAACTTCTTGAGCATGAAGCAGTTTTTGGCCGCGTGTTTCCCCTTTGGATGGAAAGGGCATGGCCCGTTCATGACATTCTAGTAGTCATCTGTCCTCAGGGGTCGCGGTTGGCTCCGCTCGACTGCTGCCACAATGTTGTCCGACTTGCGTTTGCGATTGCCGGATTTAGTCGGGGCCATATCGTCGGTGTCCTTTTGCTCCTTCTGTCAAGGCTCCTTCTTGTTATCCAGGGCCTCAGTGACACGTCGGCTGAGTTGGTGTATTTGTTTGCTATATTGAACAAAGCCTTGACAGAGTAGGGAGGCTTCCGAGTAAATTTAGCAATGAACGGGGTATCTCTGACTCCCTTGCGGAAGGCGGTGATGACAACCTTGTCCTTGATCTTGGTATTGAGTTCCTCTTCTCAGAGAACTGCTTGATGAAGTCGCGGAGGGACTCATTCTTTCTCTAGTGGCATTGATATAGGTCATACTCGGAAGACGGCCTCTTGTACGTTCCTTGAAAGTTTGCGACGAAGTGTTCACGGAGTTCCCCCCAGTAGCCAATAAACCGCCTGGGAAGCCCCGTCAACCATGTTCGTGCCGAGTCAGTCAGGATGACTAGTAGATAGTTAGCCATGGCCTTGTGATTGCCCCCGGCCGCGCGGATTGCCAAGGTGTACACTATTAGTCAGGACTCCGGGTTGGTCTTCCTATCGTACTTCTCTATTCCAATCGGCTTGAAGCCGGATGGCCAGTCGACTTGTTGTAACTCGTGGGTAAACGCCGGTACTCATTCATCTGGGTGAGGGCTCCGACTCCGTCTGAGGCGATGAAATCGCTCATGGTAGAGGCCAAAGTGCTCATGCTCATCTTCTAGTCGATGGCGTTCATCCTCCTCTTGTTCCCGGCGTTGAACGTTAATGTCGTGGCAGAGATCACGCCGTAGTCATCCTCGGGCATCCTGGTTGTCATGGCAGTCGTTATGATGGTATCGCCGTTGATTGTTGTTCTGGTTGCCGAGTGACGTATGATGGGACTCCAAGTGGTGTTGACCGGAGCCGGCTGCTTGGTGCCGTGCTGAGGTAGATGAGACCACCGTATTAGAGGCCATCTTATTCGACGGTACGATAGTGTCTCCCAACTATTGTCGCTGCTGGCATGCTGCAGCGGTGATCATTGCCTTGATCCTCGCAATAGTCGGGGTGGCCTGGTGGTCAGGCCCAAACTGGAAGGTGTCCAGCAATGTGGCAGCGACCACGACGTTCTGTTGTAGAGTCACGAAGACGTCATGGTCGCCTACTCAGATTTGGAGGATCTCTTGCTGAACAGTCCGTCCAGCCTTGCGCAAGTTGTCGTTTCGAGTGTTGCGCTCGGCTTGCAGGCGTCATGCATCTTCCTCTTGTTGTTCACGCAGTCGGCGAGCTTCCTCCGCTTGCTGGTTGCATAGTCGGCATGCGTCTTGCATGGGGGTTGAACACTTCGCGTGGTGGAGAAAAGCTTGCCGAACTACTGTCCGACTGCGAGTCGGAGTCAGAGTAGTTTAGGGGGGTAATCACGACTCCAACCTCCCTAGATCCAATCTCGAGCGGCTCTAGGCCGTATCCGAGCCAAACTCCAGGGGATTGAATCTGTCGCATCGGAGTAAGATTGAAGTTATCCGCGGCATTGTTGTGTCCGAGCGGGAGGTTGATGATCTCCTTCTCCCTTAGTCCGATCTCGGCCGGCTCAAGGCTGAGTCCGAGTTGAACACCAGGAGAAAGAGTTGTCCCTGGACTCGTGGATCTTGGAAATCACCACAGCAAGTCACCGAAGATAGCTGCAACATTGAGTAGGCCGACTGGTGCAAACCTGGCTTGGTTCCTAGCCGATCGGGTCGAATCCGAGTCGGTCAGGGTGAGGTCGCCGAGTTTGTCGGCAATGAAGTCGAGGGTCCTGAAGCTGATTGTTTGCCTGGGGGAGAACCTGATGCCGTCGACTTCGTGAGAGAGAGGATCTATAAGGCTTTTGGTGAAGATGATCTCACCGAAACCCTTACCTGGCAATTTAGCCAAAACTGTCGATGCTTTGTATCAGCAATGATTATATAGGGTTACTCGTGAGACCTAAACTTGATGGATTGCGAAGAGAACACAAAATGATTTATCCTGGTTCAGGCCCTTACGGTGAGGTAATACCCAACTTTCAACTGTTGTGTATTGCCTTTGAGGTTTCTCTGATTAGATTGTGGTATCTTCTCCGGTGAGATCGTTCTGCCTCATGGGGCTCCTTGCCTTTCCTTATATACTGAGGATGCAAGGCTACAAGGTAGGAATCCCAGTCGGACTCGACCAAGGGATTTTCTTCTAATAATACAACGTACCTAGCTAGGACTATTCCCTTTCTCTTGTCATGCAAGGTTACATATGCTGAGTCTTATTGTATCCCTAATTACAGAATTAGGTCCATCCTTTATACGAGTGGCCACAAAGCTTTTCAGTGAGGTATTCAGGCGGCCATGGCATCCACAAGGGGCTAAACCACAAAAATCCGGATTTCTCTTAAAAATAGAGGAAAAATTTTATTGGAGAATTTTGGCTATAGAATGATTCACACAATTATTTACTCATATGATTTGAATTGGTTATAATTTAAATTATAATTTACTTGGGTTCTTTTCATAGCATTAAATTGAATTTCAATTTCAAAAACATTTCGTTTTTGTAATTTTAGGATTTTCCAAGGTTCAACACTATTGGTATTTAATTACTTGATTTGTTTAGCATTAATCTCCTACAAAAATATCATAAGAAATTGGAGAAGACACAGCATGATGCATTTTAGTTAAATGTTTTCAACGGCTTGGAATTTTGGGTTACAATTTAATAGTTGAAATTTTCAGGGTGTTACATGGCATAAGAGGAAATAGTGCTGCCCGCACACATGTTCCTGAAGAAGTTAGGGAAAAGATGAAGGCATTACTAAATGCAAAAATAAGATTAAGAAGGATTCATGAAAAAGCCGAGCTTTGTTCAGCTCAGACAACAAGTCACTTTGGACGGAAATGATGAGGAGGATATTGGAGAAGTTGAAGAAACTGCAACCATGGAACTACACTAGTTCGTAAGAAGCCACACAACTATGGGCCTATTGACAGATATTGCATAAGTCCAGAAGAAGCCCGTGCTCGTTGTAAAGGAAAGTTAGTACAAACTAAAGTTGATAACCCTTATAAAATCAAGGAAATGAAGAAAGCTCATGACTATATTGCTAATTGGTTCTATCAAGCTGCTATTCCTCACAACACCGTCCGTCTTGATGCCTTCAATCTTATGTTAGAAGCTATTGGACAATATGGTCCTGAATTGAAGAAACCAACTCCTTATTAGCAAGATCCAGAAGTCTGGCTTCAGTATCCAGAAGAACCAACATGCGTGGCTCCTGAATTGAAAAACTCAGTAATATTGTTTCGTTAATATCTCAAGATCCAGAAGTCCGATTGACGTAATTCCAGTTGGGTTTGTTTGCAAATTTTGTCTAGTTTATTCTGAAAAATTTTCAGGTCGATTGGAGTTACGGATCTATGACTACAATCTATGTAGTGACGAAACACAACGTTCTGTCCCAGATTCTAAAACTGAAACGACGGTTTTTCAGGTTTTGTGATTAGGGGAAAGTGTTAAATTTTATTTTTGACCTATGCAATCATTCACCCCCCTCTGATTGCCTATCTTAGTGTGGTCGATCCTACACCTACATGCGTGGCCATCACTTGCCATGAGCAATATTATTCCAGCCGATATGACGCTGAAGAGTCTAACTTTCGAGTAGTGCACTACTTGGGAGAGACTATAAATTTCTCATTCCTGCTGACATGACGCGGACGAGTCTAACTTCTGGGTGGGACGCCACTCGGAAAAGACTATAAAACCCCCCTTTCCAGCTGACATGAAGCTGAGAGTCCCATATACGGAAGTAGCATCCTACTCGGCCAACGACTATTAAACATACATTCCGACTGACACATAAGTTGAAGAGTCCTACATACGAGTATTCCTACTCGGTAAGACTACTATAGTTTATTCCGGTTGACATGATACCGAAGAGTCTCATATACTAGTAGTATACTACTCGAGAAAGACTATCAGGTTAAAAATCTTTGATTTTATGTTTAATTGTCCTTTCAACAATTAAGCACAAAGTCGGGGGCTACACTAATAGGTACACCTATTCGGTGCAACACTATTCATACATCTAGCATGAAGCCCTTCATAGACTCGCCTGCCTAGTCTGACATGAAGCAGGACTTGGGAAAAGAAGCCACTCGGACAAAAGAGTACTCAGGAGCAATGCACTCGGGAAGGCTTCAACCGTGGAGGATGAGCACACTTCGCATTCACAGCTGTGACTCAACTATGAAGGTCTCAGGGGCTACTGTTGGAGGCCATGGCCCCGGTACAGTCATGTACAAGCATATGGGCCACTCGGATAGAGGATGGGCTGAGTCTTGTAAGTTCAGAGATATTAGTAGCACCCGGCAGGCTTTGCCTTGTATAATAAGGAATAATACAGTCTAGATCGGATAAGAATATATCTCTAAGAATAAATCCCTTGGTCATACTCGCTGGAACTCCTACCAGTTGTACCCTGTCCCCAGTATATAAGGGGAGGCAGAGCGCCCCATGAGGGCAGAGGATCATTGATCAACACAACCCATCAGAGGAATAACACCACAACTGGACGTAGGGTATTACCTCACATCGAGGGCCTGAACCTATATAAAATCTTCTTTGCGTTCTTCTGCAATCCACTGAGTTTCCCCTTGCCGAGTAGCCCTATAGTTCTATTGCTGGTGTAAAACATCAACAACAAATCTCACCAGAGAAACCTCAAAGGCAATACACCACAACTGGACGTAGGGTATTACCTCATCTCGAGGGCCTGAACTAGTATAAATTGTTCCGTGTTCTATTGCAATCCATCAAGTTTAGGTCTCATGAGTAGCACCATATTCTTATTGCCGATACAAAACATCGACAACAGGCCTAATAAAGCGGGGGGAGAGAGAAAAGATTCCCCCCTTCTTCTCCAGTCCGCCAATTGTTTCGTTTTCCAGCTCCGCCCCCAAATTTCGTGCTTTCCGCCTTGCTAGGGTTCGCTGTAGCTTGCACCCCCGCTCGAGACTCGCCAGAATCCTTATCCATCCTGACCTCCACAAGCCATTCCGTCCAAAATTCTCACCCGATGATGCGAAAGCTCCATTTGAGGTCCCGATATGACCGCAGAATCTAGCTGATGTCGGATTGCAGCCGGTGAAGATGAGAGAGCTGCCCAGGAGAAAGTGGTTGATGCTGGGCAGCAACAAGATGCCATCCCACTGGCGCAAAAACCGCGGAGGGGGAGACCGGGTCTAAGTGCGGCGCCCAAATTTTTGGTGAGACCGTTGTCATTCACTTCATTTTTCGACGCGGTCTTGCCTCCCACTCTCGGATTTTCCTTCGCCAGCTCTTGTCTTTCTGGGCAACCGGGAGAATAGAGTGTGAATTTGAAATCCCAACTCTATTCTCCATATTTCGATCTTCGCTACTCACACTCTGTGCGAAGCATTCTGGGGTAAAGCCCCATTTCAATCTTTTCCGGTACCTGTTCACATCAGACCAGGGGTCCAAGATAAAATCCAACCATCGGGGGAGTCGGACTCCAACTCAAAACGAGATGAAAAAGCATATCTCAATGTCCCCCCTGAAGATTTCCCTCAAGGGCTGGCACAAAGAATGGTTTTATTGCTCTAATCTCGAACCTTCTTTGCCCCCTTTCTCTAGTTCTCCACCAACGGTTCTGCCCAGCTGGTCATCAGTACCAACCTATGAGGAAATGGGGCAAGTATACCAGCTGATGGAGAGGATCGACCTCCTAAAGAGCACGGGGTTTGACTGTGTCCCTAGGTGGCAAGGTGCTTTCCTTAATTGCCAGAAAGAAAGAAATAAGAAAGGCCACGGAGCCATTTTCGGCTGGAGACAACAAGGCAAAGATGACCTAGTCGAGAATAACAACGTTGTAAAGCCGACATAGAACAAGGTTACTGATAGCTTGCTCGGCATCTTCATCAGTGGAGGTGTTGGATAGCGAGGACGAGGAGCGGCCCCCAAGCTACATAGCAAGGCAGGCCCTGGCCAAGGTATCCTTGAGATATTGATGCTAGCTTGTTATTCAACCTGTGATGAATTATTTGTTGATATCTGTTCCACTAAGCTTGTTTTTGCAATGTGTAAACATATATTGTTGAATACTTGGCAGGACTATGAGGAGTTTGATAAGTGACTCCAAGATCAGCCGGCCACCAAATCAAGGAAAAGCGGCAGCCACAGCCTCCCTTCTGCTGCACCAACCAGCTCAAGAGGGCTGGGAAAAGATCAATTGAAGATCCGGCAGAAGAAGAGCACGCCGAAATGCAGGCGCAAGTGAACCTGAAGATCAAAGATCTTGTTTTGTCCAGCCCCCAGGCCAGCCAAGTCGCAAGTCTAGCGCCACTAAGCGCCAAGGCCAACGCCGCCGAGTGATCGCTCCGCATAGCTGCTTCAGGCACCGAGCCAGCTCAGCCAACTACACCACCACTGACAGCCGTGCCAGTAGCCCAACAGTCAGCAGTAGCTGCACCCCAGAAATAGGCTCTCGCCCCTGCTGACGTCCTTAGGAGCACTCTATGGAATTCACGACTTCCAAGAAGGTAATAAAAATTCATTTTCTGCGAATTGAATGATGTGGTAGTGTTTGATAGTTTGGACCATATTGTTTAGGAAGCGAGTTGACTGATCCAAGGGGACTAGTGCACTAGCTCCTGCAAACGACCATCCAACCGGCCCAAAGTAGTAGTGTCCCACCCTGCTAAGAGCCAGAGGTGCCCCGCTGCTAAAGCTGAAGCAGTCTTGACAGTAGAGCTACCAGCTGCCGATAACAGGGAGTGGATGCCGCGTTATGCAGGCTCCAAATCCCCGAGCCGATCCGAAATCCCTGGTAGTTGATTGCGTTTAGGGGACGGGCTAGGCCCCATTGCCAGCAGTATTGAAATCTTCTGATCGAAGGAACTCTCCGTAGCTGAAGCCCTTTTGCTCTAAAATTTCCCAAGGCCATTTTATGGGTCACACCTGAGGAAGTTGCAGAGAGCTATGAGCATGACGAGCAAAGCAGGCACTAACACAGAGCAGACAATGAAATCTGATGTAGCTCGACATTGTGGCGTCCAAGGGAGTCCAGTACACAAAATGAATCTTGCCCATGTTGAAGTGCTTGACAGTTTCCTCTTCGATCTGGTATTCTGGCTTCTGATGCTAGATGTACCCACATGGTTTGTGTTAGAGTAGAAAATTGTTGGTATACGCCTACGGGACAGAAAAAAGAGAACGAAGTCTTGACTGAGCTCACCCCTTAGCTACAACAACTTGCAGCCAGCTTCAGGTAGCCACGGACAGACCTGGAGCGAACCAGCCAAGAGAGGGAGATGTGGCTGTGGGGGTTGGTAGACAAGCTCAGGGATGAAAACTGGGCCCAAGCTAAAAAGATGAAGTAAGTCTTCTGTGTTGTCCTCCCGAGTGAATCCCGAGTAGATTTCCCCTACTTTGTTGATTCCCAACTGCCTTGTTGAGTTTTGACCGCAATCTTGAGTTTTTGACTGTTTTGCATTCTAGCCCTCGAAGCCGAGCTAAAAGCCCAGACAAAGGAGAGGGAAAAATAGGATAAAAAGCTAAAGGAGGTGGAGAAGGCCAAAGCCAAGGTGGAGGCCCACTATGCCAATAAATCTCCTGCTTGACCATGATCTTGGTCCGACTGCTTATTGCCCCGACTACTTGTCTTGGTTAACCAATATTCTTGTCAATGCATCTGAATAGCTTCGAAAGCCAACACCCAGATTCAGTTTGGCACCTTCACGGAAGAGATCAAGATGATCAAAGAATCACGGGAAGTCATTGTTGAATCCGTGAAGGCGCTCCTAGATATATGCAGCCTCATTATCCTGGGACCAGCTCCAGTTCTATCACCCAAGTGCACGAACGCCTCAGCAAAGCCTCGAGTATCTTGAAGAAGTACTTGGATGAGCATATAGCTATCGGCGTCGCCCAGGCTCTCGCAATGACCAAATCGATCTACCCTAGGGTAGATATCGAGGCCATTGGTGAGGGTTTTGCCGAGGGGACAACTCCTGAAGAGGCACTGGAGCTAATCAGCCATGTGAGGCCAACTGTGGAGGCAATAGCCAGGGACCTGGGCATGTAAAAATAGAACAATTATGCAGTCGGTGTCCACTGATGAACATATATGACCTTTCTAAAGACTTTTGTAAATGTCTGTAAAATGCTGCCGAGTACTTGCTTATTCCGAGTCATCATTAGCTTTACTCGACTATGTAATCCGTGCCGAGTAGATCAAGACAAACTTAGGAAAAAAGTTCACCTCTGAGAGCTATACTCAGGCAAACTTAGCATAATTGTTGTAGAATTTTGTGACTTAGATAAAACAAGCTCGGATTTTATTAACAAGGCATATAATACATGCAGCCCCCGACTCACTACTCAGTTGGGACAAGCGATGTAGTGAGTCTGAGTAAAGAACTTTATTCATGTATGAAAATATAAAACAAAACTCAGGTATAGAAAGGATGTAGCTGTTCTATATTCCATGAGTGCTGACTAGGGCACCGTCCTCTGTCTGCAGTCGGTAGGCGCCCGGACGTGTCATCTTAGCAATAATGAATGGCCCTTCCCATAAAGGGGATAGTTTATGCCTGTCTTTGGTGGTTTGTATTTTTCTCAGAACGAGATCTCCCACCAAAAAGGCACGGCCACAAACATTCCGAACTGTGATAATGACGTAGGCCTGAAGATACTTGCTGACTGAATAGTTGCGATGTCCCTTGCTTCCTCCAACTGATCGAGTTCGACTAGTCGGTCTTCATTTGATTTATCTTCTAAGTGGGCCTGAACTCGTGGTGAGCCAAACTCCAACTTAGTTGGTAACATAGCCTCAGCACCATAGACTAGGAAGAAAGGGGATTGTCCTGTTGCCCAACTAACCGTGGTTCTTAGAGACTAGAGAACAAATGGGAGTTCTTGTACCCACCGCCCTGCATATGGTTGTAGTCGGTCGAATACCCTAGCCTTGAGACCTTGTAAGACCATGCCATTAGCACGCTTGACCTGCCCATTACTTCTCGGGTGTGCCACAGAAGCATAACAGATCTTGATGCCGAAGTCGTCATAGAAATCTAGAGAAACGCCACCAGTGAACTGAGTACCGTTGTCCATTATGATGTGGTTGGGAACTCCAAATTAGTATCAAATACTCATCATGAAGTCCTTTGCTCGTGCCGCTGTTATGGTAGCAATGGGTTTTGCCTCGATCCACTTTGTGAATTTGT
Organism: Oryza meyeriana var. granulata; assembly: GCA_003991445.1. Lineage (NCBI taxonomy): Eukaryota > Viridiplantae > Streptophyta > Magnoliopsida > Poales > Poaceae > Oryza > Oryza meyeriana. Next base: position 39,791 of record RYFJ01000957.1, read on the forward strand.
CCACTGCGACGAACAAGTGTGTGAACCCTCCTGGCACTTTCTTGAACGGCCCAACCATGTCAAGCCCCCAAACTACAAAGGGCCAAGAGATTGGAATTATTTGAAGTTTTTGAGCTAGAAGATGTGTTTGTCTTGGAAAGAATTGGCATCCCTTGCATGTGTGAACTTTGTCTTTAGCGTCTATTACCATAGTCGGCTAGAAGAAACCCTGCCTGTAAGCCTTTCTGACTATTGTCCTAGATGTAGCATGGTTGCCACAGATGCTCGAGTGGATTGACTACAGAATCTGCTTGCCCTCCTCGGATGTGATGCAGCGCATGAGGACTCCGGATGCGCTTCGATGGTAAAGGTCTTCTCCGACTACAAGAAAAACATTTGCTTCGACATTTAATCCACTCGGATTCACTGTGATCTTCTGGGAGGTTCAATTCTTGAGAGATGATTAGCACTTCATTTGTTGCCGGGGCAGGTTTAGCCCCTGACTACTCAAGCGTTGGTTTCTTCTTAACTGATGGCTCTAATAGTTGCTTGACAAAAATCCCAGTCCAGACCGCTTCTCGTTTGGATCCCATGTTGGCCAATTCGTCTGCAGCTTCGTTGTATTGTCATAATACATGAGTTATCTCCAGCCCATCAAACTTGTTTTCCTGCTTTCATACCTCCTGACAATACGCCGCCATATTATCGTCAAGACATGTCGAGTCTTTTATGACTTGGTTGACCACGAGTTGAGAATCCCCGCGTACAACCAATCGGTGAATGCCGAGTGATATAGCAATGTGGAGCCCGTGGATGAGTGCCTCATACTCAGCAACATTGTGGGAAGCCGAAAAGTGAATCTGGAGAACGTACTTCAGTTTTTTCGCCAGTGGGTGACATCAGCACGATGCCAGCCCCTGGACCGCCGATCCATAGAGAACCATCGAAGTACATCGTCTAGTACTCTAGTACTCTAGCTGTGGAGGCCATGGGCCCCGGGTACCTCATGACAAGCATATGGGCCACTCGGACAGAGGATGGGCCTAGCCTTGTAATTAGAGATATGATAACCCTCGACAGACTTTGCCTTATACGATAAGGAAAATACAGTCCTAGTCGAGTATGTTATATCTCTAAGAGGAGATCCCTTGGCTGTAGTTCGGCTGGGACTCCAACCTTGTGACCCTGTTGTCGATGTTTTACACCGGCAATATGATTATAGGGCTACTCGTTAGATCAAAACTCGGTGGATTGCAAAGGAACATAGGGAGGTTTATACTGGTTCAGGCCCTCGATGTGAGGTAATACCCTACGTCGAGTTGTGGTGTATTCCTTTGAGGATGTATTTCCGCTTCTATGAGCTTATGCCCTCAGGGGGCACCCTGCCTCCCCTTATATACTGGGGGATAGGGGTACAAGGTAGGAGTCCCAGCCGAATTATGGCCAAGGGATCTCCACTTAGAGATATAGCTTGCCCGACTAGGACTGTATATTCTTTATTGTATAAGGCAAAATCTACCGGGTTCTATCATATCTCTAATTACAAGCCTAGGCCCACCCTCTATCCGAGTGGCCCATATGCTTGTGATGAGGTACCCAGGGCCCATGGCCTCCACAGCAGCCCCTGAGACCTTCATAGTTGAGTCACAGCTGATGCCGAGTGCTCATCCTCCACGGTGAAGTTTACCTGAGTGCATTGCTCCCGAGTACTCTTTGTCCGAGTGCTTCTTCTCCCGAGTCCTGCTTCATGTCAGCTGGCAGCGAGGCTATGAAGGGCTCCATGTAGAAGTATGAATAGTGTGCACCAAATAGGCGCACCTATTAGGTGTAGCCCCTGACTTTGTGCTTAATTGTGAAACAATTAAACAAAAAGTCAAAGATCTTTAACCTTGTAGTCTTTCCCGAGTAGTATACTACTGGTATATGAGACTCTTCGGTATCATGTCAACCGGAAATAATTTATAGTCTTTCCCGAGTAGCATGCCACTCGTATATGAGACTCTTCAGCTTCATGTCAGCTAGAAAAGGTATTTATAGTCTTTCCCGAGTAGCGTCCCACTCGGAAATTAGACTCCTCAGTTTCATGTCAGCTAGAAGAAATATTTATAGTCTCTCCCGAGTAGTGCACTACTCGGAAGTTGGACTCTTCAGTGTCATGTCAGCTGGAAGAATATTTCCTCATGGCAAATGTTGGTCAAGCATGTAGGCCGAGTACCACTTTATGAATTTTAATCCAACATGTGGTTAGGTGTACTTGAGAGATACCTGCATCCCCAATTTTAATAAAGACCAGCTTGTGACCCTTATAAGGATATATCCTCAATACCTAGTGGATAATACAGATACCAGAACACATATGTTCAGCAATTAGCCCTTCATGAAGCATATCTAATTACCTCATCGGTTCCTGTTAGTAGCACCAGCACCGTGATTTTAACACAGCCAGCGAGCAGCCCACATTGAGCGTGCTACTATAGAAACTCATATCTTGGTGGCCCTGTACCGACTTTGTAAGCCCAAGCCCATGAATCAGTAAGGCTCTATAAAAGGCGGGGAGAGAGAGAAAAGATTCTCTCATCTTCTCCAATCCACCAATTGTTTCGTCTTCCAGCATCCACGCCGAAATTTTGCCTCCTGCCTTGCTAGGGTTCGCGATTGCTTGCTCTTCCCCATTGAAACTCGGGCGATCCCGCTCCTTCTCATCCATTCCAAGCCCCCAATAGCCTTTTCCCCAAATCTCCTCGCCCCCAGCCATGCCGAGAGCGTCGGAGATCCCAGAGGTAACCGATGAGACTTGGCCGACTTCAGATTGCGGGTCAGCTAAGCTGAAGCTTCTGGAGAAGCAGCTGAGATTGCCAAGCCAAGAAGTTATCCACTGGAGTCTGACTGAGGGGGAATCGATCCCGGCGCCCCAATCTGGTGAGATTGTTGTCTTCGCCTCTTTCTTTGACCAAGGGCTCTCTCTTCCTTCTTCGGACTTCTTGCGCCAGCTTCTTTCTTTCTATGGGCTGGAGTTGGTGAATCTGAATCCCAACTCCATCTTGCAAATCTTAATTTTCATGACTTTTTGTGAGTGCTTTCTAGGTGTGGAACCCCATTTCAATCTGTTTAGGTATCTGTTCCACATCAAACCCCAGCCCTCAAAAAACAAGGTCCAAGTGATAGGGGGAGCTGGTCTTCAGCTTAGGAGTGAAATGAAGAAAATCTATCTCTGTCTCCCCTTGAAAACCTCCCTCAAAGGCTGGCACAAAGAGTGGTTTTATTTCTCTGATCTTGAGCCTTCTCTGCCACTGTTCACCGGCTTGTCTCCAATGGTCTCGTCCAATTGGTCGTCAGTGCCAACTTTCGAGGAGATGGGCCAGGTGTTTCAATTGCTTGAAAAGCTGGATAAGCTGAGGAACTCTGGATTGACTAGCCCCTGGGTGGCCAGATGTTTCCTGTGTCGCCACATCAGGCCGCTGAAGCTGAGGAGTCACTTCGGCTAGGAGTATAAAGGGAAAAACGATCCCAGCCGAGAATATCCGGACCTGGCTAACAAGTACAAGGTGACTGACATCCTACTCAGCTATTTTACCAGCGGGGTAATTGAGACCGAAGATATAGAGTGCACCCCCAAAGCCTTTAGCAGGAAAAGGCCTCGCCCAAAGGTAACACCAAAATCCTGACTTGATGTCCATCTGTGATGAATGCTTGCAATTGTATATCTTGGATTGTCCTGCAGTGTATGATGTATGTCGTTGAACTGCTTGCAGTCATGCGAAGAGTTTGATGAAGACTCTCAAACCCTGTCGGCCGTGAAATTAAAGAAAAGGCCGTTAAGTCCTTCTGCTGCCCAGCCCGACTCCAAGAGAGCGGGGAAGAAGCCTGTTGAAGACCAGGGCAAGAAGAAAATCAGCAGGCCGAGTGCTGCAGCCGGGAGCATGAAGATTAAAGACACCATGAGCTCAGCTCCTAGGCCGCCGAGTCCCAGACTGGGACCAGCGTAGTCAGGCTCAGTAACATCGAGCCCAAGAAGTGTGCCGTCGAGTACAAGGTTGGGTTTAGCGCCGTCGGGCTTAGCAACATTAAGCCCAAGGATGGTGCCGCCGATCGTCCCAATGCCCCAGTCGGCTGCTCTAGAAACCAGACCGGTTAAGAGGAATACGCCACCACCGACTGCCGCGTCATCGAGCCCGACAGCCAGTAGCCCTCCGCTGCCGACAACTGGAACCCCCGAATGGAAGTTTAAGAAATCCAAGAGGTAAACAACTTTAGATCTTCTAAAAATCTTGTTCAGCATAGTAGTATATTGACGTCTGACTCATCGTGCAGGAAGCACACCAACATCGATCTCAAGGAGACCACGCCGGCTGCTCCTGTTGTAGAGCCAGCCCTAGCTGAGCCAGCGCCAACAAGCACGTCTGCCGAGCCGGTGACCACCCCAGTCGCTCAGACCGAGGCTGTCCCGACTACAGGGCTGCTAACACCGGCTGACGAAGGGGCAGATATTGAAACTGTTGCCCCAGCCCCCGAGCAGATCCTTGAAGCCTAGCAGCCGCTGAGTCAGGGGCTAGGACCTTGTCGCTGTCTGTGTCGTCGTTGTCTTCAAAGGAAGCGAACCTCCCCAGGATTGAAGCTCCTCCCCGCAAGTTCCCGAGAACCTTCCACTGGGTGACTCTCGAGGGGACTACGAAGAGTTATGAACATGACGAAGTGGCGGCGGAGAGGGAGCGCGAGGTGCTTCTCCGTGCTGCAATTGCCGCATCCAGGGGGGGTCCAGGTATGTAGCGAGTCTTGCAATGTTGAGTCCCCGACGATTTCCTTTGTCTCTAGTGTTCTGCCAATTGACTCTGCTTTGCTCTGATTTTCCTCGAGCAGAAAATTGTAGACCGCTCGGAGAGGATGAACGAGGTCTTGATCCAGCTTGCCCCCCAACTCCAGTGATTAGGCCAGTTCCAGACCTCGAAGGCCGAATTGGAGCGGTCGAGCTAGGAGAGGGAGACTTGGCTGAGGGGAGCTGTTGACCAGCTCAGGGATGAGAACTGGGCTCTAGCCAAGAAGATTAGAAGTAAGTCTTCCGTATTTGTCTTCCCGACTAAAATCCATGCATATTTCTCCAACTTTGATGTTTCCCGACTGCCTAGTTGTGTCCTAACTGCAATCTTGGGTTCTTGACCATTCTGATGTGTAGCCCTTAAAGCTGAGGTGAAGACCCGAACAGAGGGGGAATCCAAGCTAAAGGAGGCCGAGAAGGCCAAAGCTGAACTCGAGAAAGACAAGGCTGAGCTGGAAAGGGCCAAGGTCAAACTCGAGAAGGAAAAGACCGAACTGGAGAAGGCCAAAGCCAAGGTGGAGGCCGACTACGAAAGTAAGTCCTTACTCTGACACAGACCTTGTCCAATCCTTTGATAACTCAGACTGTTGTTTTAGCTGACAAGTTTACTTGCTAATGAATCTGAGCAGCTGCAAGAGCCAACGCCCAAACCCAGTTCAGAGCCTTTGCAGAGGAGATCAAGGTTGTCAAGGAGTCACGGGAGATTCTTGCCGAGTCCATGAAAGGGCTCCTTGACATGATGGATCCTCATTATGTGGGAACCAGCTCCAACACGGTGTCCCAGGTGCAGGCGCGCCTTAACGAAGCACTAAGTATCCTGAAGAGGTACTCGAATGAGCGTGTTGTTATCGGCGTGGCCCAGACCCTAGCGATGACCAAGTCGATCTACCCCAGGGCAGATCTTGAGGCTATCGGGGAGGGTTTCACCGAGGAGATGATACTTGAGGAGGCACTAGAATTGATAACCCAGGCGAGGCCGATTGCAAAGGTGATCACTCGAGACCTAGGTATGTAAGAACAATCCATCATGCAGTCGGTGTGTATAAAGTTTTGTAAAGACATGTGTAAATATATGTGCAATGCCACCAAGCTCGGAGTTTTTACTTAGTTATCATTAGCTTTACCCGACTATATAGTCTACGCCGAGTTAGTCTATAGGAACTTAGTAAAATCGTTCACCGCAGAAGGTTGTACTCGGGCAAACATGACAAAGTTGTTGCAAAACTTCATAACTTAAGTAAAACAGGCTCATATATTATTGACAAAGCACATATAATATATGCAGCCCCCGACTTACTACTCGGTTGGAACAAGCGGTGTAGTGAGTCAGAGAAGAACTATACACATGGTGGAATATAAAACTCAAGTATAGAAAGGACGTAGTTGTTCTATATTCCATGAGTTGCTAACGAGGGTACTGTCTTTGGTCTTTAGTTGGTAGGTGCCTGGCCGTGTGACCTCGGCGATAATGAACGGCCCTTCCCATATTGGGGATAGTTTATGCCTGTCTTTGGTGGTTTGTATTTTTCTCAAGACGCGATCCCCAACCAAAAAGGCGTGGCTACAGACATTGCAATTGTGGTAACAATGCAGGCCTTGAAGATACCTTGCCGACTGGATTATTGCGATGTCCCTTGCTTCTTCCAACTGATCTAGTTCGACCAATCGGGTATTGTTGGATGTGTCTTCTGAGTAAGCCCAAACTCGTGGAGAGCCAAACTCTAACTCGGTTGGTAGCACAGCCTCGACACCATAGACTAGAAAGAAACAGGATTGCCCTGTTGCCCGACTAACCGTGGTTCTAAGAGACCAGAGAATGGATGGGAGTTCTTGTACCCACTGGCCCGGGTATGGTTGTAGTTAGTTGAATATCCTTGTCTTGATGCCTTGTAAGACCATGCCATTTGCACGCTCAACCTGCCCATTGCTCTGCGGGTGTTGCACAGAAGCATAATAGATCTTGATGCCGAAGTCGTCACAGAAATCTTGGAAGACGCTGCCCGTGAACTGAGTATCGTTGTCCGTTATGATGCAGTTAGGAACTCCGAATCGGTATAATATACTCATGATGAAGTCCTTTGCTCTTGCTGCTGTTATGGTAGCAACAGGTTTTGTCTCAATCCACTTGGTGAACTTATCCACTACGACGAACAAGTGTGTGAACCCTCCTGGCACTTTCTTGAAAGGCCCGACCATGTGAAGCCCTCGTATTGCAAAGGGCCAAGAGATTGGTATGGTTTGAAGTTCTTGGGCTGGGAGATTTGTTTGTCTTGCATAGAACTGACAACCCTCGCATGTGCGAATAATATCTTTAGCATCTGTTACTGCTGTTGGCTAGAAAAATCCCTGCCTGTAAGCCTTTCCGACTAACGTCCTGGATGCAGCATGGTTGCCACATATGCCCGAGTGGATTGATTGCAGAATCTACTTGCCCTCGTCGGGTGTGACACAGTGCATGAGGACACCGGATGCACTTCTTCGATACAGGTCTTCTCCGACTACTAGGAAACTTTTGCTTCGACGTTTGATTTGTTCGGCTTGAATGCGATTTTCTAGGAGTTCATCGTCCAGGAGGAATTTGAGAACAGGAGTCCGCCAATCTTGGGATATGATCAATACTTCGTCTGTTGCCGGGGTAGGTTCAGCCTCCGACTACTCTGGCACTGGTTTCTTCTTGACTGATGGCTCCATTAGTTGCTCGACAAAGATCCCAGTCGGGACCACTTCTCGCTTGGATCCCATGTTTGCCAATTCGTTTGCAGCATCATTGTATTGTCGTAGGACATGTGTTATCTCTAGCCCGTCGAACTTGTTTTCCAGCTTTCTGACCTCCTGACAGTATGCCGCCATGGTATCGTCGAGACATGTCCAGTCTTTCATGACTTGGTTGACCACGAGTTGGGATTCTCCACGCACAACCAGTCGACGGATGCCGAGTGATATATCAATGCGGAGCCCATTGATGAGTGCCTCATATTTGGCGACATTGTGGGAATCCGGGAAGTGGATCTGGAGAACATACTTGAGTTTTTCGCCGGTGGGGGACGTCAGTACGACGCCGGCCCCAGCGCTGCCGATCCTTTGAGAACCGTCGAAGTACATTGTGTAGTACTCTAGCTTCGCTGTTGATGTAGGCATTTGAACTTCTGTCCACTCGGCCACGAAGTCGGCTAGAGCTTGTGATTTGATTGCTGTCCATCGCTGAAAGGTGATGTCGAATGCCATCAACTCGAGTGCCCATTTAGAGATTCGGTCGATGGCCTTGCGGTTATGCAGGACGTCCCCAAGTGGATACGATGTGACCACCGTGACTTGATGCGATTGGAAATAGTGCACCAGCTTCTGGACAGTGATGAGTAGGCCATAAAGCAGCTTTTGGACCTGCGAATATCTTATTTTGGAGTCGGAAAGGAACTTGCGGACAAAGTAGACTGGTTGTTGTATCTTCTGTATGTGACCCAGTTTGGATCGCTCGACCACCAACACTGTGCTGACTACCTGAGTGGTTGCCACCAGATATAGCATTAATGGCTCTTGGGGCATAGGTGACGCCAACACGGGTGGTGATGTGAGAAATTTCTTGAAGTCTTCGAAGGCTTGCTAGGCTTCGGGAGTCCATTGGAAATTGTTTGCTTTCTTCAGTAGCTTGAAAAAGGGCATGCCCCGTTCGCCTAATTGGGAGATAAACCGGCTGAGTGCCGCCATGTAGCCTGTCAGCTTCGGGACGTCCTTCTGGCTAGTTAGGGGTGCCATGTTCATGATTGCATTGACTTTCTCTAGGTTGGCCTCGATGCCGCGATGTGATACGATGAAGCCGAGTAGCTTGCCGGATGGCACACCGAAGGCATACTTTTTCGGGTTCAACTTCATCTTGAATCTTCGAAGATTTTGGAAGGTTTCCTCTAGGTCAGCGATGAGGTCTTCTTTGGACTTGGTCTTGATCACCACGTCATCGACACCGCTGAATTGCTCGTTGATACGTTGCTCCAGCGTTTTTCAAACCGAATAGCATGGTGATGTAGCAGTATGTGCCAAACGGCGTAATGAAAGACAACTTTAGGCAGTCCTCCTCTTTCAGGTTGATTTGGTGGTATCCCAAGTAATAGTCGAGAAAGCTGAGAAGTTCGCACCCCGCAGTTGAATCCACCACCTGATCTATTTTGGGTAGACCAAATGGATCTTTGGGGCATGCCTTGTTCAAATTGGTGTAGTCGACGCACATGCGCCATTTACCATTTTTCTTTTGGACCAGAACTGTGTTTGCTAGCCAGTCCGGGTGGTAGACCTCTTTGATGAACCCGGCTGCGAGGAGCTTGGTTATCTCCTCCCGAATATCATCTTTCCAGTCCTGTGCGAAGCGCTGTAGCCATTGCTTGACTGGCTTGGTGTCTATCTTGACATTGAGGGCATGCTCGATCACCTCCCTTGGTACGCCCGGCATGTCAGATGGTTTCCATGCGAAGATATCTTTGTTGGCTTGGAGGAAGGTGATGAGTGCGTCTTCCTATTTGGGGTCAAGTCCGGTCCCGACTAGAGCAGTTTTGGAGGGGTCGGAAGGGTCCATAGGGATCTTCTTCATGTCAGAGTCAGCTGAAATTCCCGACTTTGCTGCTTTTTTGCCGGAACATGGTCATCCTCGACTTCAGTTGTGACGGCTTGCTAAATGCTGTTGCATCCGACTGCCGCCTCTTGAGATTGAGCCAACTCGCAGCTCTCCTTGTCGCAGGTGAAGGCTTGCTTGACATAGCTGCGGAGGGAGAGAACTTCGGCTGGCCCAGGCATCTTGAGCACCATGTAGGTATAGTGTGGTATCGTCATGAATTTGGCGAGCGTCGGTCGTCCGAGTATCGTGTGGTACGCAGTCTTGAAGTCGGTGACCTTGAAGCAGATGTTTTCTTTGCGAAAGTTATCCCGCGTGCCGAAAGTGACCGGCAAAGTTATCTGTCTGAGGGAGGTTGAAGACAGGCCGGGAATTATCCCATGGAAAGGCGCCGTACTCGGCCGCAGTTCTGAATAAGGAATCTTCATCTCATCTAGGATCTTGGCGAAGAGAATGTTGAGCGCGCTGCCTCTGTCTATGAGAACCTTCTTCAACTTGATATATTTGATGACCGGGTCCAAGACGAGTGGATAGCGTCCTGGGTGTGAAACTCGATCTGGATAATCTGTGCGGTTGAATGTGATGGACATCTCTGACTAGCGCAAATACTGGGGGGCGTCTGCTGTAGAGACCGCGTTAACGTCGCGTGTCGTAAGCTTCTGCTTTCTCTTGGACTCGTACGCAGACGGCCCTCCGAAGATGTGGTTGAGCTCGGCCTGGGGATCTTGAAAATCGTCGGCCGGGCTCGGATCTGGCTTGTCTTTGTCCTTGTCGGCGCCAGATCAGGAAGCCTGCTTGGAAGCAAACTTCATGAGCATGAAACAGTCCTTGGCCGCGTGCTTGCCCTTGAGGTGGAAGGGGCAAGGCCCGTTCATAACCTTCTAGTACTCGTTGTTCCTTGGGGGTCGCGACCGGGTCCGCTCCACGTTGGCCACCTTGTTGTCCGACTTCCGCTTGTGGCTGCCGGATTTGTTCTATGATGGCTCATTGTCGGCTTTGGCCTTTTGGTCCTTCTGCCGGGACTCTTTCTTCTCATCGAGGGCCTCTGTGACTCCCTCAGCTGAGTCGGCGTATTTATTTGCCATATTGAAGAGAGCCCTGACAGATGCTGGAGGCTTTCGAGTGAATTTTGTGATGAACGGGGCGTCCTTGACACCCTTGCGGAAGGTAGCGATGACGACCTCATCCTTGATCATCGGGATCTGGCTACGCTTCTCGGAGAACCTTTTGATGAACTCACGGAGAGACTCGTTCTTCCTCTGGTGCAGCTGATAGATATCGTGCTCGCAAGATGACTGCTCATAAGTCCCCTGAAAGTTCGCTATAAAATGTTCCCGGAGTTCCCCCCAGGAGCCGATTGATCGCCTCAGGAGCCCTATTAGGCATGTCCTCGCTGAGTCGGCCAGGGCGACCGGGAGGTAGTTAGCCATGGCTTTGTGGTCACCTCCAACAGCTCGGATTGCCAGAGTATATACAGTGAGCCAGGACATGGGGTTAGTCTTGCCGTCATATTTTTCGATTCCTGTAGGCTTGAAGCCCGACGGCCAATCGACGTCTTGTAGCTCCTGGGTGAAGGCTGGTACGCCTTCATCTTCGTGAGGGCTCCGGCTCTGACCGCGACGGTTAAACCGCTCGTGGTGGAGACCAAAACGCTCGTTGTGGAGGCTATGGGCCCCGGGTACCTCATGATAAGCATATGGGTCACTCAGATAGAGGATGGGCCTAGCCTTGTAATTATAGACATGGTAGAACCCGGTAGACTTTGCCTTTTACAATAAGGAATATACAATCCTAGTCGGGTAAATTATATCTCTAAGAGGAGATCCCTTGGCCGGAATCTAGTTGGGATTCCTACCTTGTACCCTTGTCCCCCAGGGTCCCCCAGTATATAAGGAGAGGCAGGGCGCCCCATGAGGGCAGAAGACATCATAAGCTCATAGAAGCGAACATACTTCCTCAAAGGAATACACCACTACTGGACGTAGGGTATTACCTCACATTGAGGGCCTAAACCAGTATAAATCTCTTCGTGTTCCTTTGCAGTCTACCGAGTTTCGATCAGACGAGTAGCCCTATATTCATATTGCTGGTGTAAAACATCGATAGTTGGCGCACTAGATAGGGGCTTCGGCGAGATCAACCTCAAGCTCAATGGATTCGACATCTGGAGTCAACGGCAGTGGATTCTCCCCTGGAGACACGATTACATTCGGAAGCCTCGACTTCGTCACCGACATGTTCGGTAATCTCACCTTGGCCGACGCAGATCCGATCCAACCGGCCGAGGAACCAGCTGACTCCGCGCCAGTCGGCCCACAAGACGCTGCAGCCACCCTTGTTGATTTACTGCGGCGATCTACCACCTGCCCGGGTCTCGGGACAACTCCCTCCTTCGACGTTCGACTCGCGCTTGGCCTCAAGCCGGCCCGGGTCGGGCTAGGAAGGGGAGAGATCGTCAATGTCCCGTGCAGACTCGGCAACACCGCGGATCTACATCCCACGCGGGAGACCCGATCCCCTATGGTTCAGTTTGGACACGGCCCAGAGCTATTCCAGATTGGATCTAGAGAGGTCGGAGTCGTCTTTACTCCGATCAACTACTCGGATTCCGACTTCAAGTCGGAGAGCGGTTCGAACACCAGTTCGGACAGCAGCTTGGCAAGCCTCCTTCTGCCCTGCGAGATCTTCATGGCTTCAACCCCTCCACCGGAGGTGCGCCGAGTACAAGAGGAGCAAGAAGAGGAGGCACGCCGACAACAGCAATAGGAGGAGGCCAAACGCGAGCCTCACAACGATGAGCTACGCAGGGCTGGGCAAACTGCTCAGCAACAGATCCTCCAAACTAGAGTCGGCGACCACGACGTCTTCGTCATGCCACAACAGAACATCGTGGCCGCTGCAACCCTGTTGGACACGCTCCAGCTCGGACCTGATCACTAGGCCACCCCGACAATAGCAAGGATAAAAGCCATGCTCACCGCTGTTGCATGTCAACAGCACAAACAGTCGGGCGAAACACTCATGTCGACTAACAAGTCGGCTTCCCCAATGGCAATCTCATCCACCTCAACGCGATGCAGAGCGGCTGGCTCCAGTTAGCTACACACGGAGTCACACCAGACGTCACTCAGCAACCCCGACAACAAACGGCGGCGTCGACATCTACATGACCATCGGGACAACCGGGATCTCCGAGGCCGACTACGACGTGACCTTTGGCAGAACATCAACGCTCGGCGCCACGAACGAGAGGAAGAAGAGCAACGCCAATTGGAAGACAAGAACAAGCGCTTCGGCCTCCATCATGAGCAGTTTCGCCACTGTATTCGGAGTTGGAGTCCTCATGAAGATGAAGGAGTACCGGCCTTCACCTATGAGCTACAACAAGTCGACTGGCCGTCAGGTTTCAAGCCTACAGGAATTGAAAAATACGACAAGAAGACCAACCCCGAGTCCTGGCTCACGGTCTACACTCTGGCAATCTGAGCAACTGGAGGAGATCACAAAGCCATGGCTAACTACCTCCTAGTCGCTCTAGCTGACTCGGCGAGGACACGGCTAACAGGACTCCCAAAGCAATCAATCGGCTCCTGGGGAGAACTCCGGGAACGTTTCATCACCAACTTCCAGGGAACATATGAGAGGCCATCTTCCGAGTACGACCTATATCAGTTGCATCAAAGGAAGAACGAGTCTCTTCGTGACTTCATCAAGAGGTTTTCTGAGAAGAAGAACTCAATCCCGAAGATCAACGACGAGGTCATCATCGCCACCTTTTGAAAAGGAGTCAAAGACACCCGTTCATCGCTAAATTCACTCAGAAGCCTCCTAGCTCTGTCAAGGCTCTATTTGACATGGCGAACAAGTACGTCGACTCGGCCGACACTGTGGCTGAGGCCTTCGATGACAAAAAGGCATCTTGACGGAAGAAGCGGAAGTACACCGACAACGCGGTCCCGACTAAAGCTGGGAATCACAAACACAAGTCGAACGGCTTCATTGTGGCAGTTGGTCACAACCGTCTTCGACCTTCAACAACTGGAGATTATCAGAATAACAAGTGACATGCTCGGGGGCTCAAAAGCCTAAACGCAAGGATGGCATCCCCACTCCCAAATACTGAACAGCTAAGTCGCTTTCTGATAAATATTTCCTCACTTGGCCTCGCCATTGCCGCAGCTGCTTACACCTAATAGGTGTACAAGCTGCACATTTATTTTTTCTGTTTTTGCTCTTCAATGATTGCAAAAGTACTTGAGTAGCATAAATTCCGATCCGTGAAACTTTGCTCCATGAAAGATGAAATCAAGCCACCCAAAACGCATGTCTGCGAAAGAGCCATAAGCCAACTCCCAACGCTAGGGCATTATGACTAGTCAGGCAGAGTGCTTAAACGTAAGGGGTCAACTACTCAGGGAAATTAATATTAATAAGAGGAAGAACTCGTATTTACATATATTGTAAAATATGTTTAATTCGGGTGATTATTTTCATCATCAGATGCTACTCATCCGATATCTTTATAATGCAGGGCCAGTTCCGGATACTCGTGACAGGAACTCAGGGCTACGAGCCTATCTCCTACGCTCGAGGGCTGGACCAGTCTGCCAAGATATACTCGGAACGCTTCATGAGGGCTATTGGCCGGGTACTTGCACCAGCCGGGACGTAATCTTCCTCGGCTACGCTCCATGCGAGCTAACAACCGACCTCCGGTGCTAGTCAGGGGTCGTATACCACTTGGCTGGGTGAGGTACGCCCCATGAGGGTCGCTAGCTGAATCTTGCACTAATGCTAGGATTAGGTACCTTATTCGGTCACAACTCAGTTGGGTAAGGTACACCCCATGAGGGTCGCTAGCCGAATCCTATGCTAATGCAAGGTTCGGGTATCTTATTTGGCTAACAACTGACTTCCGGCACTAGTCGGGGCTCGGGTACAACTTCGCTGAGTTGGGTACGCCCCTTGAGGGTCGCCAGCTGAATCCTACAAGATTCGGGTACCTTATTCAGTTACAATTTTGCTAGGTTGGATACGGTACGCCCCATGAGGGTCGCCAGCTAAATCCTATGCTAATGCAAGGTTTGGGTACCTTATTTGGCCATAACTCTGTTGGATAGGGTATGCCCCATGAGGGTCGCCAGCCGAATCCTATGCTAATGCAAGGTTCAGGTACCTTATTCGGCTTTACCAAAGTCAGAAAAGATCTATGTCGTCAAAGCACATCCAGAGTTCTCATGCACTGCGTCACACCTGGGGAGGGCAAGCAGATTCTGCAATATACCTACTCAGGCATCTGTGGCAACTAGGCTGCATCCAGAACATAAGTCGAAAAGGCTTGCAGACAAGGATTCCTCTGGCTGATTGCGGTTATCGACACTGAAATACTCATAAAGACATGCGAGGGATACCAATTTTATAGAGCTACACTAGGTAGGATGGTTTAGGCCGGCTTATTTGGTAGTAGACCATCAAGATATGAGTTTCTATAGTAGCACACTCAATGCGAGCCGCTCGCTGGCTGTGTTAAAATCACAGTGCTGGTGCTACCAACAGGAACCGATGAGGTAATCAGATATGCTTCATGAAGGCCTAATTGCTGAACACATGTGTTCGGGTATCTGTATTATCCACCAGGTATTGAGGATATATCCTTATAAGGGTCACAAGCTGGTCTTCATTAAAATTGGACGCGCAGGTATCTCTGAAGTACACCTAACCACATAATGGATTAAATTTCATAATGTGGTACTCGGCTTACATGCTTAGCCAACCTTTGCCATGAGCAAATATCTTTCCAGCCGACATGACGCTGAAGAGTCTAACTTTCGAGTAGGACACTACTCGGGAAAGACTATAAATATTCCTTCCAGCCGACATGAAGCTGAAGAGTCTCATATACGAGTGACATACTACTCGGGAAAGACTATAAATTATTTCCGGTTGACATGATACCGAAGAGTCCCATATACCAGTAGTACACTACTCGGGAAAGACTGCAAGATTAAAGATCTTTGACTTTATGTTTAATTGCTTTCACAATTAAGCACAAAGTCAGGGGGCTACACCTAATAGGTGCGCCTATTCGGTGCACACTATCCATACTTCTACATGGAGCTCTTCATAGCCTCACTGCTAGCTGACATGAAGCAGGACTCGGCAAGAAGAACTCAGACAAAGAGTACTCGGGAGCAATGCACTCGGGCAATCTTCACCGTGGAGGATGAGCATTCGGTATCAGCTGTGACTCAACTATGAAGGTCTCAGGGGCTGCTGTGGAGGACATGGGCCCCGGGTACCTCATGACAAGCATATGGGCCACTCGGATAGAGGATGGGCCTAGCCTTGTAATTAGAGATATGGTAGACCCAGTAGACTTTGCCTTGTATAATAAGAAATACAGTCCTAGTCGGGTAAATTATATCTCTAAGAGGAGATCACTTGGCCGGAATCTGGTTGGGACTCCTACCTTGTACCCCTGTCCCCTAGCATATAAGGGGAGGCAAGGCGCCCCATGAGGGCAGAAGTGTCGATGTTTTACACCGCAATAAATATATGGGGCTACTCGCGGATGGAAACTCGGTGGATTGCAAAGGAACACAGGGAGATTTTATACTGGTTCAGGCCCTCGATGTGAGGTAATACCCTACGTCCAGTTTATATGTATTCCTTTGAGGAATTATGGTGGTGATTCTGGTGAACCAACTCAACCTTGAGCTTATGAGTGCTCTTCTGCCCTCATGGGGCGCCCTGCCTCCCCTTATATACTGGGGGACAGGGTTACAAGGTAGGAGTCCCCATCGGATTACGACTAGGAGATCTCCCCTTAGAGATATAACGCACCCGACTAGGACTGTATATTCCTTTCTATACAAGGCGAAGTCTGCCGAATCTAGCTATATCTCTAATTGCAAGGCTAGGCCCATCCTCTATCCGAGTGGCCCATATGCTTGTCATGAGGTACCCGGGGCCCATGGCACCCACAGTAGCCCCCGAGACCTTCATAGTTGAGTCACAGCTGATGCCGAGTGCTCATCCTCCACGGTGAAGATCGCCCGAGTGCGTTGCTCCCGAGTACTCTTTGTCCGAGTGTGTCTTCTTCCCGAGTCCTGCTTCATGTCAGCTGGCAACGAGGCTATGAAGGGCTTCGTGTAGATGTATAAATAGTGTGCGCCGACTAGGCGCACCTATTAGGTGTAGCCCCCGACTTTGTGCTTAATTGTGAAGACAATTAATCATAAAGTCAAAGATCTTTAAACCTGGTAGTCTTTCCCCGAGTAGTATACTACTGGTATATGAGACTCTTCGGTATCATGTCAACCGGGAATATGATTTATAGTCTTGCCGAGTAGGTACTACTCGTATATAGGACTCTTCGAACTATCGCATGTCAGTCGGAATATGAGTTTATAGTCTTGCCGATAAGATGTTACTCGTATATGGGACTCTTTCAGCTTCATGTCAGCTGGGAAAAGAGGTTTAATAGTCTTTCCCGAGTGGCGTCCCACCGGAAGTTAGACTTCCTCCGCATCATGTCAGCGGAATTGAGAAATTTTATAGTCTCTCCCGAGTAGTGCACTACTCGAAAGTTAGACTTTCCACATCATGGTCAGTGGGATAATGTTGCTCATGGCAACTGGTGGCACGCATGTAGGCCGAGTACCACTTTATGAAAATTAAATCCATGGCGTGGTCAGGTGTACCCGAGAAAGATACCTGTATCCCCAATTTTAATGAAGACCAGCTTGTGATCCTTGTAAGGATATATCCTCGAGACCCTGGTGGATAAAACAGATACCCCAAACTATATGTTTAGCAATAGGGCTCTCATGAAGCATATCTGTTTACCTCATCGGCTCCTGTTGGTAGCACCAGCGCTATAATTTCAACTCAGCCTGCGGGCGGCCCACATGGAGCATGCTACTGTAAGAACTCATATCTTGGTGGCTGCTACCAAATAAGCCGGCCTGAGCCGACCTATCCGGCATAGCTCTATAGAAGTATCATCCATCGCCTGTCAGGATGAGTTTTTTGGTGTCGATAACCGCAATCAGCCAGAGAAATCCTTACTCGCAAGCCTTTCCGACTTATGTTCTGGATGCAGCCTGGTTGCCACATAAGCCTGAGTGGGTATAATGCAGGATCTGCTTGCCCTCCTCAGGTGTGACGCAGTGCATGAGAACTCCAGATGCACTTTGACGATGTAAGTCTTCTCTGACTTGGGTAAAGCCGAACAAGGTACCCGAACCTTGCATTAGCAGAGGGTTCGGCTGGCGACCCTCATGGGGCGTACCCTATCCAACAGAATTATAGCCAAGCCAGGCACCCGAACCTTGCATTAGCATAGGATTCGGCTAGCGACCCTCATGGGGCGTACCCAACCTAACAGAGCCGTGACCAAATAAGATACCCGAACCTAGCATTAGCGTAGGATTCGGCTGGCGACCCTCATGGGGCGTACCCTACTTAGCCGAGTGGTATACAGCCCCGACTGGCGCCGGGGGCCGATTGTTAGCTCACATGGAGCGTAGTTGGGGAAGATGACGTCCCGACTGGCGCAAGTACTCGGTGAGTAGCCCTCATGGAGCATCCCGAGTGTATTTTGGCAGACTTGTCCAGCCCCCGAGCATAGGAGATAGGCTCGCAGCCCTGAGTTCCTGTCACGCGTATCCGGAGCTGGGCCTGCAATATAAAGATATCGGATGAGTAGCATCTGATGATGAAAACAATCATCCGAATAAAATGTATTTTACAATACATGTAAATACGAGTTTTTCCTCTCTTTGATATTAATTTTCCCGAGTAGTTGATCCCTTACGTTTAAGCACTCTGCCCGACTAGTCATAGCCCCCTAGCGTCGGGAGTTGGCTCATGGCTCTTTCCCAGACACGCGTTTTGGGTGACTTGAGTTCGTCTTTCATGGAGCAAAGTTTCACGGATCAGGATTTATGCTACTTGAGTACTTTTGCAATCATTTAAGAGCAAAAACAGAGAAGAGTGCAGCTTGTGCACCTATTAGGTGTAAGCGGCTGCGGCATTTGGTAAAGCCGAGTGAAGAAATATTTATCAGGAAGCGACTTAGCTGTTCGGTATTTCGGAGTGGGGATTGCCATCCTTGCATTTGAGCTTTGTGAGCCCCCGAGCATGTCACTTGTTGTCTGATAATCTTCAGTTGTTGAAAGTCGAAGACGATTGTGGACCGATTGCCACAATGAAGCCATCCGACTTGCATTTGCGATTTCCCGGCTTTAGTCGGGACCGCGTCGTTGGTGCCCTCCCGCTTCTTCTGTCAGGATGCCTTTTTATCTTCAAGGGCCTCAGCAACAGCGTGGGCTGAGTCGGCGTATTTGTTCGCCATGTCGAATAAAGCCTTGACAGAGTTGGGAGGCTTCCGCGTGAATTTGTCGATGAACGAGATGTCTTTGACTCCTTTTCGAAAGGCGGCGATGACGACCTCGTCCTTGATTTCGGGATTGAGTTCCTCTCTCAGAAAACCTCTTGATGAAGTCACGAAGAGACTCTTCTTCCTTTGACGCAACTGATATAGGTCGTACTCGGAAGATGGCTCTCTCGTATGTTCCCTAGAAGTTGGTGATGAAACGTTCCCGGAGTTCTCCCCAAGAGCCGATTGATTGCTTGGGAAGTCTGTTAGCCATGTCCTCGCTGAGTCGGCTAGAGCAACTAGGAGGTTTAGTTAGCCATGACTTTTGTGGTCACCTCCGGCAGCTTGGATTGCCAGAGTGTATGCTGTGAGCCAGGACTCGGGATCGGTCTTGCCGTCGTATTTTTCGATGCTTGTAGGCTTGAAACCCGACGGCCAGTCGACCTGTTGTAGCTCCTGGGTGAAGGCCGGTATGCCTTCGTCTTCATGAGGACTCCGACCCCGACTACGGCGGCGAAACCGCTCGTGGTGGAGGCTGAAATGCTCATTCTCGTCTTCCAGTTGGCGTTGCTCGTCTTCTTCTCGTTCGCGGCGCCGAGCATTGGTGTCCTGCCGAAGATCACTCCATAGTTGGCTTCGGAGATCCCGGTTGTCCCGACGGTCACTTCGACGTTGCCGGTTGTTGTTTGGGTTGCCGAGTGACGTTTGGCGTGACTGCGTGCAGCGACTAGAGCCGGCCGCTCGGCGTCGCTTTGAGGTAGACGAGACTGCCATTGGGGATGCCGACCGGTTGGTCGGTATGAGGGTATCGCCCGACTGTTGGTGCTGCTGACATGCAGCAGCGGTAAGCATGGCTTTTATCCTTGCGATCGTCGGGGTGGCCTGGTGATCAGGCCCGAACTGGAGTGTATCCAGTAGAGTTGCAGCGGCCACGATGTTCTGTTGGGGAGTAACGAAGACATCATGGTCGCCGACTCGGGTTTGGAGGATTTGCTGCTGAGCGGTTTGCCCAGCCCTGCGTAGATCGTCGTTGCGGGCGTGCAGGCGTCTTGCTTCTTCCTCCTGTTGTTCTTGCAGTCGGCAGGCCTCCTCCTCTTGTGGCTCGTGTTGTCGGCATGATTCCTGAGTAGGAGTAGAGCCTCTGGATGCCATGAAAATTTCTCGCGGTGGAGTGAAGCTTGCCGAGCTAGTGTCCGACTTGGAGTCGGAATCCGACTGGGAGTCGTAGCTCGACTGAGAGTCGTAGTCGGAATAGTCGATGGGGGTTATTACAACTCCGACCTCCCTAGATCCGATCTCGAGTGGCTCGGGGCCGTTTTCGAGTCGAACTCCAGAGGATCGGGTTTGCCGCGTCAGATGTAGATTGTAGATATCCGCGGCGTTGCCGAGTCCGAACGGGAAATTGACGATCTCTTCCTTTTTTGGCCCGACCTCGGCCGGCTCAAAACCGAGTCCGAGTCGAACACCGAAAGAAAGAGTTGTCCCTGGACTCGGGCGTATTGGAGGTTGCCACAACATGTCGTGAAAGATTGCTGCAACATCGTGTAGGCTGACTGGCGCGGAGTCGGCTGGCTCCCTGGCAGATCGGATCGAGTCCGAGTCGGCCAAGGTGACATTGTCGACCTGGTCGGCGACGAAGTCGAGGCTTCTGAATGCGATTGTATCTCTGGGGGAGAGTTTGCCGCCGTCGACTTCGTTTGTTGGATCCATCGAGCTTGTAGATGTAGATCGCGCCGGAGCCCCTACCTGGCGCGCCAACTGTCGATGTTTTACACCGGCAATAAATATATGAGGCTACTCGGCGGATGGAAACTCGGTGGATTGCAAAGGAACACAGGGAGATTTTATACTGGTTCAGGCCCTCGATGTGAGGTAATACCCTATGTCCAGTTTATATGTATTCCGTTGAGGAATTATGGTGGTGATTCTGGTGAACCAACTCAACCTTGAGCTTATGAGTGCTCTTCTGCCCTCATGGGGCGCCCTGCCTCCCCTTATATACTGGGGGACAGGGTTACAAGGTAGGAGTCCCCATCGGATTACGACTAGGAGATCTCCCCTTAGAGATATAACGCACCCGACTAGGACTGTATATTCCTTTCTATACAAGGCGAAGTCTGCCGAATCTAGCTATATCTCTAATTGCAAGGCTAGGCCCATCCTCTATCCGAGTGGCCCATATGCTTGTCATGAGGTACCCGGGGCCCATGGCACCCACAAGAAGACATCATAAGCTCATAGAAGTGAACATACTTCCTCAAAGGAATACACCACAACTGGACGTAGGGTATTACCTCACATTGAGGGCCTGAACCATTATAAATCTCTTCATGTTCCTTTGCAGTCCACCGAGTTTTGATCCGACGAGTAGCCCTATATTCATATTGCCGGTGTAAAACATCGACACTCGTGCTCATCCTCCAGTCGGCGGCGCTCGTCGTCTTCTTGTTGGTGGCGCCGAGCGTTGATATCTTGGCGGAGGTCACGTTGCAGACGGACCTGGAGGTCTTGGTTGAACTGGCGATCGTTCTGGGGATGCTGCCGATTGTTGTTGTTTGTGTTGCCGAGAGACGTTTGGCGTGACTCCGCGTGTGGCTGACTTGAGCCGGCCGCCCGGCGTCATGCTGATGCAGACGAGATTGCCGCTGGAGAACCCGACCGATTGGTCGGTATAAGTGTTTCTCCCAACTGCTGGTGCTATTGACATGCGGTAGCTGTAATCATGGCTTTGATCTTGGCGATAGTCGGGGTGGCCTGATGATCAGGCCCGAGCTAGAGTGTGTCTAGTAGGGTTGCGGTAGCCACGACATTCTGTTGTGGCGTGATGAAGACGTCGTGGTCGCCGACTCTAGTCTGGAGGATCTATTACTGAGCAGTTCGCCCAACCCTGTGTAGCTCGTCATTGCGAACCTCGTGCTTAGCCTCCTCCTGTTGCCATAGTCGGCGTGCCTCCTCCTCTTGCTCCTCTTGTAGTCGGTGCACCTCCGGTGGAGGGGTTGAAGCCATGAAGATCTCTCGGGGTAGAAGGAAACTCGCCAGACTGGTGTCCGAACTGGTGTTCGAATCGTTGTCCGACTTGGAGTCGGAGTCCGAGTAGTTGATCAGAGTAAGGATGACTTCAACCTCCCTAGATCCAATCTGGAGTGGCTCTAGGCCATGTCCAAACTGAACTGTAGGGCATCGGGTCTTCCACGTGGGATATAGATCCGCGGTGTCGCCGAGTGTGCAAGGGAGATTGATGATCTCTCCCCCTCCTAGCCCGACCCAGGCTGGCTCAAGGCCTAGCGCGAGTCAGATACCGAAGGAGAGAGTTGTCCCGAGACCTGGGCAGGTGGTAGATCGCCGCAGCAAATCGACGAGGGTGGCTGCAGTGTCTTGTGGGCCGACTGGCGCGGAGTCGGCTAGTTCCTTGGCCGGTTGGATCAGGTCTACGTCGGCCAAGGTGAGATTGCTGATCTAGTTGGCGATGAAGTCGAGGCTTCCGAATGAGATTGTTTCTCCAGGGAAGAATTTGTCACCGTCGACTCCTATTGTTGGATCCATCGAGCTTGTAGATGTAGATTTCATCAGAATCATACATCCTCAAAGGAATACACCACAACTGGATGTAGGGTATTACTTCACATCGAGGGCCTGAACCAATATAAACTCCCTGTGTTCCTTTGCAGTCCACCGAGTTTGGATCCGACGAGTAGCCCTATAATCATATTGCCGGTGTAAAACATCGATAATTGGCGCGCAAGGTAGGGGCTTCGGTGAGATCAACCTCAAGCTCAATGGATTCGACGTCTAGAGTCGACAGCAGCGGATTCTCTCCCAGAGACACGATTACGTTCAGAAGCCTCGACGTCATCGCCGACCAGCTCGGCAACCTCACCTTGGCCAACTCAGACTAGATCCGATCAGCCGAGGAACTGGCCGACTCCATGCCAGTTAGCCTACACGACGCTGCAACAACCCTCATCGACTTGCTGCGGAAATCTACTACTTCACCGGGTCTCGGGACAACTCTCTCCTTCAGCGTTTGGCTCGGACTCGGCCTTGAGCTGGCCTGGGTCGGACTAGGAAGGGGAGAGATTGTCAATCTCCCATGCAGGCCCGGCAACACCGCGGACATCTACAATCTACATCCCACGTGGCAGACCCAATCCTCTACAGTTCAGTTCAGACATGGCTCAGAGCCATTCCAGATTGGATCTAGGGAGGTCGGAGTCGTCCTTACCCCGATGAACTACTCAGATTCCGACTCCAAGTCGGACAACAGTTCGAACTCCGGTTCAGACACCAGTTTGGCGAGCTTCCTTCTGCCCCGAGAAATTTTCATGGCTTCAACCCCTCCACCAGAGGTTCGCTGAGTACAACAGGAGCAAGAAGAGGAGGCCTGCCGACCACGGCAACAGGAGGAGGCCGAACGCGAGGCTTAACTCGCAACGACGAGCTACGCAGGGCTGGGCGAACCGCTCAGCAACAAATCCTCCAGACTAGAGTCGGCGACCACGACGTCTTCATCACGCCACAACAGAACGTCTTGGCGGCTGCAACCCTGCTGGACACGCTCCAGCTCGAGGCTGATCATCAGGCCACCCCGACTACAGCTACTGATTACAGCTGCTGCATGTCAGTGCACCAGCAGTCGGGCGACACACTTGTACCGACCAACCGGTCAGATTCTCCAGTGGCAGTCTCGTCTGCATCAGCACGACACCGGGTGGTTGGCTCAAGTCAACCGCATGCGGAGTCACGGCAAACATCTCTCGGCAACACAAACAACAACAATCGGCGGTGTCCCCAGAATGATCGCCGGTTCAACCAAGACCTCCGAGTCCATCTACTATGCGATCTCTGCCAAGACATCAACGCTTGGTGCCGCCAACGTGAAAACGACGAGCGCCGCCGACTGGAGGACGAGTATGAGCGTTTTGGTCTCCACCACGAGCGGTTTAACCGTCGCGGTCGGAGCTAGAGCCCTCATGAAGATGAAGGTGCACCAGCCTTCACCAAGGAGCTACAAGACGTCGACTGGCCGTCGGGCTTCAAGCCTACAGGAATCATAAAATACGACGGCAAGACTAACCCCGAGTCCTAGCTCACTGTATATACTCTGGCGATCCGAGCTGCCGGAGGTGACTACAAAGCCATGGCTAACTACCTCCTAGTCGCCTTAGCCAACTCAGCGAGGACATGGCTAACAGGGCTCCCGAGGCGATCAATCGGCTCTTGGGGGAACTCCGGGAACGCTTTATAGCTAACTTCTAGGGGACTTACGAGCGGCCGTCTTCTGAGCACAATCTCTATCAGCTGCACTAGAGGAAGAACGAGTCTCTCCGTGAGTTCATCAAAAGGTTCTCCGAGAAGCTTAACTCGATCCCAATGATCAAGGACGAGGTCGTCATCACCGCCTTCCACAAGGGAGTCAAGGACGCCCTGTTCATCGTAAAATTCACTCGGAAGCCTCCAACCTCTATCAGGGCTCTCTTTGATATGGCGAATAAGTATGCCGACTCGGCCAAGGCAGTCGCTGAGGCCCTTGATGAGAAGAAAGAGTCCCGATAGAAGGACCAAAAGGCCAAAGCTGACAATGATCCGTCACAGAACAAATCCGGCAGCCATAAGCGGAAGTTGGAAAACGTGGTGGCCAATGTGGAGCGGACTCGGTCGCGACCCCCAAGGAACAACGAGTACCAGAAGGTGATGAGCGGGACTTACCCCTTTCATCCCAAGGGCAAACACGCGACCAAGGACTGCTTCATGCTCAAGAAGTTTGCTTCTGAGCAGGCTTCATCATCTGGCGCCAACAAGGACAAGGACAAGCCAGATTCGGGCTCGGCCGACGATTATCAAGATCCCCAAGCCAAGCTCAACCACATCTTCAGAGGGCCGTCTGCGTATGAGTCCAAGAGAAAGCAGAAGCTAACAGCATGCAATGTCAACACGGTCTCTACAACAGACACCCCCCAGTATTTGCGCTGGTCAGAGATGCCCATCACATTCAACCGCGCAGATCACCTAGATCGGGTTTCACACCCGGGACGCTATCCACTCGTCCTGGACCCAGTTGTCAAAAACATCAAGTTGAAGAATGTTCTCATACATGGAGGTAGCGCGCTCAATATCCTCTTTGCCAAGACCCTGGATGAGATGAAAATCCCTCGTTTAGAACTACGACTGAGTACGGCGCCCTTCCACGGGATAATTCCCAGCCCATCTTCAATGCCCCTTGGGCAGATAACTTTGCTGGTCACCTTCGGCATGCGGGATAACTTCCACACAGAAAACATCTTCTGCGAGGTCGCCGACTTCGAGACTGCGTACCACGCGATACTCAGACGCCCGGCGCTCACCAAATTCATGGCAATACCACACTATACCTACATGGTGCTCAAGATGCCTAGGCCAGCCGGAGTTCTCTCCCTTCGCAGCAACGTCAAGCAAGCCTTCACCTGCGACAAAGAGAGCTGCGAGTTGTCTCAATCCCAAGAAGCGGCAGTCAGACGCGATAGCATTCAGCAAGCCGCCACAATAGAAGTCGAGGACAACCAAGTTCCGGTGAAAAAAGCAGCAAAGTCGGGAATTTCAGTGGACTCTGACATGAAGAAGATCCCCCTGGACCCTTCCGACCCCTCCAAGACTGGTCGAGTTGGGACCAGACTCGACCCCAAATAGGAATACGTGCTCATCACCTTCCTCTAGGCCAACAAGGACATGTTCGCCTAGAAACCTTCTGACATGCCTGGGGTACCAAGGAAGGTGATCGAGCATGCCCTCAATGTCAAGACAGACACCAAGCCAGTCAAGCAACGGCTGCGGCGCATTGCACAAGACCGCAAAGATGTTATTCGGGAGGAGATAACCAAGCTCCTCATAGCCGGGTTCATCAAAGAGGTCTCCACTTGGATTGGCTGGCAAACCCAGTCTTGGTTCAGAAGAAGAACGGTAAATGGCGCATGTGCATCGACTACACTGACTTGAACAAGACGTGCCCCAAAGATCCATTTAGTCTACCCAGGATAGATCAGGTGGTGGATTCAACCGCGGGGTGTGAACTTTTCAGCTTTCTCGACTGCTACTCGGGATATCATCAAATCAGCCTGAAGGAGGAGGACTGCCTAAAGAATTCTCTCATCACGCCGTTTGGAGCATACTGCTACATCACCATGCCGTTCGGTTTGAAAAATGCTAGAGCAACGTATCAACGGGCAATTCAGTGGTGTCTTCACACTTAGATCGGGCGCAACGTGGAGGCATACGTCGATGACGTGGTGATCAAGACAAAGTCCAAAGAAGACCTCATCGCTGACTTGGAGGAAACCTTCCAAAACCTTCGAAGATTCAAGATGAAGTTGAACCCGGAAAAGTACGCCTTCGGTGTGCCATCCGGCAAGCTACTCGGCTTCATCGTATCACATCACGGCATCAAGGCTAATCCAGAGAAAATCAACGCAATCATGAACATGGCACCCCTGACTAACCAGAAGGACATCCAGAAGCTGACAGGCTGCATGGTGGCATTCAGCCGATTTATTTCCCGACTGGGCGAACGGGGCATGCCCTTCTTCAAGCTACTGAAAAAAGCAGATAATTTTCAATGGACTCCCAAAGCCCAACAAGCCTTCGAAGACTTGAAGCAATTTCTCACATCACCACCCGTGTTGGCTTTACCTATGCCCCAAGAGCCATTAATGCTATATCTGGCAACAACCACTCAAGTAGTCAGCACGGTGTTGGTGGTCGAGCGATCCATACCGGGTCACATACAGAAAATACAACGGCCAGTCTACTTCGTCAGCGAGGTCCTTGCCGACTCCAAGATGAGATATCCGTAGGTCCAGAAGCTGCTCTATGGCCTACTCATCACTGTCCGGAAGCTGGTGCACTACTTTCAATCACATCAAGTCACGGTGGTCACATCGTATCCACTTGGGGACGTCCTGCATAACCGGGAGGCCACCGGCCGAATCGCTAAATGGGTGCTCGAGTTGATGGCATTCAACATCACCTTTCAACCACGGACAGCAATCAAATCACAAGCTCTAGCCGACGTTGTGGCTGAGTGGACAGAAGTTCAGATGACTACAACAACAGACAAGCTAGAGTACTGGACAATGTACTTCGACGGTTCTCTAAGGATCGGTGGCACCGGGGCCGGCGTCGTTCTGACGTCACCCACCGGCGAAAAACTCAAGTATGTTCTCCAGATTCACTTTCCGGCTTCCCACAATGTCGCCGAGTACGAGGCACTCATCCATGGGCTCCGCATTGCCATATCACTCGGCATCCATGGACTGGTTGTGCGCGGGGATTCCAAACTCGTGGTCAACCAAGTCATGAAAGACCGGATGGATATGTCTCGATGATACCATGGCGGCATACTGTCAGGAGGTTAGAAAGCTGGAAAACAAGTTCGACGGGCTGGAGATAACCCATGCCCTACAACAATACAATGATGTTGTAGACGAATTGGCAAACATGGGATCCAAGCGAGAAGTGGTCCCAACCGGGATCTTTGTCAAGCAACTAATGGAGCCATCAGTCAAGAAGAAACCAGTACTAGAACAGTCGGGGGCTAAACCTACCCCGGCAACAGAAGAAAGTATTGGTCATATCTCAAGATTGGCGAACTCCTGTTCTCAAATTCCTCCTGGACGATGAACTCCCAGAAGATCGCATCCAAGCTGAACAAATCAAACGTCGAAGCAAATGTTTCCTAGTAGTCGGAGAAGACCTGTACCGAAGAAGTGCATCCGGTGTCCTCATGCGCTGCGTCACACCCAAGGAGGGCAAGCAGATTCTGCAATCAATCCACTCAGGCATATGTGGCAACCATGCCGCATCTAGGACATTAGTCGGAAAGGCTTACAGGCAGGGATTTTTCTGGCCAACAGCAGTAAGACATGCTAAAGACATAGTTCGCACATGTGAGGGTTGTCAGTTCTATGCAAGACAAACAAATCTCATAGCCCAAGAACTCTAAACAATCCCAATCTCTTGGCCCTTTGCAGTATGGGGGCTTGACATGGTTGGGCCTTTCAAGAAAGGGCCAGGAGGGTTCACACACTTGTTCGTCGCAGTGGATAAATTCACAAAGTGGATTGAGGAAAAACCCATTGCTACCATAGCAGTGGCACGAGCAAAGGACTTCATCATGAGTATATTATACTGATTCGGAGTTCCTAACCACATCATAACGGACAATGGTACTCAGTTCACTGGTGGCTATTTCAAGATTTTTGTGACGACTTCAGCATCAAGATCTATTATGTGTCTGTGGCACACCCACGGAGCAATGGGCAGGTTGAGCGTGCCAATGGCATGGTCTTACAGTGATAACAAGGATAGCAAGGATAAAAGCCATGCTCACTGCTGCTGCATGCCAGCAGTGTAAACAGTCGGGTGATACCCTCATACCGACCAACCGGTCGGCTTCCCCAGCGGCAGTCTCATCCACCTCAAAGCGACGCCGAACGGCCAGCTCTAGTCAGCAGCACACGGAGTCACGCCAAATGTCACTCGGCAACCCCAACAACAACCAGCGGCGTCGAAGCGACCGTCGCGACAATCAGGATCTCCGAGGCCCACTACGGCATGACGTTCGACAGGATATCAACGCTCGCCGCAGCCAATGAGAGGAAGACGAGCAACGACAACTGGAAGACGAGAACGAGCGCTTTGGCCTCCACCACAAGCGGTTTTGCCATCGAAGGTGGAGCCGAAGCCCTCATGAAGACGAAGGAGTACCGGCCTTCACCCAGGAGCTACAACAGGTTGACTGGCCGTCGGGTTTCAAGCCTACAGGCATCGAAAAATACGACGGCAAGACCAATCCCGAGTCTTCACTCATAGTCTATACTCTAGCAATCTGAGCAGCTGGAGGAAATCACAAAGTCATGGCTAACTACCTCCCAGTCGCTTTAGCTGACTCGACGAGGACATGGCTAACAAGACTTCCCAAGCAATCAATCGGCTCCTAGGGAAAACTCCGGGAACGCATCATCGCCAACTTCCAGGGAACATACGAGAGGCCATCTTCTGAGTACGACTTATATCAGTTGCATCAAAGGAAGAACGAGTCTCTTCGTGACTTCATTAAGAAGTTCTCTAAAAAGAAGAATTCAATCCCGAAGATCAAGGACGAGGTTGTCATCGCCGCCCTTCGAAAAGGAGTCGAAGACACCTCATTCATCGACAAATTCACTCGAAAGCCTCCCAACTCTGTCAAGGCTTTATTTGACATGGCGAACAAATATGCCGACTCGGCCCATGCTGTTGCTGAGGCCCTCGATGATAACAAGGCACCCTGACAGAAGAAGCGGAAGGGCACCGACGACGCGGTCCCGACTAAAGCTGGGAATCGCAAACGCAAGTCAGACAGCTTTATTGTGGTAGCCGGTCACAACCGTCTTTGACCTTCGACGACTGGAGATTATCAACAAGTGACATGTTCGGGCCGCTCACAAGCTCAACGCAAGGATGGCACCCCCACTCCTAAATACCGAACAGCTAAGTCGCTTTCTGATAAATATTTCCTTACTTGGCCTCGCCAATGCCGCAGCCACTTACACCTAATAGGTGTACAAGCTACACTTTTTTCTGTTTTTGCTCTTAAATGATTGCAAAAGTACTCGAGTAGCATAAATCCTGATCCGTGAAACTTTGCTCCATGAAAGACGAACTCAAGTTACCCAAAACGCATGTCTGGGAAAGAACCATGAGCCTACTCCCGACGCTAGGGGGCTATGACTAGTCAGGTAGAGTGCTTAAACGTAAGGGGTCAACTACTCGGGGAAATTAATATCAGAAAGAGGAAGAACATGTACTTACTTATATTGTAAAATACATAAATATTATTCGGGTGATTGTTTTCATCATCAGATGCTACTCATCCGATATCTTTATAGTGCAGGGCTAGCTCTGGATATGCGTGACAGGAACTCAGGGCTGTGAGCCTATCTCCTACGCTCGGGGGCTGGACCAGTCTGCCAAGATGCGCTCAGAATGCTCCATGAGGGCTATTGACCGAGTATTTGCGCCAGTCGGGACGTCATCTTCCCCGGCTATGCTCCATGTGAGCTAACAACCGACCTCCGGCGCTAGTCGGAGTTCGCTTACCACTCGGCTAGGTAGGGTATGCCCCATGAGGGTCGTCTACCGAATCCTATGCTAATGCAAGGTTCGGGTACCTTATTCAGCTAACAACCGGCCTCCGGTGCCAGTCGGGGCTCGGGTACAATTCCGCTGAGTTGGGTACGCCCCATGAGGGTCGCCAGTCGAATCCTATGCTAATGCAGGGTTCGGGTACCTTATTCGGCTTTACCGAAGTCAGAGAAGATCTACGTGGTCAAAGCGCATCCGGAGTTCTCATGCACTGCGTCACACCTGGGGAGGGCAAGTAGATTCTGCAATATACCTACTCAGGCATCTGTGTAACCAGGCTGCATCCAGAGCATAAGTCAGAAAGGCTTGCAGACAAGGATTCCTCTGGCTGATTGCGGTTACCGACACTGAAGTACTCATCTTGACATACGATGGATGCTACTTCTATAGAGCTATGCTGGGTAGGTCGGTTCAGGCTGGCTTATTTGGTAGCAGCCACCAAGATATGAGTTTCAACAGTAGCATGCTCAATATGGGCCGCTCGCAGGCAGGGTTAAAATCGCAGTGTTGATGCTACCAACAGGAACCGATGAGGTAAACAAATATGCTTCATGAAGGCCTAATTGCTAAACACATCTGTTTGGGTATCTGTCTTATCCACCAGGTCTCGACAATATATCCTTACAAGGATCACAAGCTAGTCTTCATCAAAATTAGGGATGCAAGTATCTTTCTCGAGTACACCTGACCACGCAATGGATTTAATTTCATAAAGTGGTACTCGGCCTACATGCTTGGCCACCAGTTGCCATGAGCAACATTATTCCAGCTGACATGATGCTGAAGAGTCTAACTTCCGAGTAGTGCACTACTTGGGAGAGACTATAAATATTCTTTCCAGCTGACATGACGCTGAGGAGTCTAACTTCCGAGTGGGACGCCACTCGGGAAAGACTATAAACTCCCTTTTCCAGCTGACATGAAGCTGAAGAGTCCTATATACGAGCAGCATGCTACTCGGCAAGACTATAAATTATATTCTAGTTGACATGATACTGAAGAGTCTCATATACTAGTAGTACACTACTCAGGAAAGACTACAAGGTTAAAGATCTTTGACTTTATGTTTAATTGTCTTCACAATTAAGCACAAAGTCGGGGGGCTACACCTAATAGGTGCGCCTATTCGGTGCACACTATTCATACTTCTACATGGAGCTGCTCATAGCCTTGCTGCCAGCTAACATGAAGCAGGACTCGGGAGAAGAAGCACTTGGACAAAGAGTACTCGGGAGCAATGCACTCGAGAAGACTTCACCGTGGAGGATGAGCACTCGGCATCAACTGTGACTCAACTATGAAGGTCTCAGGGGCTACTGTGGGTGCCATGGGCCCCGGGTACCTCATGACAAGCATATGGGCCACTCGGATAGAGGATGGGCCTGGCCTTGTAATTAGAGATATAGTAATCCCTAGCAGACTTTGCCTTGTACGATAAGGAAAACACAGTCCTAGTTGGGTGCGTTATATCTCTAAGAGGAGATCCCTTGGCCGTAATCCGATTGGGACTCCTACCTTGTAACCCTGTACCCCAGTATATAAGGGGAGGCAGGGCGCCCCCTGAGGGCAGGTTGAGTTGGTTCATCAAAATCACCACCACAAATCCTCAAAGGAATAACACCACAACTGGACGTAGGGCATTACCTCACATTGAGGGCCTGAACCAGTATAAAATCTCTTTGTGTTCCTTTGCAATCCATCAAGTTTCCATCCGCTGAGTAGCCCCATATATTTATTGCCGGTTTAAAACATCGACAAGAAACAAGCGGCATAGTGAGTCAGAGAGGAACTGTACACATGGAAAAGTATAAAACTCAGGTATAGAAAGGACGTAGCTGTTCTATATTCCATGAGTTGCTGATGAGGGAACCGTCTTCGATCTTCATTCGGTAGGCGCCTAGCCGAGTAACCTCTACTATACTGAACGGCCCTTCCCAGATTAGGGATAGTTTATGCCTGTCTTTGGTGGTTTGTATTTTTCTCAAGACGAGATCTCCAACCAAAAAGGCGTGGCCACGGACATTGCGATCATGATAGCGACGCAGGCCTTGAAGATACCTTGCCAACTGGATTGTTGCGATATCCCTCGCTTCTTCCAACTGATCTAGTTCGACCAATCAGGTATTGTTTGAGATGTCTTCTGAGTAAGCTCGAACTCGCGAAGAGCCGAATTCTAACTCGGTTAGTAGCACAGCCTCAACACCATAGACCAGAAAGAAAGGGGATTGCCCTGTAGCCCGACTAACCATGGTTCAGAGAGACCAGAGAACAGATGGGAGTTCTTGTACCCACCGGCCCGCGTATGGTTGTAGTCGGTCGAATATCCTAGCCTTGATACCTTGTAAGACCATACCATTGGCTCGTTCAACCTGCCCGTTGCTCCGTGGGTGTGCCACAGGCGCATAGCAGATCTTGATGCCGAAGTTGTCATAGAAACCTTGAAACACGCCGCCCGTGAACTAAGTACCGCTGTCGGTTATGATGCGGTTAGGGACCCTGAATCGGTATAAAATACTGATGATGAAGTCCTTCGCTCGTGCCGTTGTTATGGTTGCAATGGGTTTGGCCTCAATCCACTTGGTGAATTTATCCACTGCAACGAACAAGTGTGTGAACCCTCATGGCGCTTTCTTGAACGGCCCGACCATGTCAAGCCCCCATACTGCAAAGGGCCAAGAGATTCGGATTGTTTGGAGTTCTTGGGCTAGGAGATTGGTTTGTCTTGCGTAGAACTAGCAACCCTTGCATGTGCGAACAATGTCTTTGGCGTCTGTTACTGCTGTTGGCCATTAAAATCCCTGCCGGTAAGCCTTTCCGACTAACGTCCTGGATGCGGCATGGTTGCCACATATCCCCGAGTGGATTGAGTGCAGGATCTACTTGCCCTCCTCGGTGGTGACACAGCGCATGAGGACCCCGGATGCACTTCTTCGGTACAGGTCTTCTTCGATGACTAGGAAACTCTTGCTTCGACGTTTGATTCGTTCGGCTTCACTACGATCTTCTAGGAGTTCATCGTCCAGGAGGAATTTGAGAACAGGAGTCCGCCAATCTTGACATATGTGCACACCTCGTCTATCGCCGGGGTAGGTTCACCTCCCGACTGCTCCGGCACTGGTTTCTTCTTGATTGATGGCTCCATAAGTTGCTCGACAAAGATCCCTATCGGGACTGCTTCTCGCTTGGATCCCATATTTGCCAATTCGTCTGCAGCATCATTGTATTGTTGTAGGACATGTGTTATCTCCAGCCCGTCGAACTTGTTTTCCAGCTTGCGGACCATCTGATAGTATGCCGCCTTGGTATCGTCGAGACATGTCCAGTCCTTCATGACTTGGTTCACTACGAGTTGAGAATCCCCACGCACAACCAGTCGACGTATGCCGAGTGATATAGCAATGCGGAGCCTATGGATAAGTGCCTCATACTTGGTGACGTTGTGGGAAGCCGGGAAGTTGATTTGTAAAACGTACTTGAGTTTTTCGCCGGTGGGCGACGTCAGTACGACGGCAGCCCTAGCGCTGCCGATCCGTAGAGAACCGTCGAAGTGCATTGTCCAGTATTCTAGCTTCGCTGTTGATGTAGGTTTTTGAACTTCTGTCCACTCGGCTACGAAGTTGGCTAGAGCTTGTGATTTGATTGCTGTCCATGGCTGAAAGGTGATGTCGAACGCCATCAACTCGAGCGCCCATTTAGCGATTCAGCCGGTGGCCTCGCGGTTATGCAGGACGTCCCCGAGTGGAAACGATGTGACCACCATGCCTTGATGTGCTTGGAAATAGTGCACCAGCTTCCGGACAGTGATGAGTAGGCCATAGAGCACCTTTTGGACCTGCGGGTATCTCGTCTTTGAGTCGGCAAAGACCTCACTGACAAAGTAGACTGGCCGTTGGACTTTATGGATGTGACCCTATTCGGATCGCTCGACCACCAGCACTGTGCTGACTACCTGAGTAGTTGCCGCCAGGTATAGCATTAGCGGTTCTTGGGGCATGGGTGATGCCAACACAGGGAGTGATGTGAGAAATTTCTTGAATTCTTCGAAGGCTTGCTGGGCTTTGGGAGTCCATTGGAAATTGTCTACTTTCTTCAATAGCTTGAAAAAGGGCATGCCCCGTTTGCCCAGTCGGGAAAGAAATTGGCTGAGTGCCGGCATGCAGCCTGTCAGCTTCTGGACGTCCTTCTGGTTAGTCGGGGGTGCCATGTTCATGATTGCGTTGATTTTCTCCGGGTTGGCCTCGATGCCGCGATGCGAGACGATGAAGCTGAGTAACTTGCGGGATGGCACACCGAAGGCGCACTTTTCTAGGTTCAACTTCATTTTGAATCTTTGAAGATCTTGGAAGGTTTCTTCCAAGTCAGCGATGAGGTCTTCTTTGAACTTGGTCTTGATCATGACATCATCGATGTAGCCTTCCACGTTTCACCCGATCTGAGTGTGCAGACACCGCTGAATTGCGCGTTGATACATTGCTCCAGCATTTTTCAGACTGAACAGCATAGTGATGTAGCAGTACGCTCCAAACGGTGTGATGAAAGATGTTTTTAAGCAGTCCTCCTCCTTCAGGCTGATTTGATGGTATCCCGAGTAGCAGTCGAGAAAACTGTGAAGGTCGCACTCTGCAGTTGAATCTACCACCTGGTCTATTCTTGGTAAACCAAATGGGTCCTTGGGGCACGCCTTGTTAAGATCGGTTTAGTCGACGCACATGCGCCATTTACTGTTTTTCTTCCGGACCAGAACTGGGTTTGCCAGCCAATCTGGGTGATAGACCTCTTTGATGAACCCCGCTGCAAGGAGCTTGGTGATCTCCTCCTGAATAGCATCTTTTCGGTCCTGAGCGAAGCGCTGCAGCCATTGCTTAACTGGCTTGGTGTCTATCTTCACATTGAGGGCGTGCTCGATCACCTCCCTTGGTACGCCCGGCATGTCGAACGGTTTCCACGCGAAGATATCCTTGTTGGCTTGGAGGAAGGTGACGAGCGCGTCTTCCTATTTGGGGTCGAGTCCAGTCCTGACTAGAGCAGTCTTGGAGGGGTCAGAAGGTCCAGGGGGATCTTCTTCGTGTCAGAGTCCGCCGAATGCTGTTGCGCCCGACTGCCGCCTCTTGTGACTGGGCCAATTCGCAACTCTCCTTGTCGCAGGTGAAGGCTTGCTTGACATCCCTGCGGAGGGAGAGGACTCCTGCTGGCCCTGGCATCTTGAGCACCATGTATGTATAGTACGGTATCGCCATGAACTTGGCGATCGCCGGTCGTCCGAGTATCGCGTGGTATGTAGTCTCGAAGTTCGCGACCTCGAAGCAGATGTTTTCCATGCGGAAGTTATCCCGCGTGCCGAAGGTGACTAGCAAGGTGATCTGCCTAAGTGGTGTTGAAGATAGGCCAGGAATTATCCCATGGAAGGGCACCGTACTCAGTCACAGATCTGAATGAGGAATCTTCATCTCGTCCAGGGTCTTGGTGAAAAGGATATTGAGTGCACTGCCTCCGTCTATGAGAACCTTCTTCAACTTGATGTTCTTGACGACCAGGGTCCAGGACGAGTGGATAGCGTCCCGGGTGCGAAACCCAATCTGGATGATCAGCGTGGGGTGAACGTGATGGACGTCTCTGACCAGCACAAATATTGGGGGGCGTCTGCTGTAGAGATTGTGTTGACGTCGCGTGTTGTTAGGTTCTACTTGCGCTTAGACTCATACGCAGACGGCCCTCCGAAGATGTGGTTAAGCACGGCCTGCGGATCTTGAAAATTGTCGGCCGGGTCTTGATCTGGATTGTCCTTGTCTTTGTCGGCGCTAGATGATGAAGCCTGCTCGGAAGCAAACTTCTTGAGCATGAAGCAGTCTTTGGTCGCGTGCTTGCCCTTGGGGTGGAAGGGGCATGGCCCATTCATGACCTTTTGGTAGTCGTTGTTCTGTTGGGGCCACGACTGAGTTTGCTCCATGTGGGCCACCTCATTGTCCGACTTCCGCTTGCAGTTGCCGGACTTGTTTTGTGATGGTTCGTTGTCAACTTTCGCCTTCTGGTCCTTCTGCCGGTACTCCTTCTTCTCGTCGAGGGCCTCGGCGACCTCTTCAGCCGAGTTGGCGTATTTGTTCGCCATGTCAAAGAGAGCCCGGACAGAGGATGGTGGCTTCCGAGTGAACTTCATGATGAATGGGGCGTCCTTTACTCCCTTGCGGAAGGCGGCGATGACGGCCTCGTCCTTGATCATTGGGATTTTGTTGTGCTTCTTCGAGAACCCCTTGATAAACTCGTGCAGAGACTCATTCTTTTTCTAGTTTAATTGGTATAGATCGTGCTCAGAAGACGGCCTCTCGTAGGTTCCCTGAAAGTTAGCGATGAACCGCTCCCTGAGTTCTCCCCAGGAACCGATCGACCACCTCGGGAGCCTTGTTAGCCATGTCCTCGCCTAGTCAGCTAGCGTGATTGGGAGGTAGTTAGCCATGGCTTTGTGGTCACCACCGACAGCTCGAATTGCCAGGGTGTATACGGTGAGCCAGGACTCGGGGTTGGTTTTGCCGTCGTATTTTTTGATCCCCGTAGGCTTGAAGCCCGATGGCCAATCGACATCCTAGAGCTCGTGGGTGAAAGCTGGAACACCTTTGTCGATGTTTTACACCGGCAATAGAACTATAGGGCTACTCGGCAAGGGGAAACTCGGTGGATTGCAGAGGAATGCAAAGAGATTTTATACTGGTTCAGGCCCTCAATGTGAGGCAATACCTTACGTCCAGTTGTGGTGTTATTCCTCCGATGGGTTGTGTTGATCAATGAACTCGTGCCCTCATGGGGCGCCCTGCCTCCCCTTATATACTGGGGGACAGGGGTACATGATAAGGATCCCAGCCGGATTGTAGACGAACTCAGAGGTCTTGGTTGGGCCAGCGATCGTACTGGTAACGTCGCCAATTGTTGTTATTGGTGTCGCCGAGTGATGTTTGGCGCGACTCTTCTTGTGGCCAACTTAAGCCAGTCGCCTGGCGTCGAGCTGATGTAGATGAGCCAGAGAACCTGACCGATTGGTCGGGAGAAGTGGGTCACCCGACTGCTGTTGCTGCTGATAGGCAACAGCTGTAATCATCGCCTTGATCTTGGCGATAGTCGGGGTGGCCTGGTGATCAGGCCCGAGCTGGAGCGTGTCCAGCAGAGTTGCGGCAGCCATGACGTTCTGTTGTGGCGTGACGAAGATGTCGTGGTCGTCGACTTTTGTCTGGAGGATTTGTTGCTGAGCGGTTCACCCAGACTTGCGTAGCCCATCATTGCGAGCCTCGCGGTCGGCTTCCTCCTATTGTCGTAGTCGGCATGCTTCCTCCTGCTGCTCCTCTTGTAGTCGGCGCACCTCCGGTGGTGATGTTGAAGCCATGAAAATCTCGCGGGGCAGGAGAAAACTCGCCACACTGGAGTCCGAACTAGTGTTCGAACTGTTTTCTGACTTGGAGTCGGAATCCGAGTAGTTCATCGGAGTAAGAACGACTCCGACCTCCCTAGATCCAATCTGAAACAGTGCTTGGCCATGTCCAAACTGAATCGTAGGAGATCGGGTCTACCGCGTAAGATGTAGATCAGTGGCTTCGCCGAATCTACGTGGGAGATTGACAATCTCTCCCCTTCCTAGCCCAACCCAGGCTGGCTCAAGGCCTAGCGCGAATCGGACACCGAAGGA
Source organism: Oryza meyeriana var. granulata (assembly GCA_003991445.1). Lineage (NCBI taxonomy): Eukaryota > Viridiplantae > Streptophyta > Magnoliopsida > Poales > Poaceae > Oryza > Oryza meyeriana. Next base: position 77,385 of record RYFJ01000957.1, read on the forward strand.
GAGAGTTGTCCCAAAGCTCGGCGAAGTTGAAGATTGCTGTGTTGGATTGATGATAGCTGGCACAACGTCTTGTGAGCCAACTGGCGCGGAATCGGCTAGTTCCTTGGTCGGTTGGATTGGATCTACGTCGGCTAAGGTAAGGTTGTCGATCTGGTCGGCGATGAAGTCGAGGCTTCCGAAGGTTATTGTGTCTCCAGGGGAGAATTTGTCGCCGTCGACTCCTGATGTAGGATCCATCAAGATTGTTGGTGTGGATCTCACTGAAGCCCCTACCTGGCACGACAACTGTTGATGTTTTACACCGGCAATATGATTATAGGGCTACTCAGCAAGGGAAAACTCGGTGGATTGCAAAGGAACACGGAGAGATTTTATACTGGTTTAGGCCCTCGATGCGTGGTAATACCCTACGTCCAGTTAGGATGTATTCCTTTAAGAATTATGGTGGTGGTTCTGATGAACTCTTGATGATCTGCCCTCATGGGGTGCCCTGCCTCCCCTTATATACTGGGGGACAGGGGTATAAGGTAGGAATCCCAGCAGGATACGGCCAAGGGATTTCCTTCTTAGAGATACATCTTACTCGACTAGGACTGTATATTCCTTTTTGTACAAGGCAAAGTCTGTCGGATGCTACTATATCTCTAATTACAAGTCTCGGCCCATCCTCTGTCCGAGTGGCCCATATGCTTGTGATGAGGCACCCGGGGCCCATGGCCTCCACAGCAACAAAATCCCAATGATCAAAGACGAGGCAGTCATCGCCGCCTTCCGCAAGGGAGTAAAGGATGCCCCATTCATCGCGAAGTTCACTCGGAAACCACCATCCTCCGTCCGGGCTCTTTTCGACTTGGCCAACAAATACGCTGACTCGGCTGAAGCAGTCACAGAGGCCCTCGACGAGAAGAAGGAATCCCGGCAAAAGGACTAGAAGGCGAAAGCCGACAACGAGCCATCCCAAAACAAGTCTGGCAACTGCAAACGGAAGTCGGACAACGAGGTGGCCAACATGGAGCGAACTCGGTCGTGGCCCCAACGCAACAACGACTACCAGAAAGTCATGAATGGGCCTTGCCCCTTCCACCCCAAAGGCAAACATGTGGCCAATGATTGCTTCACACTTAAGAAGTTTGCTTCTGAGTAGGCTTCATCATCTGGCGCCGACAAGGACAAGGACAAGCCAAATCAAGGTCCGGCTGACGATTTCCAAGATCCCCAAGCCGAGCTCAACCACATCTTTGGAGGGCCGTCTGCCTACGAGTCCAAGCGAAAGCAGAAGCTTACAGTGCGCGACGTTAACTCAATCTCCATAGCAGACACCCCACAATACTTGTGCTGGTCAGAGACGTCAATCGCGTTCACCCGCGTAGATCACCCAGATCGGGTTTCACACCCGGGGCGTTACCCACTCGTCCTGGACCCGATCGTGAAGAACATCAAGTTGAAGAAGGTTCTTATAGACGAAGGTAGCGCGCTCAACATCCTATTCGCCAAGACACTGGATGAGATGAAGATTCCTCATTCAGATCTGCGGCCGAGTACGGCGCCCTTAAATGGGATCATTCCCGGCCTCTCTTCAACACCACTCGGGCAGATTACCTTGCCAGTTACTTTCGGCACACGGGACAACTTCCGCACAAAAAACATCTGCTTTGAGGTCGCCGACTTCGAGACTGCGTACCATGCGATACTCGGACGACCGGCGCTCGCTAGATTCATGGCGGTATCACACTATACATATATGGTGCTTAAGATGCTAGGGCCAACAGGAGTCCTCTCCCTCTGCAGCGACATCAAGCAAGGGTTCACCTGCAACAAGGAGAGCTGCGAGTTGGCTCAATCACAAGAGGTGGCAGTCAGGCACAACAGCATCCGGCAAGCCATCACAGCTAAAATCGAGGAAGACCCAATTCTGGCCAAAAAAGCAGTGAAGTCGGGAATTTCAGCAAACTCTAACACTAAGAAGATCCCCCTGGACCCTTCCGACCCCTCCAAGACTGCTCTAGTCGGGACCGGACTCGACCCCAAATAGGAAGACGCTCTCGTCACCTTCCTCCAAGCCAACAAGGATATCTTCACGTGGAAACCGTCCGACATGCCGGGCGTACCAAGGGAGGTGATCGAGCACGCCCTCAACGTGAAGATAGACACCAAGCCAGTCAAGCAATGGCTGCGGCGCTTCGCTCAAGACCGTAAGGATGCTATTCGGGAGGAGATAACCAAGGTTCTCGCTGCCAGGTTCATCAAAGAGGTCTACCACCCGGATTGGCTGGCAAACCTAGTTCTGGTCCGGAAGAAAAATGGTAAATGGTGCATGTGCGTCGACTACACCGATCTTAACAAGGCATGCCCCAAAGACCCATTTGGTTTGCCAAGGATAGACCAGGTGATGGATTCAACTGCAGGGTGCGAACTTCTTAGCTTTCTCGACTGTTACTCGGGATAACACCAAATCAGCCTGAAGCAGGAGGACTATCTCAAGACATCTTTTATCACACCGTTTGGAGCATACTGTTACATCACTATGACGTTCGGTTTGAAAAACACTAGAGCAACGTATCAACGAGCGATTCAGCGGTGTCTACACACTCAGATCGGGCGGAACGTGGAAGCCTACATCGATGACGTGGTGATCAAGACCAAGTCCAAACAAGACCTCATCGCTGACCTGGAAGAAACCTTCCAAAATCTTCGAAGATTCAAGATGAAGTTGAATCCGAAAAAGTGTGCCTTCGGTGTGCCATCTGGCAAGTTACTCGGCTTCATCGTCTCACATCGCGGCATCGAGGCCAACCCGGATAAAGTCAACGCAATCATAAACATGGCTCCCCGACTAACCAGAAAGACGTCTAGAAGTTGACAGGCTGCATGGCGGCACACAGCCGGTTTTTTTCCCGACTGGGCGAATGGGGTATGCCCTTTTTCAAGTTACTGAAGAAAGCGGACAATTTCCAGTGGACTCCCGAAGCCCAGCAAGCCTTTGAAGACTTCAAGCAATTTCTCACAACACCGCCCGTGTTGGCGTCACCCATGCCACAAGAACCACTGATGCTATATCTGGCGGCAACTACTCAGGTAGTCAACACGGTGATGGTGGTCGAGCATTTCGAACAGGGTCACATCCAGAAAATTCAATGGCCAGTTTACTTTGTCAGAGATGTGCTTGCCGACTCGAAGGCGAGATACCCGCAGGTCCAAAAGCTGCTCTACGGCCTACTCATCACTGTCCGGAAGCTGGTGCACTATTTCCAAACACATCAAGTCACAGTGGTCACATCATTTCCACTCGAGGACGTCCTGCACAACCGCGAGGCCACGGGCTGAATCACTAAATGGGCGCTCGAGTTGATGGCGTTCGACATCACCTTTCAACCACGGACAACAATCAAATCTCAAGCTCTAGCCGACTTCGTGGTCAAGTGGACGGAGGTCCACATGCCTACATCAACAGCAAAGCTAGAGTACTGGACAATGTACTTTGACGGTTCTCTACAGATCAGCGGCGCCAGGGCAGGCGTCGTGCTGACGTCGCCCACCGGTGAAAAACTCAAGTACGTTCTTCAAATCCACTTTCTGGCTTCCCACAATGTCGCCGAGTACGAGGCACTTATCCACGGGCTCCGCATTACTATATCACTCGGCATACATCGACTAGTTGTGCGTGGGGATTCTCAACTCGTGGTAAACCAAGTCATGAAAGACTGGACATGTCTCGATGACACCATGGCGGCATTCTGTCAGGAGGTCCACAAGCTGGAAAATAAGTTCGACGGGTTAGAGATAACACATATACTACGGTAGTACAATGACGTTGCAGACGAATTGGCAAACATGGGATCCAAGAGAGAGGCGGTCCCGACAGGGATCTTTGTTGAGCAACTTACGGAGCTGTCAGTCAAGAAGAAACCAGTACCAGACCAGCCGGGAGGTGAACCTACCCTGGCTACAAATGAGGTGCTGCACATATGTCAAGATTGGTGGACTCCTGTTCTAAACTTCCTCCAGGACGATGAACTCCTAGAAGATCGCAGTGAAGCTGACCGACTCAAACGTTGAAGCAAGAATTTCTTAGTCGTTGGAGAAGACCTGTACCGAAGAAGTGCATCTGGTGTCCTCATGCGCTGCGTCAGCACCGAGGAAGGCAAGCAGATCCTGCAATCAATCCACTCGGGCGTATGTGGCAACCATGCCGCATCCAGGACGTTAGTCGGAAAGGCTTACCGACAGGGATTTTTCTGGCCTACAGCAATAATAGATGCCAAAGACATCGTTCGCACATGCGAGGGCTGCCAGTTCTACGCAAGACAAACCAATCTCCCAGCCCAGGAGCTTCAAACAATCCCAATCTCTTGGCCCTTTGCAGTATAGGGGCTTGACATGGTCGGGCCTTTCAAGAAAGCGCCAAGAGGGTTCACACACTTGCTCGTCGCAGTGGACAAATTCACCAAGTGGATTGAAGCCAAACCCGTTGCAACCATAACAGCGGCACGAGCAAAGGACTTCATCATGAGTATACTATACCGATTTGGGGTCCCCAACCGCATCATCACCGACAACGGTACTCAGTTCACGGGGGGTGTTTTTCAAGATTTCTGTGACGACTTTGGCATCAAGATCTGCTATGCATCTGTGGCACATCTGCGGAGCAATGGGCATGTTGAACGAGCCAATGGTATGGTCTTACAAGGCATCAAGACAAGGATATTTGACTAACTACAACCATACGCGGGCCGGTGGGTACAAGAGCTCCCATCTATTCTCTGGTCTATCAAAACCACAGTTAGTCGGGCAACAGGGCAATCCCCTTTCTTTCTGGTCTATGGTGCCGAGGCTGTGCTACCAACCGAGTTAGAGTTCGGCTCACCACGGGTTCGGGCTTACTCAGAAGACATTTCAAATAATACCCGATTGGTCAAATTAGATTAGTTGGAAGAAGCGAGGGACATCGTAACAATCCAGTCAACAAGGTATCTTCAAGGCCTGCATCGCTATCACAATTGCAATGTCCATGGCCGCGCCTTTTTGGTCGGAGATCTCGTCCTGAGGAAAATACAAACCACCAAAGACAGGCACAAACTATCCCCAATCTGGGAAGGGCTGTTCATTATAGCCGAGGTCATGCGGCCAGTCGCCTACCGACTGAAGACTAAAGACGGTGCCCTCATCAGCAACTCATGGAACATAGAATAGCTGCGTCATTTCTATACCTAAGTTTTATATTTTTCATGTGTACAGTTCCTTTCTGACTCAATACGCTGCTTGATTCAACCGAGTAGTGAGTCGGGGGCTGCATGTATCTTATGTGCTTTGTCAATAATATACGAGCCTATTTTTACTCAAGTTAGAAGCCTCACTACGACCTTGTTCTGTTTGCCCAAGTATAGCTTTTGCGGTGAACGATTTTATTAAGTTCCTATAGACTAACTCGGTGCGGACCATAGAATCAAGTAAGGCTAATGACAACTGAGTAATAAAGCTTGGCGGCACTACATGTATATTTACACATATCTTTACAAAAGACCACAATACACTGACTACATGATGTACTATTTTTTATAGATCCAGATCTCTGGTGATAACCTCTGCAGTCGGTCTCGCCTGGGCTATCAGCTCTAGCGCCTCCACGGGAGTCGTCTCCTCAGCAAACCCCTCCACTATAGCTTCGACATCTGCCCTTGGGTAGATGGACTTGGTCATAGCAAGGGTTCAGGCCATGTCGGTAATGATACGCTCATTCGAGTACCTTTTCAGGGCACTCTGATGCGTCTGGGTGCCCGATCTTCTGATAGGTTCGATTTGGCGACGTAAAGACGTTCACGTTTTGAGGCTTCCGATCAGCGATCGTCACCTCGCAACCGCTACACCCACACGTCTAGTTGTTATCAACCACGCTCTCATGTAGTCGACCTCACCACGAAGGTTTTATCCCTGCAAGCGATCGAAGAAACTCACAAGAACAAGGAAGAACATAATCTGAATTGCAGATGAATGTTTAGCACACGAAGTTGGGGTTCTACAAACCGATCTAGAAGGCGAAACTGCAATGGCAGAATAATCTAAGCAAAACCCACCCCTAAACAACGACGGCTACTGTATATATATAAGTTGGAACATCCTAGGATTATCCCTAGGGTGCACACCCCTTGGGCTTAGCCCACGACACAATTACAAGGCCCAAGGCCCAAAACAGACTCGGACTGGAAGAGGTACATGTCTTGTTTCGATGATTTTGGACAGCTCAGGAGGAATTTTGATGTGGGACCAAAACCATCTGAAAGTAGACTCCATAAACTTTCCAACAAGAACTCATGGGCCCCAAAAGTCCTTCTGGATCAGCGGCTAGGTCCGTTTGAACTTGATGCTGTCAGGAGGCCCGAATCCAAATCCAAAACATGTAGAACTTCATCACTTGCCTTCTATGGACCAAAAGTAACGTGGTGATGTAGGAGTAGACTTGGGTAAGGTCTTGGTTTGGTCCCCAATCAATTTCTTTGATCATCCATGTGTTTCTTATGCTCGGTCTCTTTCGCTTCACCCAAGCAAGTATCTCTGCAAACAAGAACACACAAAACTCATGGTGGAGTAACGGCTGTTCAAATATATAATGCATAAATCTTACGTAGAAAGCATGCACCTTTGGTTGATGAATACATAAGGTAGCTAGGGTCATATCCGAGCTAGTGAGGTCCTCATCATCCTCCCCTTCTTGATTGGAAACCGTCCGCGGTTTCACCATGTCATTAAGCCTGATGAACATATATTTATCTTTCACAACATAAGGTGAGGTAGTGTCGTGCAGCTCACAACACACCCTTTCGTGCAAACTAACCTAAAACTCAATTAAACAACTAGAGGAACTAGATAGAGAATTATTTATACTCATGCGGTTCTCTAGACAAGACATGTCATTATGAAAAGGAGGTATATTAAAATTCGAACAAATGTATACTCTATGCACATTATATTCTTCTTTATTATCATAATTACCAATCACATGAAAAATCACATGAGAAGGACATGGCAAATGAGATCTAGCAAATAATTTCTTCTCTAAACAATTGAGTGGACAAAGATCATCAAATTGAATATAGCCCCAAGTATTTAAAGAAGATAGAAATCTAAGCTCTTTATTCTCACTAGCAATGTGAACAACATGTCTAAAATTAGCACATGGTGGTTCAACAACATTACTAACATGTCATTCACTAGTTGTGGCATGGATATATGTGAAGCATTGCACAACTCTTCTTTATCACAAGAAATAGGAACCAAATCATCGTGTGACAAAGGTAATTTAACACACGATTCCACTGGTGATTGCTCTAAACTAACATGATTAGTGGATATATATAGCACATTAGAATTGTCCATACCTTTAGTGAATGTAGCACCATTTCTGTTACCTTTGTTCTCATTTTCAAAAATTGTAGGTGCACTCTTAATTAAAACATCTTGAAACATGCATGGAACAACAGGTGGATCTTCTTTCTCTATGTCTCTCTTCTTTTCCTCATTACCTTGGCTCTTCTCAGATACCTGCAAAATATCAGTGCCCAATGCAATATGTTCGTTTTGCAATAACTCAGGTTTAGGTGAAGGCATCAAAACATTAGTATTATTACATTTATTTCTCAAAACCTCATGGTTTTTAATCTTTTCCCTCTCAAGATCATCTTTCAAAATTTCAGCAGGGGACATAGGTAGCAACTTAAATTTCTTGTCATTATATGTGAAAGTGTACGTGTTGGTTCTACCATGGTGCACAACATCTCTATCATATTCCCAAGGTCTACCCAAAAGTAGAGAACATGCTTGCATTGGAACAACATCGAATATGGCACTATCATGATAATTGCCTACTGAAAACTCCACTTTCACAATTTTACTTACCTTCAACTTACTGCAAGAATTGAACCACGGGATGTAATAAGGCCGAGGAGGCGGTTGCGTCGGCAATCCAAGCTTCTCAACCATATTTGAACTTGCCAAGTTGCTACAGCTCTCGCTATCAATGATAACACGGCATGCTCGATTCATAACCAAAAACCTTGATTGGAATAAATTGTGGCATTGATTTTGCTCCACTTTCTCCATTTGAGAACTTAGCACTCGTTGTACCAAAGTACTTTCATTATCCTGCAAAAGGTTAGTCACAGAAGAAGGGACAACAAGGGGTTGCTTCTCTAAATGACACACTTTATTTTTGTAAGCAAAATTTTGAGATGGAGAAACAAATTTCTCTCGCATAAGCATTTTCATATTGTTCCAAGTTTGAGGCAATCTATCATGTGAAGACGTTATTAAATTTTGCCACCATATTAAAGCATGAGAAATCAAGACACTAGCAGCATTCTTAATCTTTCGTTTATCACACATATGACAATGAGAAAAACTTTTATCAATCGCAACTTCCCAACTCATGTATGCTTCAGCACCAAATCCATTATACGAAAGGGGAGATGACACAGTCTTACCTTCACTTGTCGAAGATGATGTGGCAGCTATGGTAGGGCTCTCATCCAAATTCTTCGTCTCCTTTTCGTCCTTGGTGTGAACTGTCATAGTTAGTGGAAGACAAGAAGAAACAGTAGCTGGCTGCTGATGTCGTCTCAATTGTGCATATTTACTAAGGAAACCTTTCGTGCTCTCAGCTATCGCCTGAAGGTCTTGTTGTATAGAGTCCATGCTATGTCATCACAATCCTGCCACTGTTAGTAGAGAATAGAAAACAACACAAAAGCTTTATCCCTATCAACTACTAGGTAGTGGACAATGGAATCACACACTCTCAAGCAACCAAAAGCGTCTTACCAAACTCTTATGATATTCTTACCGATTGAAACAGGTGGTATGACCGGAGAGGTGGGACGTTGACAGCGGTGAGTGTTGCGATTACTCAGATCAAATCTATACTGATAAGAAGTTTGTGGATCTCGGGAGGCTCAAAAGTATGGTAGCAAGGATTAGCAAAAATTAATAACAGAATAGCAAAGCTGAATAAGTGTTTCAAATACTTGTAGCAGTCGCTGGCTGAGACACATTCCTAGAACCAGCCTAACAAGTGAGAGTAAGAAACAAAGGACTTAGGACAACTCTCTCTCACCAAGTCTCTCAAATATCTCGAAAGATCAGCTCAGCAAGACTGCTCACTAAAAACAGCTCTCTATCCTTTTCTTTTTCTTTTTTTCTCTTTTTTCTCTTCTCTTTTTTTCTTTTTTTCTCTTCTAGGAGTACAGCTAGTACACAAGAAGCAACCACAAAAATTGGTAGCTCGATATAATGCACGGAGTGACCCTGGAAAAACACGTAGAGGCGCTCTGAAAAGCGTGCAGGAACTCCAGGGCTTGAAAACTCAGTCTTGCAGGCCAAATTTCATAATTTTAGGTCAGCTGAACCCAACAAAGTGGGGGAGGAGCGGATGGAAAATTTTCTGTAAATGTCCGCAGATATAAAGTTTGCCCAATTCCGAGTCCGTATGCAAAAGTTATGGCTGTTTTAAGATAGGTAGCGCGAACTAGGGTTTCGCGGCTCAACCCTGTTGCTCCAGCTAGAGTATAAGTGCCAATAGGTCAAGCGGGCTGACAAGGAGGCTAGCGGTGCAGGGCGATTGACACAAGGCGGCTTGCAACCTATCTAAAAAGGCTTGCGAAAGCGGGTTAAAAGCTCAAGGCGGCTTGCAATCCGAAACCGAGTAGAACTCGATCTCTCAAGGCAGGCTCTCGCGCAACGCAACAACTAGAACTAGAACCACGAACACGACTCTAAACCAGTGACCACTAACTTGACCTAGGACACAGACTCAACAAAGCGAAACTGAAATAAATTTTGCAAAGGCACAAAGGGGTTTGGACAGAGCATAAACCTAACACTACGAAGAACACGGTGGTAATAAATTTTTGGGTTTTCTGGACTCTAGGTAAAAGAAACAAAGATGGATAGATGGGAACAGATAATACCTATCGGGCAATCTGATGCTCTGATACCACTTGATGCGCCTAGGTGCCCGATCTTCCGATAGGTTCGATTTGGCGACGTAAAGACGTTCATGTTTTGAGGCTTCCGATCAGCGATCGTCACCTCGCAACCGTTACACCCACACGTCTAGTTGTTATCAACCATGCTCTCATGTAGTCGACCTCACCACGAAGGTTTTATCCCTGCAAGCAATCGAAGAAACTCACAAGAACAAGGAAGAACGCAATCTGAATTGCAGATGAATGTTTAGCACACGAAGTTGGGGTTCTACAAACCGATCTAGACAGCGAAACTGCAATGGCAGAATAATCTAAGCAAAACCCACCCCTAAACAACAACGGCTACTGTATATATATAAGTTGGGACGTCCTAGGGTTATCCCTAGGGTGCACACCCCTTGGGCTTAGCCCACGACACGATTACAAGGCCCAAGGCCCAAAACAGACTCAGACTGGAAGAGGTACATGTCTTGTTTTGATGATTTTGGACAGCTCAAGAGGAATTTTGATGTGGGACCAAAACCATCTGAAAGTAGACTCTATAAGCTTTCCAACAAGTACTCATGGGCCCCAAAAGTCCTTTTGGATCAGCGGCTAGGTCCGTTTGAAGTTGATGCTGTCAGGAGGCCCGAATCCGAATCCAAAACATGTAGAACTTCATCACTTGCCTTCTATGGACCAAAAGTAACGTGGTGATGTAGGAGTAGACTTGGGTAAGGTCTTGGTTTGGTCCCCAATCAATTTCTTTGATCATCCATGTGTTCCTTGCACTCGGTCTCTTTCGCTTCACCCAAGCTAGTATCTTTGCAAACAAGAACACACAGAACTCATGGTGCAGTAGCGGCTGTTCAAATATATAACGTGTAAATCTTACGTAGAAAGTATGCACCTTTGGTTGATGAATACATAAGGTAGCTAGGGTCATATCTGAGCTAGTGAGGTCCTCATCACACTCGGTGCATCCTCAAGGCACGCTTCCACATGGGTGATCCTGCTGCAGCTGGTTCCCACGGGGCAAGGATCCACGAGGTCAAGGAGCCCTCTCACGGACTCAAGGAGGGCCTCCCGTGACTCCTTGACGACCTTTATCTCCTTTGCGTCAGCCTGAAATTGGGCCTGGGAATTGGCTCTAGCAGCTACCCGAGTTCACCGACAAGTAAACTTGTTAAGTAAAGCTGCAGATGGAGTAATCAATGAATTGGTTAAGATCAGTGTCAAAAGGGAGACTTACTAGCGCAATCGGCCTCCCATCTGGCTATGGTCCTCTCCAGTTCAACTTTGTCCTTCTCGAGCTCGACATTGGCTTCCTTCAACTCGGCCTTCTCTTGCTCGAGCTCGGCTCTAGCCTTCGTCAGGTCGGCCTTGTCCTTTTCAAGCTCGGCCTCCTCCAGCTGCACTTCCTTTTCTGTTCGGGCCTTCAACTCGGCTTCAAGGGCTGCACGATAGATTAGTCAGGGACTCGACATTGCAGTCAAGCCACAACTGGGCAGGCAGGAACAACACGGCTGGAGGAATTTGACAAGGATCTGGTCAGAAAGATGCATCCTGGAGGCTCACCTCTTATCTTTTTGGCTTGGTCCAAATTTTCAGCCCTGAGCTGAGTAACGCTGCCCCTCAGCCAAGACTCCCTCTCCTGGCAGTGACCTTCTACTTCGGCCTTTAGGGCCTGGAGCTGGTCTAGCTCTTGGAGCTAGGGGGCGACCCAGATCAAGACCTCGCTCATTTTCTCCAAGCGATCAACAAGTTCCTACTCAGGGAAAAACAGAGCAAAACAAAGTCAGTCGTCAGATCACTCATAGCAAGATAACCAAGGCCACAATTCGATGAAAGTCATACCTGGATCCCCTAGGACGCGGCGAGTGTTGCACGCAGCAACCTTTCACGCACCCTCTCCGTTGCAGCCTCGTCATGCCTATAGCTCCTCGCAGTTCCATCGGGCTCCATCCAGTGGAATGTCCACAGGAATTTGCGAGGGGGAGCTTCGATCCTAGGGAGGTCCGGCTTATCAGAAGGAGTAGACAACGACGACGACGATGACAATGACCACTATGGCGACGGGCTCCTGGCCCCTAGCTCGGCGGCCTTCGGGGCTTTGAGGGCTGGCTCTGGAGATCCAGGCACGGCCTCAACAACGGGCGCTGGCTCGAGAGCTGCCGCGGCGGCTTCGACGATAGGCGCTAGCTCAGGGGCTAGAGCAGGGGCTCCGGCAACCGTCCCTTCGTCGATCGGTGTCGGCGACCTTGCAGTCGGGGCTGTCTCAGTTTCTGCAACTGGGACCACCGCCGGCTCAGTAGATGCGCTCGCTGGCACCGACTCGGCCGGGGCAGGATCGACAGCGGGAGCGGCCGGCGTGGTCTCCTTGAGATCAATGTCGACCCGCCTCCTGCACAACAAATCCAATACCAAGACATCACAATCATAAGAGTGATTCTCAGAAGACCCGGAACAACCTACCTCTTGGAAAACTTGAGTTTCTATCCGGGAGATCCAGAGGCCGGTATTGAAGGGCTGCTGGCTGTCAGGCCAGAAGGCGCGGCAGTCGGCAGTGGCACTTCTATCCTAGTTGGCCCCGTTCGCGGTGTGGTCGGCTAGGGCGCTTGGGTGCTCGGCGGCGCTGGGGTCGACCTTGTACTCGGCCACGTTTGGGTTGGGCTCGATGTTGCTGAGCTCGACCGCGCTGGACTTGATGGCTTGGGTGTTGCACCGATGGGGTCTCTTATCCTTAAGCCCCCGGCTGTGGCACTCGGCTTCATGATCTTCCCCTTGCCCCGGTCTATGATGGTTTTCTTCCCCGCTCTCTCGGAGTCGAGTTGGGCGGCAGAAGGACTTCTTGGCCTCTTCTTTGATTTGGTGGCCGACAATGGGCGGGAGTCGTCATCAAACTCCTTTCACCACTGCAAATAATTCAACAGTATACATCACATAATGCTAGTCCATTACAAATACATGTCTACAAGCAGTCATTACAGAAGAGAAGTGGATGTTACCTTGGGACAGGGCCGCTTATGGTTGTAAGATGCGATGCAGTGCTCCACGTCCTCGGTCTCGATCACCCCATTGGAGAAATAGGTGAACAAGATCTCGATCACTTCTTGCTGGCTGATCACCTCTTTGCTTTCTCGGTTGGGGTCATCCTTCCCTTGATAGTCCCAGTAGAACTCGCTCCTCAACTTCAACGGCTGAATGCGCCGGGTCAGGAAACGCTTGGCCACCCAAGGGCCAGTCAAGCCGACTTCCTTGAACTTTGCCAAACTGGCTAGCAACTGGTGCACCTGGCCCATCTCTTCGAAGGTCGGGTCCGATGACCAATCTGGCGAGATCGTCAGGGGCTTCGCGTTGAATGCAGGCAAGAAGGGCACCAGATCGGAGCAAAAAAACCACTCCTTGTGCCAACCTTTTAAGGAAGACTTCAAAGGGAGACTGATATATATCTCTTTCATCTCACTCCTCAATTGAAGACCAGTCCCCCCCAATCACTTGGACCCTATTCTTAGAGGATTGGGGCTTAATATGGCACAAGTGCCTGAAAAAATTAAAATGGGGCTCTACACCCAGATAGCACTCGCAAAGAGTCACAAAGATAGAGATTTGCAGGATTGAGTTGGGATTCAGATTCACCTACTCCAATTCATAGAAAATTGAGAAGACGGTAGAAGAACTCGGAAGAGGGGAGAAACAGACCCCAGTCAAAGAAAGAGGCAAAAACAACAGCTTCGCCGGGTTGGGGATTTGGTACTGACTCACCCTCGGCCGGCCGCCAGCGGATAATGTCGCGGCCCTGCAGCCGCAGCAACCTCTCCAACCTCTCCAGCTTTGCCCGGCTACAGTCTGAGGTCGGCCACCCATCGTCTGACGCCCCAGCAACATCTGGAACCTTCGGCATGGCTGGGGAAACAAGAGATTTGGGGGAAATAAAATCGAGGGTTTGGAATCGACAAGCGAGGCGGAATCACTCGAGCTTCGGTGGGGGCGGGGGGAGCAAGTAGCAGCGAACCCTAGCAGAGCGGGAAGTGAAATTTCGGTGCGGAGCTGGGAAGACGAAACGATTGGTTGCGTGGGGAAGATGAGGAATCTTTCCTCTCTCCCTCAGCCTTTATAGAGCCTATGCTGACTAAATGGGCTTGGGCCTACAAAGTCGGTACTGGGCCTTTAAGATATGAGTTCCTACAGTAGCACGCTCAATATGGGCCACACGCAGGCAGGGTTAAAATCGCAGCGCTTATACTACCAACAGGAACCAATGAGGTAAACAGATATGCTTCATGAAGGCCTAATTGCTAAACATATATGTTTGGGTATCTGTCTTATCCACCAGGTATCGAGGATATATCCTTATAAGGATCACAAGCTGGTCTTCATTAAAATTGGGGATGCAGGTATCTTTCTCAAGTACACCTGACCATGCAATGGATTTATTTTCATAAAGTGGTACTCGGCCTACATGCTTGGCCAACAGTTGCCATGAGCAACATTATTCCAGCCAACATGATACTGAAGAGTTTAACTTTCGAGTAGTGCACTACTCGGGAGAGACTATAAATATCTTTTCCAGCTGACATGATGCTGAGGAGTCTAACTTCCGAGTGGGACGCCACTCGGGAAAGACTATAAACCCCCTTTTTTCGGCTGACATGAAGTTGAAGAGTCCCATATACGAGTGGCATGCTACTCGGCAAGACTATAAATCATATTCCAGTTGATATGATACCGAAGAGTCTCATATACCAATAGTAATCTACTCGGGAAAGACTACAAGGTTAAAGATCTTTGACTTTATGTTTAATTGTCTTCACAATTAAGCACAAAGTCGGGGGCTACACCTAATAGGTGCGCCTATTCGGCGCACACTATTCATACATCAACATGAAGCCCTTCATAGCCTCGCTGCCAGCTGACATGAAGCAGGACTCGGGAAGAAAAAGCACTCGGACAAAGAGTACTCGGGAGCAATGCACTCGGGCAATCTTCACCGTGGAGGACGAGCACTCGGCATCAGCTGTGACTCAACTATGAAGGTCTCAGGGGCTATTGTGGAGGCCATGGGCCCCGGGTACCTCATCACAAGCATATGGGCCACTCGGATAGAGGATGGGCCGAGTCTTGTAGTTAGAGATATATTAGCACCCGGTAGATTTTGCCTTATACAGAAAGGAATATATAATCTTAGCTGGGTAAGATATATCTCTAAGATGGAAATCCCTTGGCTGTATCCGGCTGGGATTCTTATCTTGTACCCCTGTCCCCCAGTATATAAGGGGAGGCAGGGCGCCCCCTGAGGGCAGAAGATCATTGATTGACACAAATCCTCAAAGGAATACCACCACAACTGGACGTAGGGTATTACCTCACACCAAGGGCCTGAACCAGCATAAAATCTCCTTGTGTTCCTTTGCAATCCACCGAGTTTCCATCCGCCGAGTAGCCCCATATTCATATTGCCGGTGTAAAACATTGACAGTTGGTCGTCGGATCCAACCTTTGAAGAGATGGGCCAGGTGCATCGGTTGCTGGCGAGGTTGGACAAATTCAAGAAAGCCGGCCTGACCGGCCCCTGGGTCACCAAGCGGTTCCTGACTCAGCGCATCCAGCCACTCAAGCTAAGGAGCGAATTTTGCTGGGATTACCAAGGGAAGAATGATCCTGACCGAGAATGCCGAGAGGTGATTGACCAGCAAAAAGTGACCAAAATATTGTTCACTTATTTCTCCAATGGGGTGGTTGAAACCGAGGAACGCAGGACGTGCTCCATTGCAGCTTATAGCCGAAACCGGCCTCGTCCCGAGGTAACCCTTGTTGCTCTTCTGTGATGAATGTTATAGAAAATTGTTTTATTCCATAGTTGCTTAGAGTCGTGCAATGTACATTGTTGAATTGTTTGCAGTGGTGCAAGGATTTTGACGATGACTCCCATCCGTTGTCGGCCACGAAGTCAAAGAAACGGCCGAGAAGTCTTCTATCGCCCAGCCCGACTCCAAAGAGCAGGGAAAGAAACCATTGTAGATCGGGCAAGGAGAAGGTTGTGAGGCCGAGTGCCACAGTCGGGAGTTTAAGGATAAGGGACCCCGCCGGCTTAGCACCCAGGCCATCGAGTCCCAAACCAGGACCGGCGAGGTCGAGCTCAACAACATCGAGACCAACCCAAGTGCAGCCGAGTACAAGGTCGACCCCAGCGCCGCCGAGTACCCGAGCGTCCTAGCCGACCACACCACGAATGGGCCGATCAGGACAGAAATGCCATCGCTGACTGCTGCGCCCTCAGGCCCGACAGCCAGCAGCCCTCCAATGCCACCCTCTGGATCTCCCGGACAGAAGCTCAAGTTCTCCAAGAGGGTAGGCCAATTCTGGGTCTTTTGAAAATCATGTTCAGCGTTGTAGCGCCTTGATGTTTGACTCGTTATGCAGGAAGCGGGCCAACATTGATCTTAAGGAGACCCCGCCGACTACCCCTGCTGTCGAGCCTACCCCAGCCGACCCAGCACCAGCGAGCATTCCTGTTGAGCCGACGGCGGTCCCAGTTGCAGAAAATGAGGCTGTCCTGACTGCAGGGCCACCGATGCCAGCCAACCAAGGGGCAGTTGCCAAAGCTGCCTCTTCAGCCCCTGAGCCAGCGCTCATCGTCAAAGCCGTCGCTGCAGCTCCTAAGCCAGCGCCTGATGTCGAAGCCGCCGCTGCAGCTCCTGAGCTAGCCCCCAAGGCCTCGGAGGCCGCTGAGTTGGGAGCCAGGAGTCCGTTGCCATCCTGGTCGTCATCATCATCATCGTCGTCGGGGCTGTCCCTTCCTTTGGACAGACCCGACCTCCCCAAGATCGAGGCCCCCCGTGCAAATTCGCAAGGACGTTCCGCTGGAAACGGACTCGACGGAACTTAAGAAGCCCTAACAAGGTTTGATGAGGTGGCACGGAAAAGGGAGCGTGAGGACTTGCTTCGTGCAATCGGCCGCGTCCCTGGGGATTCAAGTATGACACTTCCGTTGTATTGGAATCTCAGTAGTGTTCTCTGCGCTGACTCTGCTTTGGACTTGTTACCTACTCCCGCAGAAGAATTGTGCTCGCTCCGGAGAAGAATGCAATGAGGTGCTTGACCGAATCGCCCCCCAACTCCAAGAATTGGACCAACTCCGGGCCTTGAAAGTCGAAGTGGAGGGGCGCAGCCAGGAGAGGGAATCTTGGCTGAGGGAGGCTGTAACCAAGCTCTAGGAGCGAGAATTGGGACCAAGCCAAGAAGATAAGAGGTGAGCCTCCAGAACACTTCTTCCTGACTAAATCCTTAATATATTTCTCCAGCTGTGTTATTTCCCGATTGCCCAGTTGTGTCTTGACTGCAACGTCGAGTTCTTGACTAATCTATCGTGCAGCCCTCGAATCCGAGCTGAAGACCCGAACGGAGGGAGAATAAAGCTGAAGGAGGCTGAGAGAACCAGGGCCGAACTTGAAAAAGATAAGGCTGACCTGACAGGGGCCAAACCGAGCTTGAGCAAGAGTAGGCCGAGTTGAAGGAGGCCAACGCCAAGCTCGAGAAGGAAAAAACCGAACTGGAGAGGACCGTAGCCAGATGGGAGGCTGATTATGACAGTAAGTCTCTCTTCTCCAACAATGATCTTAACCAATCCGTTAATTACTCCATCTGCAGCTTTACCTAACAAGTTTACTCGTCGGTGAACTTGGGTAGCTGCTAGAGCCAATTCCCAAGCCCAATTTCGGGCTTACGCAGAGGAGATAAGGGTCGTCAAGGAGTCACGGGAGGCCCTTCTGGGATCCGTGAGAGTGCTCCTTGACATCATGGATCCTCGCCCCGTGGGAACCAGCTGCAGCTCGATCGCCCAAGTTTTCTGGAAGGCGCGCCTTTACTTTGAGATGCACCGAGTGCCCTGAAGAGGTACTTCTGATGCCCTGGATGAGCACAGTCAATCTGGCAATTGACCCAAAAAAACAAAAAAGAATACAAATGGGCAAATCTAAAAGAAAGAAAGGAAGTATCATCTGTTCTACCCATGGTCAGATGTTGAAGCCATCGGGAGGGGACCCACGGCGCCTTTGCTGAGGGAGACAACTCCTGAGGAGGAGGGGCGCTGGAGCTGATTCCAGCCATGGCAAGGCGAAGAATGCAGAGATTATCACCGTGAGACCTGGATCTGTAAAACAGTGCATCATGCAGTCAGTTGTATGAATCTTCTTTATCTAGTGGATTTTTGTGAGGCATGTGTAATATATGTGCAATGCTGCCAAGCTTTAGACTATTACTCAGTTGTCATTAGCTTTACTCGACCATATAGCCTACAGCAAGTTGATCTATAGGAACTTAATAAAAACGTTCACCGCAGAAAGCTGTACTCGGGCAGACATAGGAGAGTCATAGTAAAACTTCATAACTTAAGTAAAATAGGCTCGTATATTATTGACAAAGCACATATAATACATGCAGCCCCCGACTCACTACTTGGTTGAAACAAGCGGCGTAGTGAGTCAGAAAGACTATACACATGAAATTTTAAAACTCAGGTATAGAAAGGACGTAGCTGTTCTATATTCCATGAGTTGCTGATGAGGGCACCGTCTTCGGTCTTCCAGTCCGGTAGGCGCCTGGCCGCGTGACCTAAGCTATAATGAACGGCCCTTCCCAAATTGGGGATAGTTTGTGCCTGTCCTTGGTGGTTTGTATTTTTCTAAGGACAAGATCTCCGACCAAAAAGGCGTGGCCACGGACATTGCGATTGTGGCAGCCACGCAGGCCTTGAAGATACCTTGCCGACTGGATTGTTGCGATATCCCTTGCTTCTTCCAACTGATCTAGTTCGACCAATCAGGTATTGTTGGAGATGTTTTCTGAGTAAGCCCGAACTCGCGGGGAGCCAAACTCTAACTCGGTTGGTAGCACAGCCTTGGCACCGTAGACCAGAAAGAAAGGGGATTGCCCTGTTGCCCGACTGACCGTGGTTCTGAGAGACCAAAGAACAGATTCTGCTCCATGTAAGACGACTCAAGTCACCCAAAACGCGTTGCCTGGGAAAGCCATGAGCCAACTCCCGACGCTAAGGGGGCTATGACTAGCGGGCAAGTGCTTAAACGTAAGGGCGTCAACTCTCGAGGAAATAATATTCAAAAAGAGGAAGAACACGTTATTTACATACATTGTAAAAACATTTATTCCGGGTGATATTCCATCACAGATGCTTTACTCTCCGATATTTATATCTGCAGGCCCAGCTCCGGATATGGTGACAGGAACTCAATCCTGCGAGGCCTATCTCCTACGCTCGGGGGCTGACAGTCTGCCAAAATACACTCGGGATGCCCCATGAGGGCTACTTTACCGAGTACTTGCGCCAGTTCGGGGACGTCATCTTCCTCGGCTTACGCTCCATGGCGAAGCTAATAACGGCCTCCGGCCGCCAGTCGGGCTGCTGTGACTACTGGCCTAAGTTAGGGGTACGCCCCCATGAGGGTCGCCAGCCGAATCTAGCTAATGCTAGGTTCGGACCTTATCCGGGCTTTACCGGAAGTCAGTGAAACCTATGTCGTCAAAGCAACATCCGGAGTTCCCTGCACCGCGTACACCTGGGAGAGAGCGAGCAGATTCTGGCAATATACCTACTCATGCGTCTGTGGCAAAACCAGGATGCTATCCGGAGCATAAGTCAGAAAGACTTGCCAGACGAGGGATTCCTCTGGCTGGGATTGCGGTTACCAACGCCGCCATTCTCATCCTGACATGCGAATGGCTGCTACTTCTATAGAGCTATGCCTGGAGGTGGTTCAGCGGCCTTACTTGGTAATAGCCCACAAGACATGAGTTCCTACCAAGTAGATGCCTCCATGTGGGCCGCCCGCAGGCTGAGTTGAGTATTATAGCACTGCGGTGGCTTTACCCACAGGAACCGATGAGGTAAACAGGAATATGCTTCAATGAGAGCTTATTGCAAACATATTATGTTTGGGTATCTGTCTTATCCACCAGGGTCTCGTGAACATCCTTACAAGGTCAACAAGCTGGGTCTTCATTAAAATGGAGATGCAGTATCTCTCTCGAGTTACACCTACCACGTAATGATATTATTTTTCATACCAGTGGTACTCGGGCCACAGCGTGGCCACAGATGCCATGAAGCCGGCATTATTCCCGCTGACATTGAGCGGTGAGTCTAACTTTCGAGTAGTACACTACTCGGGAGAGACTATAAAATTCTCGATTTCCCGCTGACTGACGCGGATGAGTCTAACCTTTGAGTAGTGCACTACTCCGGGGGAAAGACTATAAACATTTCTTCAGCTTGACGAAGCTGAAGAAGTCTAACTTCCGAATGGGACGCCACTCGGGAAAGAACTATAAACACCTTTTCCCAGCTGGCATGGAAGCTGACGAGTTCTAATTTTCGAGTAGTAGATTACTTGGAAAAAGACTATAAATAATTCATCCCGGCTGACATGATGCCGTAGTCTTTGATTTTCGAGTAGTATACACTCCGGAAAGACTATAAAACACCACCTTTCCAGCTGACATGACCTGAAAGAGTCCATATGCGAGTAGCATTCCTACTCGGGAAGACTGATAACATACTCGACTGACATGAAGTCGAGGAAGTCCTACATACGAAGTATTCCCTGCTCGGCGCCAAACTATAAAATCATATTCCGGTTGACATGAACCGAAGGTCTCATATACCAGTAGTATACTTACTAGGGAAAGATACAAGGTCTAAAGATCTTGACTTCATGGTCTAATTGTTTTCACAATTAACACAAAGTCGGGGGCTACACCTTAATAGTACGCCTATTCGGCGCACCACTATTCCACATCTACATGGAGCCCTTCATAGCCTTGCTGCCAGCTGACATGAAGCAGGACTCGCGGAAAGCGAACTAGGCCAAAGAGCACTCGGAGCAATGCACCTCGGGAAGACGTTTCACCGTGGAGGATGAGCACTTGGACTCAGCTCTGACTCAACTATGAAGGTCTCGGGGGCTACTGTGGGTGCCAGGGGCCCGGGTACCTCATGACAAGCATATGGCCACCGATAGGGAGTGGGCCTAGCCTTGTTAAATTAGAATATAGCTAGATTCGGCAGGACTTCGCCTTGTATAGAAGGGAAATACAGTCCAGTCGGTCGTGCGTTATATCTCTAAGGGAGATCACCTAGTCGTAATCCGATGGGGACTCTTACCTATGTGACCCCTTATCCCCAGTATATAAGGGAGACAGGGCGCCATGAGGGGAGAGGCACTCATAAAGCTCTACGGCCAACGTTCATTCAGAATCTGCCACTGTATATCCTCCAAAGGAATAACACCACAACTGGATGTAGGGTATACCTCACATCGAGGCCTGAACCAGTATAAAAATCTTGTGTTCCTTTGCAATCCACCGAGTTTCCATCCGCGAGTAGCCCCATATATTTATACCGGTTGTAAAACATCGACAATCGTGCTCTGAAGACGGCCATCTCGTAGGTCCCCTGAAAGTTAGCGAGTGAACCGATCCCTGAGTTCTCCCCAAGAACACCGAGCGACCGCCTTGGGAGGCCGTCAAGCCATTGTCCTCGCCGAGTCGGCTAGCGTGACTGGGAGGTAGTTAGCCATGGTTGTTGTCGCCCCCAGCACTCTAACTGCAAGGGTATACGGTGAGCCAGGACTCGGAGATTTGTCATGCCGTCATACTTTTCAATCCCAGCTGGGCTTAAAGCAAGTCGGCCAAGGAATCCTGTAGCTTCCGATGTTGAAAGCTAGGATGCCTTCGTTTCGGTGGGGGCTCGGGCTATCGACCACGGTGTAAAACACTCATGATGGAGGCTAAAGCGCTTTCATTTTTCATCTTCCAGTCGGCGGCGCTCATCTTCTTGTCGTTCGCGGTGCCGGAGAGCTGATAGTATGGCCGAAGGTCATGTTGTAGGCACTCTCGGAGGTCTTGATTACGGCGGCGATTCATGACTGGTGACGGCGTGGCTTGTTGTTATTATATTGCCGAGTTGTAGTTTGCCTAGGACTTCCTCGCGTGGCCGACCTTGAGGCGGCGCCAGACGCTGGGCTGACTTACCGAGCCCCTGCCAGGAGATCCCAAACCGGTTAGTCTGGACTAGGGTGTCGCCGACTGCTGTGTGCTATTGGCAAGCGCAGCCGCTGATCATTCGCCTTGATGGCGATAGTGGGGGTGGCCTGGTGATCAGGGGCCTAGCTGGAGCGTGTCCAGTAGAGTTGCGCGGCCACAACATTCTGTTGCGGCGTGATGAAGACGTTGTGATCGCCGACTTTGGTTTGGAGGATTCTGCTGCTGGGCTGTCGCCCAGCTCTGCGCAGCCTCGTGGCGCAGCCTCATGATCAGCCCTCCCTCTTGTTGTTTCAGTCGGCCGCCTCCTCCTATTGCTCTGTAGTCAGCGCTACCTCGGGGGTGGTGTTTGAAGCCATGAAGATCTCGCGGGGGAGGAGAAAACTCGCTAGACTGGGAGCCCGAAACTGGCGTTCGAACCGTTATCCGACATGGAGTCGGAACCCGAGTAGATTTATCGGAGTGAGAACGACCCCAAACTCTCTAGATCCAATCTGAAACGGCACTTGGCGTGTTCCAACTGAAATCGCAGGAGATCAGGTCTGTGGCAAGATGTAAATCCGCAGCATCGCCGAGCCGTGTGGGAGATTACGACTCTCCCTTCTCGGCCCAACCCGGGCTGCTAAGGCCTAGCGCAAGTCGCGACGCCGAAGCGAGAGAGATTGTCCCGATGCTGGCAGATGTGAAGGACTGCCGCAGTAAGTGCGTGGAGGAGATTGCGCGTCCTGTGGGCCGACTGGCCACTACGTCGGCTGGCTCCTCGGCCGGCTTGGTTAGATCTGTTCCGGCCAAGGTTAAGGTTGCCGATCTGTGTCGGCAATGAAGTCGAGGCTTCCGAAGGATCTTGTCTCTGGGGGAGAAAAACTTGTTGCCGTCGCTCGGTTTTTGGATCCATCGGAATTTGCGCTGCATGAAGAATTCAGCTGGAGCCCCCTACCTGCATGCCAACTGTCGATGCTTTGCACCAGCATAAAACTATAGGGCTATCAGCGAAGGTTGGAAATTCGGTGGATTGCCAGAAGGAACACAGAGAAAGATTTTATACTAGTTCAGGCCCTCGCATGTGAGGTAATACCTTACGTCCAGTTGTGTGTTATTCCTCTGAGATGGTTTGTGAATCAATGATCTTCCGTGCCCTCATGGGGCGCCCTGCCTCCCTTTATTATACTAGGGACAGGGGTACATGATAAGGATCCCAGCCAGATACGGCCAAGCGGATTCCTTCAAGAATAGAAACCTATCCGACTAAGGACTGTATTTCCTTATCGTATTAAGTAAAGCTGCGGGCTATCTTATCTCTATTACAATTGATTCGGCCCATCCTCTATCCAGTGGCGCATATGCTGGCTAATGCAGTACCCGGGCCCATGGCCTCCACAGGATGTCCTAGGGTTAACCCTAGGGTGCACACTCCTTGGGCTTAGCCCACGGACACAATTATAAGGCCAAGGCCCCAAAAACAAAAAAAAAAAAAAAAAAAAAAAACAACAC